>OY829914.1:17370780-17913896 GCA_963691935.1 Nephrotoma guestfalica
AGTAGGTGGCCGCTTTTGAAGTTTGTTGCGCTCTTTACTAAAATTTAAAATTAACTCCATTCTTCTTTATTTTTTACCAATTAATGTTTGTTTCGACTTTGTGTAATTTATAATATAGTCTCGATTTTAGCACGATATTACAAAGAACGATTAATGTAACAATTTTGAAATATTAATATTTAATGGTATAATAAACTTTCAATTCAACCGGCTTTGGCCTATCGATGCTTCAGTGACTAGTTATAAAATGACGAATTTGTGTTAAGGGTAACAAGAAAACTCGGTGTACACATTTTTATTGTCCATCATATGGTATTAACGGCAGCTGATATTTGAGCTCTTTAAACTGATGAATATACGAAAAAAAATTTAAATCTTTTAATTATAATTAAAATCTACTAATAATAATTATTATATAAATATTCATAAAAATAAATATTTACCAATAGAATTTGTAAAAAGCAACATCAAATTTGGGGTTCCCCGTCATGTAATTACCAATCATTAACTTTTAATGAGAAATTTTGTACCTCGATATAACTAGAATTATAATGAGAATTTAATTATTATAGTTGGTATCGCATAAATTTATGATTCAGAGTTGAGGAGGATTTTACTGAAATTCAGAGGTATCTGCTTTATCATTATTTTAAAGGCTTTAATTGTTAAAATCGACTTTTGTTGGTGAATACATAAAATTAGATTTGCGCAGAGCTTCTTTAAAGAGTAATTGTGTTTTCGGTCAATCAATCAAAAATCTATATTGGACAGCCTATAATTGGCTAAGCTTAGAATTATTTTTGAAACATTCAATTAAATTTGATGATAAAATCAAAAAAAGAATTACCCGAAACATCTGGCTCAGCAGAAACATTACAATTATAAAAGTTCCCATAAGCCTAACTCCCACAATAGACAAAGATTAGTTTCTAGCATGCAAGCTGGGAGATATTTTTTGCACAATCACGAAACGTATCCTACGAGTACCAAACAAAAAAAACAAATGGAAAACTTAAATATTCTAAGAAAATTGTATAAATTATTTTTAACCTTTAGCACAGTTTGTGTTTTCTATATAACAATTTAACTATATTCGTACGTGTACTTTAAGTATGTGTGTGTGTGTGTGTGTGTTTCTTTTCCAAACATGATACATTTTCAACATATACCTCATATGGATTTCAAGGAAAAATTCTTCAAGATGATAAGTGACACCCACCCACCCACAAACAGACACACATAAATTTATTTTTCATTATCTTGGTTCACACAACACACATAGATACCCGAAAATGGTTCTTTAAATGGGTTTTCATGTAACGAATTACCTGAAATTTTCGTCTTGTATATGTGATATGGTAAATACATGTTTGTGGATATCTTGCAGTAACAAACAAAATTGTGTACTGGGAATTAGAGTATATTATAACCTTGTATTGTGGAAATGTGTCGATTGTGTTCGAAAACCACACCAAAGACAAAAATGAGACAGATTACGTCCTTGTCTGTTATACATAAATATACCGAAGAGCATTATATACAGTTGGGATTTCAGAAGCATTTCTCCTATCCTATCCATCTAACAAAACTATACAAATACATATTTGCAAATATATGTAGCTTGAAAATTTCAATAATTTGATTAAATCCACCACTACTACTTGAATTTATGCAAAATCCTGAATAAAACCAACTAAACCATAAAATAGGATCCCATTATTCAATTTAATGAAATTTATTTTTTTTGTACTTCATTGGCATGCAAATGGAGGGAAAAAATGTATTTTTATAAGAACATTACAGACCAAAAAATATTTATAACAAAAAAAAGCTCGAATTCGTTATATTTTTGAAAGCTCATAAAAAGAAGCTACGGCGTTTTTATTTTACAGTTGTGGTACTAAATTGGGAAAGCTAAATGAGAATAAGGAATACAATGATATAGTATGTCGATATGCATCGAAACCCGTAACCAGTAATTGTATAAAGTGTACAACACAAAAAATTGGTATGAGATTTTTCCAATTTTCCAGCTTTTTGTGTCTTTTCCATTTTACTCATCAATAATATCACTTTCAATAAATTTTATTGGACAGCATTTTTTTTTGTTTAAATTAATTTACATTTTTACATAGTTTTTCTAACACGTTTCATAACAGTCGTATCACCGTATATTCTTAACTAAAAGCAAAGCTAAACGACAATATCAATTGTCATCTGGACACACTTATGAATCGAACAATAATCAATCGTGATTATTGTTCGATTCATAAGTGTGTCCAGATGACCTTTGGACCCTATTTATTTCTTGCTGCTTAAGTTTACAAATCATTTGACTTTACAAACTTTTCTCTTGTACATATAAGAATACCCCTCCCAACTTTATTAGTTTCTTAAGTTCCTCAGAGCTTTTAATTCTCAATCAAAAATATTAACCAACATTCATCAATAATTGATGAATAATATAACTTTGAGTTTATTGTGAATATTTTCGAAACTATAATGCTCTAATTCACAAATTGTATGTAAGCTCTGTAACTGTAAAATTTCCGATATGTACAAAGATTGTATTCACAAAATGGGACTCGATTCTATAAACGTATTTGGTGCTATAACTTTACTGCACCAAATTTGATGACGTAAAGATACACGTCAAGCTGAAAAAATTGCCATTGTCTGAAACGGGTTTCGCATAAATATGTTGTTACTAATAGCATCTCTTTCCCAACAAAAGTTGAAGCTAATGCCAATTGTAGGTTTGGAGTTTTTAGATAAAATTTGTTTGCAATTTCTTGCTTTCTTATATACGCCTAAATGTTGACAGTGAATCACGTATACGTACAGTCGGTTATTTACGCCTCGCTTTTTCAAATTGCTTTTGGTATGGGCGCTATAATTGAAGAAGGCATATATTGTTTTACTTTTATGGAATTACACTCATTCGTTAAAGACTTCTTAACAAGAAAATTTTCTCACCGACAGCACGATTCCAAGCTAGGTAACAGTCGTTAGAAGGATTCTTAAAGTGTAGTAGGTTAAAGGGATCTTGTGGTTGCTGCAAGTAAAATGTGCAAATCGAATGATAAACAACTGGCACGATTCTGAACATTTAAAAATTCTATAGCTGTAACTTTATAGAAATTGCTTACAGAGAAAAAGATACAGTGTTCTAAAAAATTCTATTCACAAACTGTAGACTTTTCGCTACTGTAAATCATGTAGCATCTTATTTTAAAATATTCTAAATAAGTAAAAATAGGAATGTATTTTCCAGTTGTCAAACAACATATTTCTACAGTTGGCCATATTGGTTTGTATACCATAAAAACAATATTTTTTCTTTGTATGTCAACAAACTATTTGTTTCCACTGTACGTGTATATACTGAATTATCAACATTTAGGCGTATGTAAGAGAAGCAAAAAATTTTAAACAAATAAATTTTATTTAAAAGCTTAAAATCTACAATTGTTATTAGCTTCAACTTTTGTTGGTATAGAGACGCTATTAGTAACAAGATATTTATGCGAAAACCGTTTCAGAAAACGGCATTTTTTCGAATTATTCGCTATCGAAATCTTGATGTGTAACTTTACGTCATCAAATTTGGTGCAGTAAAGTTAACCGTTTATAGCGCCGAGTTACATTTTATGAAAACCATTTTTGTACAATACATATCGGAAATTTTATAGTTACGGAGCTCACTTACAGTTTATGAATTAGACCATAAATAATAATGCGAAGAAGTCCACCACACTTTGTGATTCAGCAATCCAGATCGTAGTATGTCCCTGGAAATGCAATCGGCTGGACTCTCGGTTGTTGTTATTTGGCGCAAAATATTTTCTGGGGTATATAGTTGTTACACACAGTGGCACAATTACGGGACCACAAGTAACACTCTATTTATTAAGAGAAAACAAAAGAACATACAATATTTTTTGTTATTATTTGTTTTTCTAATTTACTAATTTTAATTCCAAATTTAAATTATTAACAATTAACAGAATATCAAACTCTTCTAGTGGTAAAGATTCTTTTAAATTTAATTGTGTTTAATCTGAATTCATTCGATGTGGCCAGGGCTGTGACAATGATCGAGGATGACTGCACTTACCGCCAAGTGACCAGGGTTCCTGCGAGAGATGACGAGGCCAAGGACGAAAACGTTGAACTGGCTCCAGAGATGACTGTTTCATTGTCTTTGAAACATTGAGAAACAGGTGTCAAACAGTATCTCAGACTCGTAATGCTTTAGAAGAGGTTCGAGGGGTGCGAATAAGTGAACATACTGTGAGATGAAGTCTTAAAGAAGTCGTTTTGAGATCGTTAGTTCCAGCTAAAAGACCCCTACTGCAGAGAAATGACCGAGTCGCATGGTTTAGTTCAGCTCAAAAACACCGATTTTGTACTTTGAACCAGTGGGGCCATTTTTTGTTCACATACGAAAGTCGTTTCTTAGTGATCTCGATCGATGGAAGTCAAAGAGTATGGAGACGACCAGGTGAGCAGTATTCTCAATGTAACATTACGACAACCCTCGCTTATGGTGGAGGCTCAATTATGGTTTGGACCGGTATTATTTAGGTGCCCGTACAGAATTAGTGAACAGAGATGGCGGATCCCTTACAGCTGATCGATATATTAGAGATGTTCTGCTATAAAATATGGTATCATTTGCCCCATTTATCGGGGAAAATGTTGTTTTAATGCAGGATAATGCTCGGTCGCATGCTTCACACTCTGTAACGACCTTTTGTTTGGGGTTGGAATAAACAAGCTAAACTGGCCTGCAAGGTCTCCAGATTTGAACCCAATAGAGCTTGTCTGGGACATGTTAGGGAGACAGGTCTTAGGTCAAAATCCAGCAGTTCGAAACACAGAAGAACTTCGAAATGTAATCGTTTCACAGTGTTATCTGAAGCATGGCAAGACGAATGGAAGTAGTTGTGAAAACTCGTGGAGATAACACCCGTTTCTGAGGAAACCGGATGGTTACAAAAATTGGTTGTTATTTTGTTTTATTTCATTATCTCAACCAAAGGTAATACTTTCAAAAAAGTAACATACTTCCATTATCATAGTTTTCATAATTTTTCAATAAATTATTAGAATTTTTTTTGTGTACGAGTACAGGATGGTTGTTGTATGTTCATTCTATCAACCATCTTGGATATTGATAAATCAACGTCTATTTGATTTTAACACCTTAACACACCCTAATGCGCCGCTGGGTGTATTTGCAATCGTTGAATCGTTCCACATAAAGATATTTGCTCCTCGATCTGAAAACCGCTCTTTTATGCTTTCAATATAGTTTGCGAGAAGTGCCATGCAGAGTTCCAAGATTGGTATAGTTACCTGCTCCTATGTTGGTGTAACCTTCGCTTTAGCGACCACAATCGTCACTTCGACACCACCAATATCATTGTTCATGCGGTATACACGACGGCAGCATAGTCATTTTGGGATGGTTCTCACACAATAAATTTGTTCCGCGGTTTGGGGTCTTGTGTTTTAATATCTCCAAGTTCTCATAATATCATGAGAGACTCTTCAATGTTGATATAGGTAGAAAAGTTTGAAATTTGTGCTGGTTGTTTGTCAAATTATGTACCCGAAATAATCCAACTAAAATGATTTCTTGTGCTATCAATTTGGATTTGGCACTCTCAATTGACCTGGTAGAATTAACGATAGGTAATAGTCACATCCAATTAAATTTTCGATCTCGCCAGGCTTGCGGTGCGTCGGCTCAGCAAGCGATATAGTTTTTAAATTCCGCCGCGAGCTTTACAAGTATATTAAATACCTATCGAATATTTACCAGTACGGTTTGTAGGAGTCCAGTATTGATTTTTGGCTATTGCGATTAGTACGTATGCATAGTGAGTAGGATCAACTAAGCTGCCGTTTTCTCCACATTCTTGGTTGTTGTATCCTCGACATTTTCATCATTTCTGGTATTGCTGGATGTGGTTTTGTGGCTAACTGGCAAATTATGGATGCCACGTATTGAACGCTTATGGCATGTCGTACATGACCTTTTTGAATGGCGTCTCGAAACCAAATGAGAATCGTGCTATGTGACTCTAGATGTTGGTAGATCATGGTGGTGGTTTCCTGGGTGTCGGTTGACAATTCTTTAAGAGATCAGCACGATTATTTAAAAAATCCAAAAAGGATTGGCACGTTGGAAAATCGTTATCGCCGGTTTCATTTGATTCACAAGGTTTGATGTCTTCATCCAATTTACTCAAGGGCCGCGATCATTTTCTGTACATCCCCAAACTCTTTCCCAGATGTCGTAAAGATGATCTAGTCTCGCCTCTTAACGCATCCTTAAGGTACTAAAGCTTTCGGATTATAGTACAGACCGGCTTATTGTGCACGACTGACACAAATATATCGTGCAACGATTGCCATTCTTGATCACTGCCATCAAATGTTGGTAGAGTTAAATGTGGTAATTCTATGTCAGGACGTTATTATTTGGTTAAGAGTTTTGTGGTTTATTGTCATTGATACATCGGGTGGCGTCTTCTGTTGTGTTTTACGTATGCGAGAATTTAATTTGGAAATGGCGCTGTAAAATAATTCATCGCATTCTATAAGGACATCCAATATCCTCGCTATCGGCAAGCGATTTCATCAATTGTAGGGGATGATCTAGCCGCATCTTAACCTGGTCAGTATTCTCGCCATCGGTATGGTTCTGCGCGTAGGCAACAAATGTGTTAATTTTTTCCAATGTGGTTTCGCGTCGACCAAGAAACAGGCCTATCATCGGAGGCATTTCTAATTATAGCTAATTTTTAATTGCCCCTTGCCAAATAAAATAAAGAAACCGAAGATTTTCACTTTTATAATATTTAATTTAATTTAATAAATTTGATTTTATTATTTTTTAAACAACAAATGATTTTTAAAATGACAAACGTAATAAAGTATGATGCTGACGGATTTCCTAAACTTTCCTGAAGTTTCTCAAAAATTGAAATCCGCCATTTTTGTTGCAATTTATATGTGAAACTTCGTATAAACGAGTAAATTGTAATTTATATAATACGATTAAGTTAAATTTACAAATCCTTTACTCGATTTTCAGAATACAGAAAACCCTTCAACCCCACTAAGTGTACTTTCGGCCTCCACTAAGTTATATGGGCTAAGGATCTTTAGTATGCTCAATTCGAAATACGATAAACTTACGTTGTAAGCAGTTTTCCATACAATTTTCTAATGTCCTAGGAAAATCCCCACTAAGTGTACTTTTAAAATAATAAGGATTCAAATTAACCGAAAATCACCATCAATTGAAAAGTTATAGGGGCTAAGGGCCGATTAAAACCGCTTTAATCTATAATTTATAATCTCGTTGCGAATTGGACAAATTAAAAACCCTTAGCCTCTGTAACTCAAGGTATAGATATTTCCTGTTAGTTTGATTCCACATCAAAGGTTGGGGGAGGTCTAATGAGTTTTATGCGGTGTAGGTCTAATTTCAAATTTTCTTCTTTTTTAATAATTTGTTCAAGATTTAGCCATTTGGTCATCAATGTTACTATGAATATTCGATGTATTGTGAATCTACGAACTATTTCGTGCGCTCTGAGTATTTTAAGGGGATGCAATTTCAAATTTCAGTTTTTAATACTAAAAGCTAGAGGGACCATTTTACATTAAAATTTTTAACCCGCCGTAGTTGTTTTACAATCGTTTGAGTGAGCCGAAGTGAGTGTGAACGTGAAAATGGAAAAATCCAGTATATATTTATGAAAGGCAATACGCCTACGCAAATCAAAGACGAGTTAGACGCTGTGTTTGGGGACTCTGCACCATAATTTACCACCATGCAATTTTGGGCAGCTGAATTTAAACGTGTCCAGTTTAGGTGACAATGAACGCGCGGAACGTCCAAAAACTGCAATCGTGCTTGACAACCATCTAGGCAACCGTGCTAGACAACTTTAGTTAGAGAGATAGGAGAGTCTGTGAATATATCCAAAGAACGTATTTGTCACATATTGAATCAAGATTTAGGTATCTGTCCGCGCATTGAGTGTGGCGTTTTCTCACTTTGGACCAGAAACATGTTCGAATGAGCATTTCCAACACTTTGTTGGCGCCGGCTAATTACTGTTGTTGAAACTTGGATACACCATTACACTCCAGAATCTAAAATACAAGGCTGTTCCTTCGGCAGGGAAAGTGACGGTGACTGTTTTTTGGGACATTCATGGAGTTACCTTAATCGATTATCTTCAAAAGGGAAAAACATTATAGTATAGTACGCATCATTACTTGACAAGCTGATGGGAGAAATTACGAAAAAATGGCCACATTTACTGAAAAAAAATCTTACTCCACCAAAACAATGTGCCGTCTTATACGTCAGCGATTGCCATGGCAAAAATCTACGAATTATGTTTTGAACTGTTTGACCACCCAAATCTAGCCCTAAGATACGGTTTTTTGATCCCTAAGCTAGAAGTTGGTAAGACGTCGAGTACTATTTGAACATGTTGAAGAGATGGGAGCATCGATGGGAAAAGTAGTAGAGCAGACTATGTAGAGAAATAAAAATAAATTTGAAGAAAAGTCTTAGGTTAGGTCAGAAAATTTTCAGGCAATCCTGGTTTTCTGCTAACTTTAACCAGGTTATCGTTTGTACCGTATCGTTTGAAAGTAATGCCATCATTTTGGATACACCACTTTAGTTAATAAATCCACCGGTTTGGCGCTGTTGGGAAACTATTTATTTATTATAGTATAAATGCGTCTTGCGTATACCATTAAAAAGGTAATGAAAATTTCACAAATTTAGCCGGACTGGACTATCTTAGAATTTAAATCAAGTGAGGTTGCTAAGCGTTCCGATATAATCAAGCATCAACTTCATCACTAAATAGGGGCCACGTGGTGATAACAAAAAATTAAAGCAGAACTTATTCTTCTGACATTTGTTTATATGTATTGTTAAAGCGATCATTTTACACCACCGTGGAAGCGTTTCTTTTCAGAATCATGTAATCCTGATTTTTAAATTCATTTTAGGCAACCTTAGTAAATAAAAAACGTTATCATTTTACAAAAACCCGATAAATCTCGAATATGATCTAAAAATACCTAGGTAGTTCATGCTATCCGACTTAAAATTAAATTATCTATTCCATCACGTAATCTGTGTAGTTGGGTCGGTGGGTGTTTGAAACGGAAGCACAACAACAAATTGTTGGCCCAAAAAGTATAAACCAAAAAGATTAGAGATTTTAATCTTTTTCGTATTTCGTTTTTAAATTTTATTTTAATAAAAGGTATTAAAAGGATTCGTAAGTGAATTTTATATAAATAAAACATATCCTGGACGCAAAAAATGCAAAAACAAATTTAGATTTGGTTGAATCTATAAAGTGGAAAATAGATTGGAAGGTTTTGGTTCAGTTTAGAGATTTTATTTTACCATTTTATATGCAGATTTTGGGTTTGGACTATAAACACACGCCCACACATTTAGATGTATATAAACAGGAAGCAGATTAAATGTTCAGTTGTATCTTGTAACTTAAATATTCTAGGAACGTTTTAAATGCGTGCAAAATATACATTTAAAAATATTCAAAATCGGTATGATCCTATTTATTACCGGATGTGGAAATGTTGTAACAACCCTTTTGACGAGCAAAAAAAAAATATTCTCCACTACATTTGTATAGAGGTCATGTCATATTGAATATATAGCTAAGCATAAGCAAAAAGCATATACAAAATAATAATAAATCGTCACATATCCAATCGAGCGACCCAGTTTAGAGAGCAATGCTGGAAAATTTATGTGAACAGTTTCCAATTTAATATGGATATTGTTGTTGTGTTATGTGCTGCAAAATTTACCTATTATCTATCACAAAATCGTATTTTTGTTATTCACTAAAAACTGACACATATAGAAATAGTTAGGATGAATGTTTTTACTATTCATCAAGAATTCTTTACATGCAAATAAAGAATACTTGGCTGATAGACGCAGTATTGGATTGGGAGTTTCAATCCGTATGAAAGCTCCAAATTCATGAGACCAGTAGATTATTAGACAAAGAACTGTTACATTATTCTAAATAAATATGGGGTGTGTGAAATCTACGTAAATACATTGCAATCAAATATTCGGAGTATAGATGTGGACCACACGATCTCATGAATTTGTTATTATTTTTAATTTTTTTTTATAATTCGCAGGGTTGAAGATATATGAAGAATATAATTTAGAAACCAAAAGTGATGGGACTGAAATCTGACGGAAATCAGAGCTTCGGTCTGGAAACATTGCAAATTTCCAGTACGACAACTGGCCACAAAATGATTCACCCATGAATGACACCGTTGCACCGCACCTACCATAAAAATTATCCACAAAAATTTTCTGTTTCTTCATTAATTTTGTATAAACGTGTGTTTAAAAATATCGTGTTATTTAATAGTAGTATTATTATTATATTCTATAAGTATTAATTTATCACTAGCGCCAAAGCGGTGAATTTGTGAACTAAAGTGCTGGTAATAAAATTGTTGCTTTTTCCAGCCCATTCAACCACGAATGATTTATATGTCACATGATTTGATTGAAATCTGCTAAATGTAACTGCTTCCAGCTCCACAACGGTAGTTCTGAGTACTAATGTGCTTTAATTTATTTACAAGACCTTACATTCTTCAAGACCTTTTCAATGGTATGAGAAACGTATATATCCGGAATAAGTTGCCACGATCATATCAGATTGAGAAAAGGTGTATTTGTACCCAGCGCCACAATGGTAATTTGGAGTACTAATATGCTTCAGCTAAATTTGTGACATTCTTCTTCTTTTCATTGACAAATGATTTGCTACATTATTATCATATGGGAATGATAAAAAGTGTAAGTGCTTCCAGCGGTTCAACGGTAGTTTTGATTACTATGGTGCTTCAGAAAAGTTTACGACATTCTTCAAGACCTTTTCAGTGAGATATGATAGTTATATATTACATGATAATTGATAATTAGTTACCAGCGCCATAAACGATGAATTTGTGAACTAAAGCGCTGATCACAAAATTGTTGCTTTTTCCAAGACTTTTGAAATGATATGTCACATGATTATATGAGAATAATAAATGTTGTAACTGCTCCTAGCGACACAATGGTAGTTTTGAGTACTATGAGGTTTTAAAAAGTTACGGAATTCCTCAAGACCTTTTCAACGATAAATGAAAAGTATATATTCTGTAATAAACGAAAAATTGATTACAAGCGCTAAAACGGTGGATTTATGAACAAAGTGGCGTCGAAACTGTTCTCTGATCGAAGACCTTCCAAACGATATACTACACGAGTAGATGGGGAAAATGTAAAACAATATTGTGGTATTGAATGATATTTTGAGATATCATCGGACAGACAAACTTTTTTTGGCATTTTCGGGATCAGAAACCTTCAAAAAGGCGAGAATAGTAGTTTTGGACAAGGGTCATTTTTCATTATTTTATTCTGGATTTCAAAAACTTCTGACATACCAGACATAATATTCTACGACCAATTTACGAAATGACATTGGATTGTATGATATTGTCCATACCTCTCGATTGATCGGTTTCTACCTACAGATCCGGCATCCTATTATATATAGGTCACGTTCAACTTCGTTGTGACAGCGCACTCGGAATTGTCCAGTAAAAAGTAACCAACATTTGTTTTCCTTGATTTCTTCGTTAGTTGGTGTTAAATACTGTTTCGAATTTTCCCTGGCAAATCCGATGATTTTTACTTTTATAACAACAATTCTCGTAATTTATACCACATCCGGAATATTCCCGAAAATACAGAAAATAGTCTCACAAACACTTACACCACTACCGTAATATTACGCCACTTCTGGAATATTACCGGTAATTTTAGAATTCAAATTTTGTGTGTGCGATATTCAAACGAGTTTTCATTGATCTGAAATTCCTGGAGTAACCATCACTAAGAATTTTATTTTGAATCCTTTACTAGCCATGCCACTTTAAACGATCAATTTTTTAAAATTTTCCTATTTTGTGTGTGCAATGTATTGAAACGAGTTTTCCCGGACTTTCCCCATTAACGAAAACTTTTTGGGAAATTGATTTAGTTAGTATTTAAGTTTTAATGAATTCAGTTAAAAATTTTTAATTTTTAATATTTTTCGTTTATGGAACAAAATAAACATTTTTTATTTAAAAAAATTAATTTTCAACATCACAATCGTTTATCTGTTTTTTTCACATTTTATCGGGTCATTCCTTGTTGATTACTTTGAATCTGTATTATCGACATTTTTTGGCTACCAAGTTTTTGTTGCTACGGCCAAATCTACTTTGTAAAATCTAATCTACTTTTACCTACTGAATAAAATTTGTCATGTTTGAAGCTTTTTACTATATTTCTAACCATTTCGACATAAACATCGAGTCGTTAACATTTTAATACTCATAGAAGTCAAGTATTTAAACTATAAATTTTGAGTGACGTCATAACCTTCAAGTTTTATTTGAAAACACGGTATAACTTTTAAAATAGTATTTTTTAATCCATGCCATCTTTCCTGGGGCCGAAGCATTCCCAGCTTTTTCGCGGTTTATTTTTCCGTGTTACTTTACGCAATTACTGCCAAATCGAAGACGTACGGCTATAGGACCGATTTAAGTTACCATTTGCACATTGCATAGCTCCATGCCTATAGTACTGGACATGGAAGATGGGTCGACCCATGACTCTTGCACGGCCATAGGGGTCGTAGTTGTGTTCCTTTTAATCACAGATCGTAATCTGTTGATGCAAATTTCCTTTTGCATCCTGCCCCTATCGGGGTTCGAACCCGGTACCTACTGAACTAAATAGTTACCGTTAAATATTCCTTTCCTTCTAGTAACCTTCTAGTAAGTAATTCTAATTACTTACATCCAAGGCCTACCCAGTTTTATAGATTTTCCACTATCTGATTCGCACCTCCTGCGGCATTGATAGTAGGTCAGTCTTATAGATGGGAACGTCGTGGGTGATGAGGCGCTCAGATAGCTTCCTTGATAACCACAATAAAGCAGAACATGGGAAAGGAAATAGATTAGGGTACAGGACCTCGAAGTAGGGGATTAGTATCAACCCATCCCATTTTAGGCTAATGAAATGCCTTATTAAAATTTGTTTATTCTGCTCATTCTAGAAAAAGCATTAGGCTTTATCACTTCAAATCTAGCAAAACCCAAATCGAAAGTACCGAGGATCAAAATTTAAATTAGAACGGGAAACAAGATCAATTGATTACAAATAATTTTAGGCTCATTATGGCCTAATCAAATATCCCATTAAAAATTTTGGACTCCACTCGTTCTTGACGAAACTTCAGGTCATCTAATCTAAAGCTAGCAGAACTCAAATCGAAAGTCGGACCATAAACGAAATTAGAACGCCAGATAAGATCAATTGACATACAGGGTGGGCCATAAGTCTCTGAACAATGTATTTTTGATATAATTTTTTTTATTTTTTATTGAAAATGAATAATTTTGATTACAAAAGATAGTTTTAATCATGAAGAGATTTAAAAAAAATTATATTTAGAAATAATATCTGTTAGATGCCTGCCATCAGCCTCTTCGCAAGCTGCTGCTCTTTGCTGTACCTGGTCCATAACTGAAGCCAAAACTGGTTTATCAATCGCAATCATTTCATTTATTATGTTGAATTGTAGTTGTTGTAGCCTTGCGGTTTATTTGCGTATACACGATCTTTCAAAAATCACAAAAAGAAATCTCATGGTGTTAAGTTGGGTGATCTTGATGGCCAATTAACATCTCCAAATCGTGAAACGATACGGTTACCAAAAACCGTTCGCAGCAAACTCATTTTTTCCCTTGCAGTATGGGACGTAGCTCCGTCTTGTTGAAACCGCATTTTTTGAGTATTATCAAGCTCAGGAAACAAGAAACTTTCTAACATAGCCCTGTAACGCTCACCATTTACCAGTCAATGCATTGCCATTTTCGTCTTGGAAGAAGTACGGGCCATAGATCTTGTCTGCTGATATTCCGCACCAAACTGTGACTCTAAGTGGATGCAACGGACGCTGTTGAATCAATCTTGGGTTTTCAGTTTCAGTGACGTATGGCCCACCCTGGACAAATAAGTTTAGGTTCATTATGACCTAATCAAATACCCCATTACAAATTTTGGACTCCACTCGTTCTTAACCAAACTGCAGGTTATCTAATTTAAAGCTAGCAGAACCCAATTTGAACATCGAACCAGTGGCGCCCAACATTTTTATTGGGGTATTTGATTACGCCATAATGAGCCTAAAATTATTTATATGTCAATTGATCTTGTCTTGCGTTCTAATTTCGCTTTGGTCCGACTTTCGATTTGGGTTCTGCTAGCCTTGAACTGATAAAGCCTTATGCTTTTTCTAGAATAAGCAGAATAAAAAATTTCAATAGCTAATCATTTAATTAGCCTAAAATTAACCTTTAATTTTCCAATTGTTTTTAAATAATTTTTTGATGTGGGTTCTCCTAATTTTTCTAAAGCTAGCAGAATTCATCGTTTTAGTTGGAAGCGGGGTGGAGTCCACATTTTTTAATATAGCTTTCAATTAGCCTATTATTAGCCTATAATTATTCATACGATCTTGTAATGTTCTGCTGTATGGGTTCTGCTAGCTTAAGAGACGTTGTTTCGAACTATTATATCGTGGTGTAGTAAATTTTGTATCGTGAACATAAATTCTACATCTCCCGTGACGCTTGTTGAAAACCTAATTTTCAGAAAGTTACCAAAACCCTCATTGCTAACTTGAACCGTAAAACTAAGTTTTTCTAGTTATAACGAGAGTATCTTTCTCGAGGTTCACATATTTAAGTTGGCAACACTGTTTTGTTCGACAACCGATTTAAAAGCTGACATTTGCTTTGTCATTAGTTTGATTTGCCATTTCATATTGAATAGGCTCAGGCCAGAGCAACGGTTGTAAATAGTTGAAATTTTTTATCGCGCTATTGGTGCTGATCGCCAAACTCATCGTGCATGAGAAAATGGACGTATTTTACGATCGTCATAATCTGATGAACGAGCGAGTAATTCGGTTAACTAATCGTTTTCGCACCACGTATACTCTAAATGATAATACGATCCAGTAAAACGTCAAACAGTGCGTACCGAGTAAGCGATAGGCGCTGTACAGCGTAGCATTGGGGAAGACCCAAATCAATCAATTCGGCGTGATTCTCAGCAATTGGGGATGTGTCCATCGACTTTATGGACGATTTTATCTAACGATCTTGGTTTACGTGCTTACAAAATTCAACTTGTGCAGAGATTAAAGCGATCCGACCATCGCACCTTCCGCCAATTCAGCCAATGGGCTGAAGCACA
Organism: Nephrotoma guestfalica; assembly: GCA_963691935.1. Classification (NCBI taxonomy): domain Eukaryota; kingdom Metazoa; phylum Arthropoda; class Insecta; order Diptera; family Tipulidae; genus Nephrotoma; species Nephrotoma guestfalica. The sequence goes on from OY829914.1 coordinate 17,386,211, forward strand.
ATATGATAGTGATATTGATTTTCCAAATAAAATTTTTTCACCGATGAAGCTCATTTTTGGTTGAATGGGTACGTTAATAAACAGAATTGTCGGATTTGAAGTCAAGATTATCCACAAGCCTTGGCCGAAACACCACTATATCCAAAGAAAACCATTGTTTGGTGCGCTTCATGGGCCGGCGGAATCAAAAATTTAGCATACGTCTTGCTGATATGTGGTTCCAACAGGACGGTGCCACATGCTCTCAGCACGAGATATAATTAATTTACTCAAATAAACATTTGATGAAAGACTAATTTCACATAATGGTCCAGTTAATTGGCCACCGAGATCGTGTGATCACACTCCATTAGATTATTTTCTTTGAGAATATGTTAAGTCACTTGTCTACGCCGATAAACCAGAGACTATTGAGCACTTGGAACACAAGATTTGGCGAGTTATTAGCGAGATACGGCCGCAGTTGCTGCGATGAGTGATCGGAAATTTACCTCTAAATTACGTCATGTACGCGCCAGCCGTGGCGGCCACATGGCGGAAATCATATTCAATCATTAATGGCATACAATTATCTATCCGTTAAAGCTAGTTTCACTGATATTCAAAATGTTTTTCTTTGTTCTATTTTAATTTAAAATTGTGAACCTCTAAAAAGTACCCTTTTCAAGCCAATATCAAATTATTTTATCAATAGTCAATTTTGAATCGTGATTATATTTATTTTGCTGTGACCAATAAAATGACATATTTCCTTTCTCCATTTCCTTATTTTAATTGCTATCGATCTTTGGAATTTAAAACCCGTAGCTTTATGTGTCGTGTTTCGCCGAGCCTATGAGTCTATCAGCTCAAGCATAGGGCTTAGCTGGGAAAACGAAACGTGCAGATAGACTGGTGCCCAATTCGTTTTTGGGATACCGCCATTTTAGTGACTTTCCAGAGATTATCAGCAATACCGTATAGATTTAGATCTTGCAGAAGGAAGGGGTCAATTCGATTTACGCAATTTTATGGTACAGATTATCTCAACTTTATCATTATCAAAGAATAAAAATAAAGTTTATCATTTTCTAATAAATAGACTCAAAAACTAATTCATTGCAATATTTTATAGTAACAGATAATTTTTACATTTTAACAGTATAAATAAACAGCGGAGAAAAGCAAAATTAGAAAAACGATGGAAAGTTCTTGACCAAAGATTCTGAAGAACTTAAAACACAAAAAACTACTCAAATTTAAATGTAAAGGTCTGATATATTTCCTCAACCATTTCAATCTATGATCATTCCATCACATTCCATAGGGCAATAGTTCGACAATACACAATATTTAACTTCGGTATCAAAAATATAATCTTCTGGGCACGATTGTGTTCGGCGTTGCAGTACGTTGTCATCCGAATAATAGCATTCATAAAAATCACTTTGATTTGATTCGTGCCTAAATCGACCTTCCCCGCGGCACTCAAATTCACAACTAATGCTGTCCAGATTGAAGATATGCGTTTCCCAATGTTCACACCTGAACAATACAATGTCGGTAATACCTTCTGCGGTCGAACAAAACGCATAAAATGCAGGATTTCCTTGATGTACAACATAACCATTTGGTGTCCCTGCACAATCGATTATATAACACGTACCATAGTTTTGGGCGCATTTATTCGCCCGTGCATCGTAAACATAATCAGGTGGACAAGCGTACTTGTATAAAGAATCCACTGTACAAATAAAATATTCAGTGCAATCGTGCGGATTTGGAAAATACCCTAAGCTAGTGCAAATAAACTCCTCGGGTGGTTCGGTACGCGGCGCACATGTCTCGTATGATAAATCAGGTTCATCCGTACAACCATACGTATTAGGTGTACAATACGTGTGACTTGAAATATCGATACATCTGGTTGAACTGATAAGATTACCAGCTACACATGTCATTATCGTTCTGCAATCGTCGGAACAAACTGGTCCCATTGCGTCCGGGGGACATTGTAGTACTTTTGGTTTCAAATCACTAGTTGAACGCGATGAACTTGTTTTACGGGGATGTCTATACAATAAAGTACCCATTAAAGCTTCATTTGCTAGTATCGCTTGTGGAACCTGTAATTTAAATATTAATTTTAAAACTTGTTGGTGTAAATGTAAAAATGCCAAAAAATACTCACCACAACAACGACCACAAGCATTCCAAAATAAAATTGGTTCATTTTAACTTTATTTGAAATTAACCAACAAATTGTGATGCCGAATTTTAATGTTTACATGGCTTTATATATATAATTACCTGGATTCTGATTACATCTAATCTCACTTTGGCTCTTTTGGCATTTACTCTAACTGTGTTTTAATCTAATCGTTCGAGTGCGGCCAAATGCGCGTATAAAATAGAATTAGCGCATTTTTGAATTAAAATACCAATTTCCGAACACAGTTTTGATTAGCATATACCGGGTAATGGTATCCAGCATCTGAGCAAATAAGAGTTGTATTACACTTCAAGTGCCTTAATTGGCCGCACAATGAACTACAGAGTACATATCACATTAACAATTTCCGAAACAACTTGAAATGGTTCACTGATAAGATTACGACAAGTCATAATCGTTTTGCACGGGACTAGAACAGACTGCATATTATAGCATTTGATGATCAAGTAAATTTTGTGAATGGCCAAATACTGTTTGTGGAGGCTGAAGACCAGTTTTATTTCATTGCATAGGAGTCTAAACAAAAACACTTTAGTTTTGCCTTATATACCAATCCAGATTACTGCTACTTAATTGGTTTCTTTCCTGTTCTACAGTAATTGTATTTTAATCTAATCTTTCAAGCATTCATAAGTATACAAAACAATATTTGTACGATTTAATATTTAAATGCCGATTTCCTATTGATTTTGATTCTGTCATAAATCAGGTTTGGTTGCGGCTGATACTTGTAATCTATTTGCTGATAAAAGCAATAATATATTTATCGACCCATTACATATATCTGACATGTGCAATTTTTCAAGGCTCTCGTATTTAAATAGTTTGTAATCTACTTTACTCGTACAGTCTAGTCTGGAATCTCTTTTGCTAAGTATTAACCATCCGTTAGCCACACGTCCGGATAGACGCATGCGTACCTAATGAATCTGACCAGACACCTTATACATTGTCATGCATTTATATGTAAATATTGGGTTTTGTTCTCAGTGGTTTGGTAACAGTGAGATGAAGAGTGTTTTGTTTCATTCATCAAAAAAAAAATCACCTTGTCGTGCTGCAATCGACAAATTAATCCGATTGTATATGTTCATTTGTTCAGCAGTGAGCAGTAGGTCATTGTTTGCAACGAAATTAGTCAAAGAGGGCGCATCGAACGGTTGTCCGCGCTGAACAACGCTGTTAATGATGCCTGATCCTCAATTTTTATTAACGCCTCGTTATATACTTTCGACGAAAAACTAATATTGGAATCTTGATCAGCGGAATGCGATGCAGAATATCGTCGCTCATTGAATCGTTATATTTGTCCCAGAGAACAGAAGCTTGCGACAGAAAAGATGTCGTCAATAATATGGCGACTTATACATACGGACTCCGGTCCAGGAACGTTAACCCACAACAAACGCAAGAAGAAGCATTCGCGTTGCTATGGATGTAGTGTGTGTAATCGGCTTAGTATATTTCCCATATGTCGTCATATCCTTGGACTGGAACGTCTTGCTTTCGTGGGTCCCACATTTTCCATTGTTTGTTCCACGCGAAAAGTTGCGGCACATCAGTATACATTAATGGCTTTGCGAATTGACCGAAAATACCTGGTCGGTTACATAGTTCGAAAACCTCAATTAGTATTTTTTTTGGGACAATTAATGCTTGTTGCAGGGCAGTCTCCTCAGTGAAATAAAAACGCAGTCCATTTTCAAGGTGCACGGCCAAATGTATAAAAACAGGATCTCTGTCGTGTAGGGGAAAACTCATAATGCGCCAAACTGCTCCATTGCTCATTATCATTTAAGTTTTGAACGACAAATGCAGCCATATCGCTGCCCTTATGAACGTATTCACAAATGTATTTAATGAACTTCGCCGAACTGCAGAACTCAACGATTATGTGTACTTTGTAGGTTTTGCACAGCAATGGTGAATACGGAACCACCCAGCGGTTGTCAATGTCAACCGTTCCACCATTTGACATGCACAATTGGTATGATTGGCCACCATTATCATACCATCTGTTGCTACGACTATACAATGGACAACCATCGATAGTATCGTTTATACACTCTTTTCGGAAAATTTTCGTACATTTTCCATTGTTCATGCACGGCGCCGTCATGCGTAGAACACCGCAAGGACTATGGATCACTGCACTTTGTCGACCAACGAAATCAAGATATGTGCATGGGGCAAATCTCATTTTTGTCATTCAACAGAATATACGTGCAGTTATATCATGGCGATGCATTGCTGTTTGAATCGCTGTCATTGATATTAGTTGTTCCATCCACCTTATCGATAATAGCATCACGCAAATGAATGTACTCATTAGAATGCAGCTTCGCTTTATTATACTTCATGTACTGTAATCGTTCGCTTTCAACTTTCGCGTACTTGTCAACGATGTATTGATGAAACAGCTGGGGCCATCGAAGTATGTTATTGTCTTCATTGGCACGAATCATCATCCGATATGCGTAGAAGTTCATCGCGCTCACTTTCTTGTTGGTTTCTGCATCTTCAAAGCCAAAATATAAATAAGACATAAAGGAATTAATGAATCGTACAGAAAAAGAAAAAAGAAAATAATGTGTAGATTGTACCTGTCTCTGGATTTCTTTGTTTGATGTTGAAATGATATCCATCTTCTTCTTCCCAAAATGTCAATGAATATTGCAAAGCGTCGTAAGAACGGTGACTGTCTTGAATTGTCTGCACCGTGTTATCTTTGCGTTGGATTCGAATATGTCGACGTTCGTATGCATCGCCAACCACAACAACTGCAGCTGCGTCGATGGTTGGTGCATTGTATCGGTCCGCGTACTTTGTCTGCTTTGTTGATGATCATGTAGTTGTCATTTTGCAGTCTGTTTGAAACGGAATTGAATAACTGGACCAACTGGTTGTGATTTCGCAAAAAAGGTTCCAAAGCTAGCACAATTTCTCTCTCCTCCATTTGTTCGACGTGGTTGTATTGGCAGCGTGTGTGTGTTTGTTGCTTTTAATCGACCATGAAATAGATTAGGAAGAATTCTGGATCAGAATCAGGCATTCAGATTAAAGTAAGTTCAAAATTGCGACCATCCTCATTCTGAACGATTTTTGTTGCTCCAAAAGCAAAAATTGAATTTACGAATTTTACGCAAAAACAATTTTCATTGATGTGTCGGTCCAGCCAATAGTGTTTTCGATGGTTCTGGCGGCGAATTGAATGGTGACAGTACAACTTTGCCCGACGCGCAGAAGAATCCGACTGATTCACCTTTGTATTTGAACGTATTTCAGTCGATGTCCGACTCATATTCGAACGTAAGGCGGAAAAGTGATGCACGTGTCAATGCGCGATGAATTTGCAGGCGCTGTCGTTCATGTGCCCTGTGTGCGCCGGTGGCTCGTTGAGACGACTGTCTTTGTACTATCAATACATTAGCACGAAGGCGAGCAATATTCTCTACAAAATTCATCATATAAGAGGGCCTTTACAAATTTTTTAAAGCAGCCAATACTCGCTCGATTTTGAGATGATCAATTGATGGACAATGCAAATTTAAGAGACCAGGTTGCGAAAATCACGTGCAAATGAAAGTCAAAAGTAACGCAACGAGCTTTTGACTTTCATTTGCACGTGATTTGCGCAACCTGGCCTCTTATATTTGCATTGTCCATCAATTGACCATCTCAAAATGAGTGTTGGCTGCTTTAAAAAATTTGTAAAGGCTCTCTTATATGATGAATTTTGTACAGAATATATTGCTTCATGTCTTCAGGCTGTTGTGTGAGTGGCTGGAATGTGTAATGTATTATGTACCTAGTTTCTATTTGACTGGGTGTTGTGATGTTGTTCCCGAGATGTTCGTTGTTGTTGTCTGTTTTATTCAACTATTTTATTTTTTAGAGTACCATATTTATTTAATTCTTGAAAAAGAAAATCATTTGGGTGCTATTTTTCAATTTTTTTATATTTTAAAATAGTATTTTCCGTTTGACAAATCTGTTTTGGAAAAGAGATAGAGAAAAAAAAAATAATATTCGACGCGTCGATTATACGTTGCCGCACATCCTTATCGGTAGGTTAACACTACAGAAAAAAGTCTAAAGGATTTAGACCAGGAGGCCGCGATGGCCATTAAATGGACCCTCCGCTTCAAATCCAGCGGCTTGGATAATTTACGTTCAGGTGTTGTTTCACTACTTGTGCGTAGTGAGGGGAGCTCCATCATGCTGCAGCCACATATTTCCACGTCTTTGTACAGAAACGTCCAAGTCATTTTGTAGGTAGAAAACTTAGATAGGCTCCAACGTTGATCCGACGTCCACTATTCCCGCCCACATGTTCACTCCAAATTGGTGTTGAACCCGACTACGCCTCACTTTTTTGGATTTAGGCGGGTCCAATAGTGCAAATTATGGATATTGATATCTCCTTCCTTTTAAAACATGTTTCGTCACTCCATAAAATTCATGGGCACCCGCAGAAAAGGTCTAGTACACGTTCCACATAGTAAGGGTGTAACTGATTTCTTTTTAAAATACGATGCAACGTGGATCGTGGCACTCTTGAACAACTACAGATGGGTCGTCTGTCACCATTCCCAAAATTAAATGCATTTCTGCATATTCGCGGTGGGAATAAGCCTACATATTTTATTGACAGTTTAATTATAAACGTTCTGTTATGTATGTACTCGTATGGATCTACTAACATGAATTACAAAATACTTTGCTTTTTATACCACAAATTTTGTTTAATTCGTGCTACTAGATTTGCTTATAAAAATTGTTAAACTTTAGCTGTTAGGTGCATTTTTTAGTAAACACGACTTACTTTGTGCAAAAATTTATAAAAATCATTCTGTTGTAAATATTTTTCTGAAGTGCATTAATCTTCCGCTGGCGTCACTTAAATATCAACAAATGATTTTGAGAAACAAAGAGACTTTACAAAACCATTGTTTTTATTTGACAGAAGATAATATGGCTTACAAAAATGATGTTACTGGAAAGGCACACTCTTCTAGATCGTATTAAAAAGGAAAGTTAAGATTGCGATTTCTTGGAAATGAACTCTTCTATCACCCTGCTTCGTTTGATCGTCCAATTCTAGGACACTCCGTATAAAGATAAGATTCTTACTTCGTTGCTTCATTGATAAATTTAATTGTTTAATTGAATAACTATTTTTTAATTTTTAGTGAAAGCTTTCATTTTTACTGTACCGTTAAAAACCACAAAAGTTATCTACGTACTTGACAAAATAATTCGTATTACATGACGTTCCGTAAAACACATTTCCGTACCTGTTAACCACATCATACAAATTATTACAGCATCAATGAAGCATTTTCATTTGCATTTCCATGTACTCAAAATGTACAGCCATACCATACGAGTATAATAACATAATAAAGTGTAGAGTACTCACAAAAGCTTCAAACAATACAAAAAATACACCAAAATCCTTTTTAGCTAATGGAACATATAATCATATTGTCTTCTACGTTTTGTGTACGAATAACAACTCTACAATTTAATTTGAAAGAATTCAGAGCTTTTTTGTGTACTGTGTGTGTACTGTAATGAGTAAATTACAAATAATAACCACATAACACTAGAAACTAAAATAGTTTAGTATAATACACCAAAAAAAAAAACGTTTTTAATTAAAAATCAACAAAATAAATTATCTCACCATGTTTTCTTCCGTCCAAACAAAAAAGCTTTTGTTGTTTTGGTTTTTCGTCTTATGGTGATAAGAATAATCAGAATTTATTTGGTTAGAATACAGTACCCGTACAAATGTCTGTTGGCATGCGGTTGTGCTTGTAAATATTTCCCGTTGTGTATCTAAATCACAAATTAGGATGGTTTATTTATTCAAAAGCTTTATATACTGGATAAGTTTTTGGAAAATTTAAATTCGGTCGGATGACATCAACTCAAGTTAAACTGTATATTTATATATTCATATACCGCAAACCTTAACGACATCATACACTACACATATGGTGGGATGATATATTCTGATAATTTTTCTCGTACGTATGAAGTTGTTTAAAACTAAATCAATGCAAAATTCAAAATACTAAATAATTTTATAAATTTGTACTTTGTCACTTTCTAAATATTAAATAAACGGATTTGCACAGCGTACACCAAACAAATTTTATTTACCTCCCTAAAGTCATATTTTGTAGGTGTTTATTATTTTACATTACGTCAATATTAAAGTAAATTGTACAACATCAATTCTCCCAAAATTGAGTTGTATATAGTTTACCAACTCAACAACTTCTTGTATTAACTCAAATATGAAATATTTCTCAAAATATCTGAAGTAGTTTATAGTTTTTCTTGTCGACATATGTGTACATTACATGCGAACGAGTATAACAATTTTCCAGTACGATTTCCACTTTTATTTTCTTCTCCGTGTGTTCTCGTATTCCTATATAATCCATAAACTGGCAATTTGGGATTTGAAAAAAAAAATCTTGTTGGCTGTTTGCGTGTCGCTTTATAAACAAAAAGTTCTGTTTGTTATCAAAATGTGTCAAATGATGACAAAGAGAGAAAAGTAATAATAACACGGAAAAACGGAAAACAAAAGATTTAGACATTGACAAGTGAAAAATAGGAAAATATATTTTTATTATGTTTTTCAGCACAAATTTTCAATCCTAACTTCGTGTGGAAATATCTCGAATAAATTTTATTTAATGTCACACATAGTTGTTATAGTACGGGTTGGGGGGTGCCTTATAATAAAACTGTGATAATCAATCACGATCGATCATTTCCTAGAATTTGTTTTATGAAAACTAAAAATATAATTCGTGGAAAATACGCACGTATAAATTATGTTATAGTTAATTAGAATGATTTTTTTCTCAGTTAAATTTGATTTTCATTATTGAACTGAGTTTACAAAACTTTGCTAATTAGAACAATGGCTATGAACGGTAGTCCGTAAAATTTAAATTGACGATAATTAACACAACAAGTAAAGCATTTCCAGCTTCTACAGTCCGCGACACTTGATTACCCTCACTTGAAAATTTTACATATAACCTAAGATAATGCGCCTAATTATTTGAAAATTTTTCATCACCTTGGTTTCTATCTTATGTAACTTTCAATTAAATTAAGTAATAAAACCCATTACGTTCTATTGTTTTGATATTTTTTCTTTATTTAATATTTCCCCATTGTTCCTTACAATAAAGGTTTTGTAATAATAACCATCCCCAAAAATTTCCAATTATATTTAAATCTGGAGATTCAAAACTTCCACGTTATTGTCTTCAAATCACTATTTCACTCGTGCAGCTGTGTGGATTGCTGCGTTATCGCCACTCTTCCTTCGAGCACTTCTATGTTGCTGGAGCAAATGGTGTTTGCGTAAGTTTTTGTCGTCGGAGATGTGAACACTTTTTTATTGTCCTTTGAACAGTAGGGACACCGGCTAACACTTCAATTTTCTGCTTTATTTTTTTTGCAGATCGCATCGAATTAGAAGCTTCGCGCAAAATATCTATCGGTTCTGTTGCCGCTCTTGCTGTGCGACCTCTTAGATTTTTCCGTAATTTTTTGGCACTTTGAGTTATTTATTGATGATCGCACGACTGGAATAATTTTCTTGTTTAAGCACAATAATCTTTCCAATTGCTACTTTTGTTAGGGGTTTTCCTCGGCCCATTTTCACCACTACTAACGGTAGCTGGTAATAAACTTAATAAATTAAAGTTAAACTATTAACCATTATGCCTTCGACGTTAAAAACAAAGTGATGAGCAAAACAATCGAAATGGGGATTTTCAGCTTCTAATTGCATGCGCAAGTATGCGTATTAGTCATTGAAAAGTTAGATAAGATATGAAGCAGGTGATGCGGAGTAGGTGATGAAAAAATTTATATCATAAAAATGTGAAATGAACATTTTCTTAAAATTATGAAAATCGATTTTGTAAAATTACGTATTTTATTTTTAGGAAAATAAGAAATACAAATCAGTTTGGGAGGTTAGTGGAATGGATGCAAAAAGCGCTGAGATTGCCCCTGGGTTTATAAAACCGAGAAAATATTTTAAAACTGATTTGAAAACCGGATGGGATCGAATTTCTACAGAACTGAATAGTTCAGGGCCCCCAACAAGAGACTCAGGCGGTTTGATTAAAGTAAGTTTCATAAATTAAAAGTAAAACAGTGGTTTGGGTGGATCTTAAATTTAAAGTCCATAAAAAATTAACAAACAATAAGACTGAAATAAACTGTACATGCGGCGGTCCTAACCGCCAATTAATACTTACAAATTTAGAGGAGGCTGTAGCGGATATTAATTAGATAAATATTAAAAAATCAATAAATCCACCAGGAAAGGAATTTGGTGGCAAAACGGAGCCCACTGATGCCCCGCAAATTACTGAAAAGCATCGAATGAATGAGATAATCGAGTTGCCATATTTCCCAGAAGAAGGACCTGAGCGGGAACCTGTTGTCGAACCGCTTCACGATATTTCGAACAATCGCACTAGAACAAGTCCGCAGTTGATTTGAATTCAAAACGTTTTCGTCTATTGGATATTCAAGTGAAAATCCAAGAAAATAAATAGAAATTTGTAAATTTTTAATTTTTAAAAATTGCATAACTTGATTAAAACGATTTATTTAGTTGATTTGAAATTGTATTTAGTATTTAAACGAGAAAATTCACAAAATTGCGACACAATACAAAATAAAAAACTTCACGACACGACGTTGTCGTGTCGTTTTTAAATCGTCGTTTTAAACGACAACCACAATAAGACTGATTATCTTAGGCTTTATTGACTTAGGCAATAAATCTTAGGCTTTATTGACAAGTGAGAGTAATCAAGTGTCGCTGAGTGTATTTGGATTTTTTATTATTATTTTCCAAAACAATCGAGTCACGAGGAAAATACAATTTTGCAGTAAAAATAATAACAACTAAAAGATTCATTAATATTTACAAATCCAATAAAAATGTTTAACATATAATAATTACAATAGAAAACTGAAGTGGTTGGAATCAACAACACACGCATCGCCAACACTGCAGTGTTACTAAGTTAGCACTTTCGGTGCACTTTCTGATTATTTTTAGCACTATAAATATCAGTTTTGCCCCCAAGTGCAATCCGGCACTATTCCTGAATTTCAGGCACTAATTTTAGCACTTTCAAAAATTCCACATTCAATACGCAATTTCTACACAACTTTGGGGAAAAACCGGCCCGACACCTAGGTATAACATAATGACAACACATTTATAATCAGCGATTAATAATCTCCTCCCATGAGTGGAACCCCACCTTTAGTAATAAAATTTTAATTAAATTTGGCAAACCTATTCTAAATGTGTTTTAAGCTGAAATAGTGATTTTATTAGTAATTAAAATACTTACTAATCTCGCCATAATTAAGATTTAAACAGAAAATATCTTCATTAGCAAAATAAACTATTGATAATCAAACCTATTTGCAAAATATTATGAAAGCCTCCACCCAAAATCAAAATATATCGAACCAACACATATATTTCACGGTTAAAGCAGAAAAATTGTGGTTTGTTTTGTTGCACTTGTGCACCTCGCCTGATGTATCCGAAACTTTTGGTCAACCATTGAAGGTTTCATTTTAAATGAAGAAACCGAATTAAAACAACGACTCGTCTTTCCATAACCAATGAATTAAATTTTGAAAAATGCTAGAGTACCGTCCTTATTTAGTACTTTTATCGTTTCGTTAGCGCCTACAATTCCGCCACTTCCATACGATTAGCCAACTTGACTTTGCATAAAGATGTTCATATACACCGTTCAAAATTATTTTAAATATTTTTACCACTTTTCATTCCTTCTTATAGCCAAGCACATTTCAAGCACAAAGCACAGCAAATCATAATCCATTTTATTCAGCCAAAAAATATAATTTTTCTTCAAATTTATCAAGGCATAATGAATTATTATTACAGTTCGCCTTGAAAAATACCTCGTGATAATATTGTCGGTACATGATTCAATCTGATTTGGTTCAACTCCTCATCGTTTGGCTCCAACTAGATTAGTAGTAAGATTTATAGGATATTGCACCACGGTTTTTAAGCGTTTTAAGGATAAAAGGACCAGTTAGTTCGACTCTAGCCTCAATGAACGGCTTGGCGGATTGGTTGACTCGACACCGTTGTAGTTGACCCCCCTTTTTCACCCCAGGCAAATAACCAGTCTTATTAAGGCTTCTGCTCGTGGAATGACAAATCGTTGTTTTGGAATGGTTATAGTACCAAACCGGCATGCAAATTTCTGTGATTAATTTCTCAAATGATTTGCTCGGTAATGCTGTAGTTGTTCGGCATCATTATTGGGTGTTATGCATCATGGTTAATATTGGCATTTTATGACCATCCCCTCATACGTAGCACTAAGCTGTTATCAATTAATTTATTTTAGATTGAGTTGTTATAGGTTAGGATTAATAAAATTTTTTAAATTTTCAAAAGGATTGGTTATGAAATGGCCAAGTTTAGTCCAGCATGAACAGATCATAGGATTTTGTCCAAATCTTACTTTAAAATCCCTGATCAATACTACTGTCCAAATTTCATCGTAATTTCAAGATTTCATTTACCGAGTTCCTATACTTCGGAGATCAATCAATTTGTCATTTTAAGGATCATTTTTAATACTTTATTCTGCTAGAATGTTTTATTTAGTGAAAAAGAGATACAAAATGAATAAAAAATTTCCGCTGGTAATTATATAACAAAAGAAAATTCTCTTTTGTGACTGTGCTGCCACGTTCGGCGAGTAGCGTAATCTCTTATTTTCCGCTGTCAAATTTCCGTTATCTTATACACCATCACGAATTGATCATTCTTAGCTTGGTGTTGCGGGATAAGACAAAGGTGTTCCAGAATGTGTGTCACATGTTGAATGTTGTTCTGGAGATATCGGTGTGAATATTGATGTGTTTAGCCTCATCGTCCTAGGTTTCCAGATATTTATTTTGTGACCCCCTGTAGCTTTATCTTCTTGCTCCTGTACTTTCTGTTGTACGTCGGCGTGTTTGTATGTTAGCGGGCATATGCCATCTGCGTAATCGAGATCATTGAGTTCTCTGTTAATCCTCACGGGATGCCGTTGGGGAACGGGCTGTCTAACTTTCTCATTACACTATCTAATACTACTAGAAAGAGAGGTGACGAAATTACTCTCCTTGGCTGTTACAGTATAATTAACTTTGTTTGCCTTTGTATTGAACTCGATTAGCTACATCCCTGCACACATTTTGTATGAGTTCGATTAATTTCTTTGGGAAACCCAGGTCACAAAGCGCCTGCCGTCTTGCGTTCATGGTATTGTGTCGAATTCACATTCAAAGTCCACGAAGAGTAGATACAGTGGTGAATTCCATTCGCCAGTCTGCTCAATGGTGTTGTGTATTTTGTTGCTATGGTTGGTGCAACTTCGTCCTGGCCTGAAGCCAACTTGTTTCTTTCTTATTTTCGAGTTAATTCTCGGTGAAATTTTATCTGGGATGATCATTGCTAATATGCTTGTGTTGATTAGAAATATACCCTGCAAAATTTAGCATTCTCTCAGGTCTCTTTTTTTCATTTTAGCAATAACACTGTTATTGCTATGCTTCCCTCTCCGCTGGTGTTGATAATTTGGTTATTAGCGCTACGAAATAATCCTTCCATCTCTTCAATTGTGCTTCATCTGTTGCCAAGATTTTACCAGAGGCCTTCCTTATTGGTGGTATATTGGTGAAATTTCCTGTTGAGTGTTGCATATATTGATGGCGCGTGCATTTCCAGCCTTTGCACTGCAGGCTTTTGTGCTGCCTTGAGATTGTTTTCGGTGTATTGCCTATGCTTACTTCTTGTTAGTTTATCGATTTATTGGCATTCCTTTTAAGTATTATCAAGTATCTATTCTTTATTTTGATCCAGGGTTTGCGTCTATATTCTTGGTATCCGGGTGTGTTGGTATACAGTAGTTTCGATGTAGGCTTCCTCGATTTGTTTCTACTGTTGTTCTACACTGATGGCTTGTTGATTGGTTTGGAGGCTGAGCTTGAACGTTTCGCAGAATGTGTTTCTTGGGTCGTCATCTTTTAATCTGCCGTTGTCAAATTTCTGGAACTGCGATATTAGCAGTTGGTGACCATCTTGTACGTGATCTTTCTGCCATCAGGTATTGTCCATGTGTGTTTATGTATATTTATTTGTGGAACCTATGAGTAGCTGGTTTGTGATGCAGAAGTCGATTAGTCGAACTCCGTTACTATTACGCACAGAGCCTAATGCTTGTTTATCCGTGATGGTTGTCAGGTCGTTATTATCAGTTCCAACTTTTGTATTGAAATTTCCTTGTATTATGGAACTCATATTTCATTGTTTTATCTGCTTCTTCTGTTGTGGCATAACACTGAATTACCGATTGCGTTTCGTATTTTTTAATGGATACTTGCTGCCACTATTCTGCATCAGTTAATAGCAGTTCCATACTATTAGTGACTTCTTTGTTCTAACTGTATTTAATATGCCCACGCCTTGTTCATGTGTGTTTCGTTTCTTTATCCAATTGTGCTAGCCTTGACGCTTCTGTTAGAGCTCTGAAGCTTCAATTTCAAACTATCTCCGTGTAGGATAGCTGAGGGACGATATTTGTGTTTACCTCCAGCGTTCTCTCTCCCTAGATTTTACATCCCACAGTCTCGCTCCATCGCTCGCTCCCTACAGCTTCGGCATATGATTACTCTAAGATCTTGTTCGACGTCTTCTCGCCAACGTATTCAATTGCATTTTACTCTCAATTAAACGAAACAGAGCCCATAAAATCGCGTTACATGTATTTTGGTGTTAATAGTTGTGTGTATAAAAATACAATTTTGCCATGACTTCGTTTTGTCGTGATAAAATTTTTTGAGTTAAGACCTAGCAGAACCAAGAGACTCGATGTCCAGTTACTATGTTTTTATATCTGCCTGGATATTAATTGTTGATGTTATAATTGATCCGAGATTTTTAAAGTCTTCCACGTTGTTAAAGATGTAGTCATTTTCTCCGAGATTTACTGTATGGATGCTCGTTTCACGCGTCAGCCATGTTCGGCCAAGAGCATGGTATCATCGTCTGCATATCCAAGAATTTGTCCTGACTTGTTAATATGCAACGCGTTTTCAATACCACTTTACCTTATTGCGTACACGAGCACTCGATTAAATAGCAGAGGCCCGAGTGCGTTTCCCTGCCACACACCAGTTGTTATTTCGAAGGGGTCAAATACTGCCCCTTCCACTACGATGGCACACAGAGAGCCAGACGTCGTTAGTCGGCACATAGAGACAAGTTTCTCTGAAATTCTGACATTGAGTGCGGCCCAAAGGTTTTCGCAATTAAAAGTCTATGTAGAATTGGTGACTGATGTACCCCAAACATTTTTCCAAGAACATTGGTATTAACCGATGATATTTTTGGCAAGGGATGGTCACCATTTTTATATGCAGACGGTCACCATTTTTATATGCAGCGACCATATGAGTGCGGTCTTCCATTCCTCATGCTTACTCCTCCTTGTCCCAGATCATCACGACGAAGTCATAAAGATTTGATGCAAGGGTACCTCCTTCCTGCTTTAATAGATTTGCGGGGATTCCGAAAAGAGCGCATATTTTGCCATTTTTTAATCTACATGAATCATTTTTATTCATTACGCGACCTTGACGGTCTTCTCCAATTTTATCTTCCACTGTGGTTGTTATGGCTGACTAGACAGTTTGCCACTAACTGCGCAGTCTTCATTTTGTTACACATCATTATTCCAGCCACGGTCTCCTTTGCTTGTTTATTAAATGCGTATGATAATTTGCACTTGTATGTAAATATATCAAGCATATGATCACTGTGAGGTATACTGGTGGAATGTCTCTTCGCTATCATGACGTGATCAATTTGATTTTCCATTTTCCATTTGATTTTCCATTCGCCACGTTACCTTCTGGATTTTTTTATGTTGAAACAAAGCATTCGATGCGATTAGGTAATGCAGCACAGCAAATTCGGCGACGCATTGGCCGTTGTTGTTAACTAAGCTAATGTAAGGTGGATTTTTGTATTAAAGTCGCCCACGATGATTTTGATATTATTGTGCGGGATGTTACTGATGATGTCTTCCAGATCAACCGGATTGTGTGCGTAATCTAACCGTGCATAATCCACCCGCATGTTGACAGTAGGGGAAGGGGGCGTCGTTAATATGCTGCTTCACTCACTAGTGAATGAGAAAGCAAACTTGGCGAATGTAGCGTATTACGGATCCCACTCCCCATTTTAGCCTTTCAATACCTAGATATCTCCCATATAAGCTCTTGTAGTGAGGTATGTCCAATGTGTAAATTTCCGTCTGGCCATGGAAGGGTTCTGGAGATATCTAGGTCTTAAAAGACTTAGCACGTGCCATGTTCTTTTGTTTAGACTTCAAGACTTAAAAGTTTTGTGAGAGCAGATAATTGACCCGTCGCTCAACCCACTTTTTGCTTTTATGAGTCATGTACTGATGATAGATCTTAAGGTACCCAGCCATATCTGAAACCCGTTTATATAGCTTGTTACAAAAGAGACTGCTTCAGCCGCCCTTAATCTAGAAAACAAAATATGTTGTGGCATTGGGTTTAGGGCGCCAATGACTCACTGTGACATAAGCTCGACTTCACTATACTGTCTGATTCATTTATATGTACCCAGGGAGAGAACACCGCGAGAAGGTATGAAAAGACTTTGCCCCATGTTGATTTCGGTTTAATGAATGTACCATTGAAAACTAGCCAGCTTCAGAGCTACTGAGTAAGGCTTCAATCATCCAAATTTGTACTAACTAAAGCAATGGTTGCTTGACATTGGTGATGAAGTTGATGTCATCTTATCTAGTTCTGCAACCCCCCATACTTGATATCTAATAGATGGATGATCTGGTGGCGAATTTATTTTTAAAATTGAGATTGTGGTCCTCTTTGATTATGGAATAATTGGAGGTAAAATGAATTTTGGAGATTGGAATTTTTTTGAATAGGAATTAGTGGAGGTACATGTTACCTTGTTGCTACAGGGTGTCCACCCAATTATGTATGAAAAACAATATCTGCTAAATGACGCCTCTATTGGCCTTATACATGCGGGCTCTTTTGATTACATTTTTCATCACTTTTTCAAACATTTCACGCTGTATCATGTTAATTTTTTTTTCTAATGTTCCTTTTAAGTTATGTTCAATATTATCTGCTGTTCAATTTAAAGATAAGCCCATAAAAAGAAGTCGAGAGCAGTTACATCTTGTGATAATGGAGTGATAATGAATTCCGTCGTCTCTCTAGTACATGTTCACCAAACCATTGGCATGCAATTGCGGTCCAAAAACGTTCTTTATCATATCATGATAACGATCGCCAGTGACTGAATAGCAAATTGCACACCGTACGGTCACTTTGGTGGATGTAATGGTGATTGATGAATTATTTGTGGATTCTCTACTGCCAGAACCGGTTTTGTTTGTTTACATGTCCACTTAAGGTAAACTGCGCTTCGTCAATCATAATTAATTTTCCAAAAAAATCCGGATTGTCATTGTCAAGCAACAGCATTTTATCTGCATTCATACGGCGCCGCAAATGATCTCTTGGCAGCAGCTCTTGTGTTTATCCAATTTTATACAGGAATAAACCCAAGTCTCTATACAAAATATTGGTTAGTGTTGATCTTCAGTTATTGCGCACAGGGCCTGTGTGGCCATTTTCTTGTGTGTTGACTGTACGTTGTTGCACATACTTTGGTTTATTTGCCACTTCTAAATTCTTTGGTAATCTGGTAAATCGTAGGCTTTGAAGGTACCATATTTCTTCTGAAACTTTCATGTTCATTGTTCAATCGCCGACTGTCAAGTTAGTTCATACACTATTACTATTATATTGTTCATACAATATTAATATTCGCCTAAATGGTAGCAACACAAATTGTAATTCTTTCGGATGTGTCGCTGTATTAGCGTATTGAGTACGAAACTCCGGCAAGTCGAAACGTAAGTGAGTGGATTCTAGGGCATGTGTTAGTGTTTCACGTCGGCTGCGGATTTGAATTTTCTAATAGAAAGTTACAATATGAATTCTTCCAGACGAGTTCACTCGCCTTTGTTACTTGCTACGGTCAAACTGAAGCTTCAGCGCTAAGTTGTAGATTAACAAATTGATGTGCTAATAGCGCCTCATTTCTATTAACTAGACAGATTTGGTCAAAATTATATGTGCCTAGTTCTAGAAGGCGGGTACAACTGAGTGACTTCTCACGATAATACTATCGTAGCTGCAAAAATGAAATATATGAGAGCTATGATCTTACTGGCCTCTGCAGCGTTCGAGTAGGATAAAAAAATTATGTGGTTCGCATACGGACTAAATCGCGAACGAATTTTAATTTTGATTCTTAATGAGCGTGCATTGCTCATTTAACTCTAAACATTTTTAGTTCACAGCCCGCTGTTACATAATACATGAAATAAAATTATGATAGACAACATTTTTATTTTCCTAAAAGCTCTGTATACGTTCCTCAAAACGAAAGTAATAAAAACTTGTAATTAAAATGCTCAATCGTAAAAATACTTTACTTAATAATATAATTTGGTGCTGTTTCACTATAAAATTCTTATATCCGCCGCTAAAACTTTATATAAAAGCAGACACGAAATTGAATGTCAACGATCTCGACGAAGACGAGCACAAAACCGCAAATTCAACCATAAAATCAACATCCATTTAGCATTAATCAGCCATCGCAAAAAGTAAACGAAATCGCAAAATACGAAACTATTAAAGCAAAAAATTCTTCTAGATCTATATAAAAGCTCATCATCAAATAATTATCTTCTCATTATGCCAATTTCCTTTCGTATCAAACGAAATACAAAACGTTATATGCGTACATATTTAATCACTGTAACGTCTCATTTCCCATGAGAGAGTATGGTACCGAATTTATTTTTAAATCTGGATACGAAATGATAAAAGTTTTGTGTTTGTGATGATGAGATAAAATACAAAGTCTACCCCCTTGTACTTGAACAAACATCACAAACGAACGAACGACTTACAGAAAAATAAAAATATTCTCGGATAGATAAATCAAATTTCCTAAATTAGAAATGGGATTTGATTAGAAATAATCATTGTTTTCCCTTTTTACATTTTACTGTTATGCCTCAAAATTTATCTTAACACACAAAATATATTTATTCAAATTAGAAATTAGAAAGCTAATTTCTCACACCCCATACCTCATCTATACTCGTATATATATGTTTATGTGTTAGCACCAGTAAATAGTTCTTGTTACACACAGCCTTGGCACACGTATTTTTTGGGTGTGGGCGATATTAATTGGCAATACAATTCAAAATAGCCTCGAGCAGCAATTAACCGATTTACGATTTTGTGTTGCTTGACAAATATTAAATTAACTGCGGGTTTTCCTCCTCCTGACCAAATTCATATTATACCACTCGTATCTGCCAAATCAAAAATGTTTGATTTATTTTCATCACACAAAAATAATTCATGCAAGAAGACGAAAAAAGGATAAATTCAATCGTATTATTAAGGGGTTTCATGCTCGTATTGTTGTTGGATTATTCAACGTATATGTACCTACCTAAAGAAAACAAATTTAAGTTCTGCCAATTGAACAATATCCTCATATATAGAAAACTGTTGAAAATTTATCGAACCATACCTACCTGTTTAGCTGGAAATACATGTATAGGTAAATATTAAGTTAACGATATTCTATTCTTGCACACCTACATTATTCAATTACGATTCGATTTTCATCTAAAATTCCATTAACCTCTACGTGATTTTATTACCGAAATCATTATCTCACCTCCCTTGCGCTTATATTACAGTGTAACCAACATAAAGAATATTTTATCAATAAAATTACATCTCAAGTCAAAATTGCATTTCTTTCAAACTACCGCATCGTACCACCGCCTCACAGCAACGCCAAACGTATATAAACGAACGAATTGGAAAAGCACAAAATTCAATTTATCCTTTTATTTATGTTTGTTGTATTTTTTGTGATA
Organism: Nephrotoma guestfalica; assembly: GCA_963691935.1. Lineage (NCBI taxonomy): Eukaryota > Metazoa > Arthropoda > Insecta > Diptera > Tipulidae > Nephrotoma > Nephrotoma guestfalica. Next base: position 17,406,578 of record OY829914.1, read on the forward strand.
TCACACACACACACACAGTCATTTATTAAAGGATTATATCGTGTTGATAACAAAGAGAAGACGATGTTGATTTTGCTTCCTTTAATGAAAAGTAAAATTGAAATTATCCAAGGATTTGTTTGCGTGTGTGTATCTAATCTGTATAATTTGTTATCGTTTATGATGCAGAGATGACTTCGATCAAGATTGTACACATGTTTATGGATATGTGGCTTGCGGATTTGTGAAAAGAACAAACCAAATATTGACTTCAATTTACGCAGTCGAGTTTTTTGTCAACATTTTAATGCGATGCACGGAATTTAAAATGAAATCGTTTATTTAATTTATAAACAAGAAACATTAACATAAATTTGCACTAGGCCAGAGATTCTAAAATATTGTTAATATAGACAGCACAAGGTGGACCGGACAAGCAGCAGTGTACGCTTCGGCATTTAGACCGGGAGATACTGGGTTCGAATCCCACCAGAGGCTGAGTGCAAAGCGAATTATCGCATCGATTACGATCGGTGATGTTAATAAACACAACTAGTACCCTCTGTTGGAGTGCAAAATTCAGCGCCGACCCACCGTCCATGTCAGTGTTCAGGATGACATGGACCTTGTAATGTGCAGGTGGTATACTGTAATTGTGTGAATGGGTGGTGTGAGGGTGAATGAATAGGGTGGTATTAATTGACCTTAACAAAAAGTTGCGGTCTTTGTTTGCATCGAGTTTGCCTGGTATTTTTAAACACTGGCGGGGGATCATAATTTTTTTTTAAAAATGACTTGTTTTCTAAGAATGATTATGTACTTGGTCATACCAACTTTATTCAACTCAACTCAATATTGTCTACATTAAACAATTAACAAATATAAAATTTATGATTGTACACCGGAAACATCGGAGTCCCAATTGTGTCTCCAATTCCTCGCTTGCGATACCTCTCCAATTTGGTTTCAAGTAGTTTGTTTTCTTCTTTGATGTTGTCAAACTATAGTTGGGGTTGTTGGACAATGATATCACAATGTATCGAATGCATGTTGTTACATGCTCTTGAGGACAACTGGAGGCTCTTCTCTGCTTTTACGACTTCATCCCAGTAACTTTCAAGTTATATCGAATAATTAGATTACTTTGGTGCGCGGCACGATATTCTTGTTGAAGTTGGCTTGTTTTCATTTTCATTTCATCTTGTAAGCCTGGCAGAGGACACAATTTTGGAGTAGGACTTTGAGAGTAGAAACCGTAGTTGCTCTTACAAGATCATCTTTACCAGGGTGAATTTCTTTGATTCGACACTAATCATCCACAATTATGCTTGGGTGTTTGATCTTTCACTTGGTTCGTTGTTAAAGCTGGTTCCAGAAGTGTTGGTGGCTTTGATTTACTAACTCCCATCTGATTAATATGCCGTGATTTAACCTAATACAACATTCTCCGGGAGAGCCAGTAAAGCATCACTAGTTAAAAATGTCCGGAAGCTAGAAGACCCATATTATCTACATCGTTGGATATAGGACACAGAGGGCGTGAATTGAGATCATGCATAACGTTGTGGGTACCTCCTCATATGTAAACGTTTGATTTTCAACGACTCGACATAGATGGTGTTTCACTGATTTCACTGCCGCCTCCCGTAATACTACGAAATGTAGAGCGCTTGGAGGTATAAAAAACCATATAATGATGTTCTGCGTCGAAAAATGATCTTGGATAATCTTCTGTTTCATGAAGTTCGTACCGTTATCACTGGATATGTGGGTAATATTTCCTCGGCGCGATGAAAATCTCTTGAATCCTGGCAAGAAGGTGTTTACTGTTAAATTAGAGACCACTTCGTATGCGTGAATGGCTACGACGGGGTTACACGATCTCTTGGTAATGTCCATAAGTTGTTCCGTCCGTTTAGTTTGAAATCGGAAACAGACCATGCATTTTTGAATGTGATTTCTGACTCCTTGGGCTCCCCTAATTATCCAGAAATTTTTCCAGATAAATGCTAACGTTAATGCATTGGTGCCACGAAGCGGGAATGCAAGTGCCCACTTAATAATTAGGCTGGTAAAGTGTGATTTAGATGGTAAAATTAGGGGGTGTTTCTCTCCGAATGGGATATCCGATCCCTTATAAGGCTGTCATTGTCTAGGAACGGACTCAGCGAGGCGATGGTGCTCTTCTTCTTAATTGACTGTAGATCCTTTAATGTTGAAAGAAAATACCTTGAACTGCTCGTACGATTGTGTCCGGAGGTTGTCCGGTTGCTTTGTTACTGAAATAATCTGATTTGCGATCGATTAGCTTGACTATGGTGTTCTCAAATGCCGCGTGCTTATTGAGTACTTGGAGAACAGTTGTGGACCGTTTCAGATCGATACTAGTGTCAAACTTTTCCGTGGTTTCATCTATTACCGGTTCCCTTATTGTTTCAGGTCCGGCCAACCATTGTTCCAGAGTACTTAATTTTGATAGTGAAATGCCACGGGATGCATGGTGCGCTGGCTTTTGTGTTGAGGCTGTGTTTCCATCCACCGATTTTACTGGTGCTTTGAATTTCTAATACCCGACCGATAAGAGACGAATGCTTTCCAGTTTGTTGCTCGTTTTTGTAGCCCGGCCAACACTGCATTTCTAGAGTGTGTACCTGACACCTCAATTCGATTGTTTTCTGACGCATCGCAGAAGTCGTGTAAATAGAGGTTTTGTTTGCCTGAAGTTTTTGTTCCTATCCAACGTGGAATTGCTGTAATTTTTTTAGGAACCTTGTCGTCCCAGTTTATGTCCATGGCCCACAGGCCTTGTAAAATAAGTTTGGATGTAATCGTAATTAGTGACAACGGTCCTAATGGATCAAATTTTCTTGCATCTGCTGAGGCTAGTTCTCTCTTTGTAAGTTCAGTTTTTGATGATATTTGGTTTACTTTGAAACTAAAGCAGTCTGAGATCGGATTCCGGTCGATTCCTAAATTTTTAATAGTTTCATCTTCTGCCAACTGAATGTTTCCAATTAATTTATTTGATCCTTGTTTAGACTGCAATAATTTTGAGTGGCTGCTCGATCACTTGCTAAGTTGTAATTGACCTTTTTGAAGTAATGTGATTAGCTGCTCTTGCAGAAGTGGTGCATCGTGTACGTTATCAGTAATCGGTTAGAACATCATCGACATAACAGTCCTCTATTAAGGTCTTTCGAGCCATTGGACAGTGTTCATCTTCATCTATTGCTAACTGATGTAATGTTCTTATTGCCAAGAACATTACATCAGTTAGCAATAGATGAAGTTGTATTTCACAAGTGAAGTTGTATTCCCTTAATGGTTGGTTTGGATTCTCTCTCCATAGTATTCTGTGAAAATCTTGGTGTTCTTTTTCCACTTTGATTTGTCGATACGTTTTGATTATGTCGGCTGCAAATAATATTTTGTGTTCTCTCCACCGTAGAATAACTGACTATAAATTATTTTGCGGAGTAGCTCCGACATGCAGAGTATCATTCAAACGTCAACCAGATGGTGAGTTCATTGTCGTTTCCTTTGACTTTTTCTTTAATATTACATGCTGTGGAATGTATAATTGTCCCTTGCAATTGGGTGATGGTGTCATATGCCCCTTTTCTCAATTTGCATGAACCGTTGCGTGGCTCTTTATTTTGAGGCACCAAGGATGCTGGCATCATTTTCATTGATCGGTAAGGTAACCACATAGCATCTATTTGGATTCCGCTTAACCGTTTGTCGATAAATTGTTTCACTCTGTTCATCAGATTTTGTTAGTGGAGATCCAACCGATACCACTTCTAACTCCCAAAACTTGTGAAGCTCTTAATCTTGTGCTAATTCTTCCTTGACACTGATGTTAACCATTAGAGTCCTGGGTTGAGCGGTTGTTGCAAGACCTACTATCAGCCAACCCAAACTTGTTTTGATTGAATTTGGATTTCCTCGAATGATGTGCTATTCTGAAATGTCCGCATAGACGTCTCCTCCTAACAAGATGCCTATAGGAGCCGGACAATCATATTGTGGATCCGCCAATATCATATTTTCCCACCGAGAGTCGTCATTACTGCTCTGGCACATCTGATGTTATTTTCCGTAAAACATATGTTTCTATTTGTAGCTTAAACACTGATGGAAAATGTGGTTCAATTTCCAGTTGAACTTAAGAGCTACATGTGTTTTTAGTATTGCTTCCAATTCCTACCAAGCTACGTAGGTTTTTCTGGTGAAATCCTATCTGCTCACTTACATTTTCAGTAATCACGGATACTTGGGATCCTAAATCGTAAATGCCCGCATCATTATTGCAGGTGTGCAGCAATTGATGATGTTTGTTATTGCATATTGTACATGTTTCTGTGCTGAGCTGAAATCTATTCTCCGGCTTGGGGTTATTTGTTTAAAATGAACACAATTTAGAATTATTTGCCCCCTCTCTCGCAGTATTTACAGAATTCACTACTGCAACCTGCTTTTTGCTGAATTCCTTGATTGGCCAAACTTTTTCTATGTAAATCAACCTTGAATTGTTTACTTGCATAGGGGATTGCACTCTGCAGTGCTTCAAGCAGATTCATTCTCTCCATTAAAAGATGTAAAAATTGTTCCATTGTGGGATAGTCACGACTACCATGAAGAGATTCCTCGGAATGCTTTAGGCTGTTGTGCTGTGCTGAATGGTGCTCCATTCATCTACGTTGTAGCCCAGGTTTTTTAAAGCTTCTGTACACTCCTTTATTGTCGTACCGCTCCATAATAATATCGTACGCAGTTTTGTAGTTTTCTGCTTGCAATGCTAGATGTCCTATTAAGGTAGATGGTTCTCCTTTTAAGCTTTCCTTAGATAGAAGGAAAGATTGTTGAACGAGTTTAGGAATGACGTCCAGATTTTGAAGTTGTCGTCGATTGTTGGAATTTTAATTTGATGGCTTCGTATTTTTTATCACTGTGTCACAGTAGTCATCTACGAAATACGGCAAAGTGGTTTTTTGATCCTCTTACCATGGCGTCGAATTGCATCATTTTAAATTGTTGTGCTTTATAGCGCTTCGGTTGTTTTATTACTGGCGCTTGAACTTGAACCAGGTTTGGCTGATGAGGTGTTCGTCTCAGTGTTTCTAACTCCTCTCTGAAGTTTTGCACTAGTGGGGCCACTGCCAGTATCGACGAATTTGTTATACATATCATCTAACCTTACTATTTTGTGGTCAATGTATACTTGTCTTCCTGTTGATGGAATCCTTATTGATCAGAGGGTTTGTATTTCTGGCTTGGTAATGACTATCAACCATAACAAATTCATATTCATATCATGGAGATAAAATATTTAAATTTGAATAAATATGTAAATCCCATTTCGTCGGTGTGTGTGGTAAACGGACACTTGAAATTCTCGGGATGGTAGATTTATCACTCTTAGGTTTATTTTAGCACCAAAAAAAGTAGTTTATCCCTGGAATACTAATCATACTAGACCGGACTAATTATTCCGAATATTCTGTATGAATCTTAAAAAAACATTATTTACAAACAAAATACTTTTGTGACAGCTCCATATATTTAAATTTAAAATTTCTTTAAACACATTTTTTGATATCTCTTCCGGAAAATTCATGTTTTTTAACTGGATTGGGTCAAGTACAAAGTGAAAACAGTCATCCAGCAGAAGTAACTTCTTAGAAATATCTTAGGACAAAACACTTTTGTACCAACCCGATACGTCCTCTAAAATTACGAACGAAACAGCTTTGTGCAGAAACGCATCATATATTAAAAAAATATGGTTTTAGATTATACAAATTATTGATATGCGATACAAACCACCACAACTCGAAAAACTGCTCTCATAGGTCACTTCAGCCTGTAAAAATACGATTCCACAGCGCACCGAGAATTACCGAGATTCCCGTTGTTGCGCTCCCTACTCTCCCACTTTAAGCAAGCCAATTACATATCTGATAAGAGATGAAAAAAAACCCAAAATTAATCCTTTATTTCAAAATTACAGACACACACACTCACCAATTTTATTTATATGTATAAATTATAAAATTTTCTTAAAATAACGCACCACCCTCCTCCTATAATTTAATTATCACATTTTTTATACATTTATTAATCCTTTCCAGATTAAAGGAAATTTGAAGGAAATTAAATTTGATTTTCTGCCGAGAAGAGAATATAATTGATAAACTAGGAGAAAACAATTTCGATTTATAATTTCTTAGAAGTTCGAACCCTACAAAAAATAAAATTAAATTTATGATTGATTTTTATTTATATTGAAGCAAAATTTTATTTAACTTTTGCTAGGCACGTCTAGACAGAATGTAATAATATATACAACTTAAATTTGTTTATTTTTATTTGGCTGTTTAGTCGGGTGCGCGATAAAATCAATAACACAGTGGATTTCCTTTACGTAGCTTTCAATTATAAGTTCTCAAATTGGAAATCAGCTTGTCTCAATTCAATGACAAACAAGAATTTCGTATAAAACAAAATTAAATAATTAACTTTGTACAGAGTGCTTTTTTTAGTGATTCACATCTTTAAGTTTGCAAGCCAGAGTAACGCTTGCAAATTGTTGATTTTTTTTATCAAAATAATGGTTCTGTTCGCCAAACTCAGCGTGTATTACGTCCATTTTACGTTATTCGGTTATGGATCGTTTTCGCACCGCGTATACTATAAATGATAATACGCATCCAGTAAGAGGTCAAACAGTTCGTAACGAACAAGCGATAGACTGAATCTCACGCAGAATTGTCGGATTCGGAGTGAAGATAATCCAGAAGCCTTTGCCGAAACACCAGTGACCACACCACATCCAGAGAAAATTACTGTTTGGTGCGCTTTATGGGCTGGCGGAATCATTGGTCCATATGTCTTCAAAAACGATGATGGGCGAATGTTACAGTCAACGGTGAACGGCACAACCTCTAAAAAAACACCCTTTATATTTCGAAACCATTACGGTATTTTTATTCTCTTCAAGAAACAACGGAGGAAAGAACTAAGTAGAAAACTAACATTATAATGGTTGCCATTAGATCAACACAAATTATGGTTAGATAATAGCACATCACAAAGAAATAATAACTATGTGAAACTTATTAAAAATTTTGTTTTTGAAAAGTTACTATTTCTTGACCTGGATTTGCACTTTAAAAAACTTTATTTTGCAGGAGTACAATAATATAACAAGAAACCCACATTTTCCAGTTTTACAAAAGAAACTACTCTTACATATTTTCAGGAGAAGAAAATGAGGTTTTTTCCTAGAGTTTTTGGAAACATTTCAAATTTATTTATTCATTGTTAAATAAATAAATTGTTGGTTTGCAGAACCGAATTCCGTGTTACGAGAATATTACTTTGCTTTGGGGCACTATACTTTGAATCAATTGTCGTAAAATTTAACTATGTGTGGTGTGAGCGACCCGAAAACTGCAGTTTCCCACCGAGACAGCATTTTCTTATCGTTGTCTTTGATTGTGAAAGCTTTGATATTCGGCGTTATGCAAACCTTTGATGAGTTGATGAATGTGTTGAAGTGAATTTGGATAATATTTCGATTTTTTCGATTTAAATAAGCGTCCTGATGTTTCAGTGCTTCACGAAAGCTATACTAAAATGTGCACCTTAATTAATGAGGATATCAAAATAGAAATGGAAATCTATAATTTAAAGCGTTTTTCAGTTAACCGCGATGATATAAAAGTACTAGATTTTAGTGAACGAAATTCTAACTCTAAATCTAAAACGTCAAATAGCCAAATTTATTTTAGCTGAGAACGGAGAACCTCTTACGAGTAATACACAAATTGCTAATTAGTTTAATTGTTATTTTAGAAGTATTGCGAAACACCTAGGTGCTAAATTGGACTCTAACAACACGTCATCTAGTTTAGATTTGCCATTTGATTTCGGTCCGACAACGTTTTATATGACCCCAGTGTCTAGTTATGAAATTTTTTCAATTACTTGTGCTTTAGAACCTAAATACTCAATTGATAATAGTGGCGTGAGCAATTATATACTAAAAGCCATTGCTGGGCATATTAGACCGGTTCCTGCACACATTTTCAACCTTTCTTTTCAGCTGGGAGTTGTACCCGATCGATTGAACACAGCAACTATAATTCTCTTTTTCATGAATCATGGTAATCATCTCGATAAAAGTAACAATAAACCTATTGCCTTGCAGCCAATAATCCTAAAAGTTCTTGAAAAGGCAGTTAAAATCGGGTTTCTTGCTTTTTTAGGTCAAACAGCGGTACTGAGTATTCATCAACATGGCTTTCGACGAGGTATCAGAAGTTTCTGCGTATGATATAGGGTGTAGGGGAGTTTCAAATAAGTGGTTAGCATCGTTTAGGTGGTTGATCGGTGAGAGTTAAGATAAATGATAAGTTAAGCGATCCGAAATTTATTCACGTTTGTGTTCCCCAGGGTTCAGTATGAGGGCCACTGCTGTTTCTTATTGTTTTTTCTTCTTCGCTTTGGCTTACTGTAGGAATTCTTCAAGTAATGTTATTTTGATGATCAATCCTGATCTAAAAGTTTCACGCTCATGGTGCGACAAGCATAGCCTGATTTTAAGGTGAGACACTAAATTTATGTTGTTTAAATTGTCCGGTAACATTAATATGGCTATTTTGTCTCGAGTGTCTAATCATAGCACTTTTACAAAGGGGCTGCTGCAACAAATTTCAATTAACCTACTCACATGACAATCTTTTGAAATTTGTTGAACAGATTTGTTAATTGGAATTTGTTGCAACAGCGCCTTTGTAAAAGACCCGTTATATCGCCGACCCCAAGATTCGTTCGATTTATTTGTCCCGTTAAGAGAACGTATCACGAAATCTTGCAGGAATAATTCCTGTGTATGTGTCTCTTAGAAGTTGACCTTTGTTATCGACGCGCTGAAGATCTATCATTTATTTTTATTTCAAATCAATCCTTACCGACCAAATGGCACAGTGGTTAAAGATTTTTCGTGTGGATCGGGAGGTACCGAGTTCGAATCCCGATATAGGGGCAAAATGCAAAGCAAATTTTCATCAACAGATTACGATCTGTGATGAAATGGAACACATCTATCACCCCCGGTCGGAGTGCAAAACTCATGGACCGACCCATCTTCCATGCCAGTATAGGCTGGCATGGAGCTATGCAATGTGCAAATGTTGATAAAATCGGACCTAAAACCGTACGTCCACAAATTGGCTAACACTGGCGTAAAACTAATAATGGGAAAAGCGAATCGCGAAAGAGTTGGGAGAGCCTTGGCCCCAGAACAGATTGCAGGGATAATAAAATCAAAAAAAAATCGATCCTTATGTTTTTTGATATTTCTGTGCAACATTTGTTGCATGCAACACATTTGGGATTTTTTGGGACGTATTTCACACGCATTATTAGGGTTATTGTTTAAATTTTGTACGTATTTTGCGAATTTGCTTCTGTCGATTTTCGACATAAAATTCAATTCAAAATTAATAAGTGCTACGGGTCTAAATGACTCATTGTACTAAAGGGTGTTCCAAATTTTGGTTTTTTAAGCTAAAAAAAATATTTATTGTACAATTTTTTGTCAAAATAAAATTTAAAACTATTATACCAATTTTAGTCAGTTGTTCGTTTATAACACAATTGTTCGGAATTGTTCGGAAATACTAGATCCAGTTACATTGTACCGCCATTTTCAAGAAAAGTAGTTGACACATTTTTTGAATATCTTAAAGATTGGGCCATATACCTTATTAGGTAGTTAAAATTCAATTCATTCGATAAGATTTAGTTAGTTTAATTTTACTATAACGAACCCTTGGCTCTTAGAGCTCGTGACGGGCACAATGATTCCTTCACGATCATATACAATAAAGTTAGATTGAAAGAACACAACAAAATTACAAAAATAGAAAAAATAAAAAAATAAAAAATAAAATTAATTTATACTTGGATTCAGAATAATTTAACGTCTTCTACGTCTTGTGTTGCAGTTAATTGCCGTTTAAGGGCTTTAGAGAAGACCGTGAGGCTTCGAGACATTCTAATTTCAATCGGTAAATTATTGAAGATGATGGGTGGAACCACATTGAAGAAATGTCAACGAAAATCTAATCTCCAGTTAGGGATATGTTTTCTGTATTTCCAGTTCAATCGAAGACCGTAGCCAGAACAAGTGACAAAGTTATTTCCACTCTTAGTATAGAAAATCTTTAAGACCTCGAAGAAAACGTGTGTCGCAGTGGCAGGATGTCGATCCCACACGCCAGCCAGTAGAGAAGAATATAATCAACTAAAGCATAATAAACTAACCTCCGTAGTTATAACGGACAAAAAGGCGTAAGACAAAGACATACATCTCCTTCGATACAAATGACAGTTTATGTTTCACGCCTTTAATGTGAGCCTTCCAATTTAGATTTGCATCAATCAAAATACCTAAATATTTAATTTCATTTATTACACTAATCTTAAAACAGCCAGTCGAAGTACAAGTCTGAGCTTTGTTACAGCCACCACAACCATGGAGAGAAAGAGCATCAGGTAGTTCCTGGCTATCCCTAAAATGTCTATTTTACTTTTCTCACTCAAAAGTAAGTTGTGAGCTTTAAACCATTTCACCAGTAAATGTAAATCGTGTCCCTGATATGTTAACCTTGTACCAGAGTACACAAACGAAACGTCGCCAGCAAAATTGGTGAGGGAGCCAGCAAAAGGGCGTCGAAAAATTCCATTCACGTAAACAAGGAATAATAGGTGTCCCAACACCGAACCCTGAGGAACTCCTGCCGTAATTGGCAGTTCTCCGCTCAGTTGGTGATTGACACGCACTACTTGTGATCGATCAGATAGGATTCGCTTTAGCCAAACAGACCAGATGACTTCAGCCCTAAATCAATGCTCCCACTTATTTGTTCCAGTACTGCTAAAATAGCTTGTTTCGTGTTCTTATTTTTCCTAAAATGTACACAAAAAATTGACGAAAAGCATACGATATAAATTACTTACTAAACTAAATTGCCGTCAGTTTATACTAGTGTTTTTAGTCGTTATTATTTCCATAAAACGTACTGAGTCTAATATTTAGTCTTAAATTGCGTACTTAATTGATAATTATACAGCATCGATAGTGAAGTATTTAGAATGGATAAACCTCAAATTAAATTAAGGAATTAGAATAATATTTCAGTGCATTATGTTTTACGCCATCTATTGAGCCCGGTACGAAATAACATGATATTAGTTCAGTGAGTAATTTAGTGATAAAAAGCGGTATCAGGCACCAAGTATTAGAGTTTTCAACGCTGTGTCTGACAATGGTTTTTTTGTTTAAATTTACGACTAACTAAACTGATTGCTAGTTCATACTAGTCACTGATAGATGTCTTTATTCAGTTCTTAACTGCAACGTTAGTTCAGACTTACCAATTTTTGAAAACAAAAACTCTCAGTGCCATACCTCATAAAAATTTCTATCATGCTTAAATTAATGTTACCTGATATAGTGAGGTAATTAAATGTTAACCAGATACGTTAGGAATGAGACCGAATTAGATGATGGAAATGGATGATAAAATCAGGCATATGAGACAGATGGAAAATAAAGGGTTATCCAATTCAAGCTTGATAAAGTAAACTTAAAAAAAACACACAAAATATTCGGAATGTATTGTAATTTTTATTTCATTTTACAGATTGATCCTTGCCATTTTTAGTTAAATAAGATATCATTCAAATGTTCTCCACGGGACTTCTTACAGGCCTTGATTCTTTTGCGGTAATTTTCAATGACTTTTCGGCACATTTCGGGCGGTATCTCGGCCATTACCTTACGAATATTAGTTTTCAATTCGTCAAGAGTTTGAGGATTGTTTGCGTAAACACGATCTTTCGCGTAGCCCCACAAAAAGAAATCCAAAGGCGTTAAATCACAGGATCTTGGAGGCCAATTGACATCAGCCAAGCGAAAAATGAGCTTCATCACTGAAGAAAATTTTGTTCGAAAAATCAGCATCGACGGCCTGTTTTTCCAACACCCAATTTGCGTATGTTAAATGCTCCATATTCTTAAATGGCAGAATGGCAACTAAATAAATGACAGCGTACTTGACGTTTATCTTTGACAGATGTCGGTATACAGATTTCTACTTTATCAACCTCGAATTGGATAACCCGTTATATGAATTCATCGCTGGTCAAGGGTTGGTTTTTTTGATATGGAATCTTAAATGTGTTTGTTCATCATACTAACCGCGCATTATGAGGATGTTGTGCAGGTTGGTCATGTACTCACCATAATGACACGTTTAACAGCGACTGTTGTAAAATAGCGTTCTTAGGTCAGCATGTGAGCCGGTTGATATACTAACAAATAGTTTAAGTGATTTAGTAAACTTAATTGGCCTCTAGGATAATAAGACAATTAATATTAGAAGGAATTCCACTATAATAAAAGCAAATGCAACATCCAGTTCGACACTGATCTTTTCTGTATACGAAACATTATTTCAAATTATTCTTGTAGGTAGTAGCTAGACCACCAGACATATTATTTTGTTAGCTAAATGAGAAATTTCATTCCAAATCCAGACACATACGTTAATAATATACTATATTAAGGCTGGATTAAACCAACATTTTTGCTAGACCAGACTACATTAAATGTAGGAATATTTTCCATTTTTTGTTGACAATTTAGGTAGAAATTCACGCGCCGCATAAAATAAACGTATATCACATTAGAGGGAAATGTACGTGGAATCCGCCAGACATTATAATAAAAGTAAAATTGTTGTCGTCTAAGATTACAATCGTTGTCACATCGCAGACTCTTTTTTTATGTCTACATAATATAAATATGCACAGGTAAATAAGTATTGGATAAAATAAGGAGCAGAACCGTTCTAAAAGCGATGGACGTAATGGATAACACCCCTTGCGCCTTCGAGCCTTAGAATAAAATTATTTCAAACGATAATTATACAATTCACTAACATTTATAATTTAATACAGAGATAATTCCGCATGTTTTATACGACACCGAATTCCCGTTGTACAATTAATTTTAGGTAATGTTATGTTAGGTTTGCGGTTAATGCTGAAATTAAGAAGCCGTCGAATGTTGAATAAACATATTCTTTTGTAGATCGAATAGGTTAAAGAGAGGCCTGGTAAAAAGAGGGGCAAGTTAAATACTCGTCTGTTATCGGCTTTGCTACAAAATGAAAATCTTCGTGAGTAGCACTTGGATAGAGCGAGGTAATGGCGGCAGAATATATATAACAATGATTCTGGTTGGAAATTCTTGAGAGGTACCAGCGCCGAAACATTGCGAAATGTTTATAAAATATTTATATCTAATAACAATCGAATAACACTATATAAAGTTTACGAATAGGCTGGCGAACTGATTTTATACGAAGAAACAAGATATCATGCTGGGATTGCAGAATTAACTTTTACCGTTATTTCGACTCCACGAATACTCAGAATCAAATTTAATGCTGGTGGAAGGAGAAAAGGCTGATAGAACTAACGCTAACGATGAAGCGGGCTGTTAGGCAATAGTTCTTGCCCGCAGTACAAACAAGATCCTGAGAGTATGTTATTTTGTTAATTACTAAAAAATAAAATTAAATTTATTTCTTAATTTTATATTAAACTTTTATTTTATAAATTAAAAAATATTAATTTTTGATATTGTGTTGGTTAGTGCAGTAATTCTGCGGCAGCGAAAGCGAATTTTCTGAGCCCACACAAAATTATGTTTTTGGTTCCCATATTTGCTGCAAGGTGGCCGCATTAATAATACCCGTCGACCTTCTGCAAAATTATATTACTAAAATGAATATAATTTTCGATTGCTTTTAATGCCGGTGGTGCCATCTACTATGTAGTAGATGATCTGCCATATTTTACGTAGTAGATGTACCATCGTTCTCAAAATAAAATTTAATTTTTGTGGTAATGTCGTTCTAACTATTATCAAAATAAATGTGTTTGAGTAAGTACACTGTTAAACTACTTCTTACAAGAACTTTGGGTAAGCTAAAAATATCAAATTAATATTGTTTCTTTCTTCTGGGAATTACAAAAAAGCACGTATGTGCCTGTGAAAAAAATAACAGAAATAATGACAGCCAAATTTAATATTTCGTGTGGAATTTCGAAAATGTATATTACACTGTCAAAATTCGGACTTTATTGAGACAAATGTATACAATTAGAAAGAGTTGACCAACTATTTGCTTTCGCCGAAGCACAATTATTTAAGGATGTTGGTTACAGGAAACATACTAAATTCAGATTATTGACCATTTTAGTCAAACCGGTTATAGTACAGATTATATCACAAAAAATAATAATTTGGGGCACAATGAAAAGAGAGACGCTTCCTCTGGGACACAGAAAACCACATTCAATATTAATCGAATGAAAACAACGTCAGTTATTACCTTCGTGTTTTTATTCATTATTTTGTTTGTGTGACGTATCCTACTGTAGGTCAATTGAAACCCGGTATATACTGACGTATTCGCGAAAGGGTTAAGGCTGTTTGGTACTGAAATTGTCAAAAACAATGTGTACCATAAATCAAAAATTACCAATTTAACTAATACGTTCTTTAGGATAAAGTTAAATGTATAATTGAGGGATTAATACATGATTACCCAAAAAAATGTCAAGTTTGTCTAGTCACAAATCAATTTATTAAATACTTCTAAACAGCGAACAATTTTTGCATCAAGGTGTTAAGAAACATAAAATCGTGGGAATAATACAAGATTATCAAGATTAGTCTTTAAATGACCTAGAGAAGGTAAAATTTAGTTTAAAAATGTTAAAAATTTCGTTTTTGATCGATCGAAAAATTACATCAAACGATAAGTTTATTTGTTTTTACACCGCAATGACGATTAGTTTTGAAAAATTTACTGCCACTAGTTGGCGAAATAAAAAGTGTGTCCAAGATAAGTGGTTATTCATTTCTTATAATATGCAATGTGTAGATCAGCAATAATGAGAAGTAATAAATTTAATAATTAAACAGATATAAACAATATAAGTAAATTTTAGTAAGCAAATTATACGAAATTTATAATTATCAAACGTATTAAAGAAACAAACCAGTACATACATTTAGGGGCATTTAAATATCGATACTAAAAATAAGTTTGATTTTCTCTGTACCATACAGCCTTACTATGCGTGCAGAAATTAGTGCGGTACTAATATGTCGCACTCGCTCCCGCAGGTATATATTCATACATGCAGAGCGAGCGCGATATATTTATTAGTGCCGTACTAATTTCTGCAACTATAAATGCACAGTTAATGTTTGTTTTTATTTGAACAAAAATCAAATTTTCAAAGAATATTTAATGAATCAAATGGGTTGGGATAAAATAATGTTAGGTTAGGTTAATATATTTTGAGAATTTATTTGTTGTTTTCAATATTTAGTATTTTGATTAATTGCATTATTAAGAAATTAAATACAAGATAAATTCCAAATGTTAAAGGAATTTGACTAATTGGTCTAAAATACAGCAATACAGAAGAAATAGTAGCATATGTACACGATGGTCATAAGCCACTTCTGAACAGAGAGCGCGAATTCTTTTGAACAAGATCAATTAAAAAGTTTTTTTTGTTGAGTAGTTAAGGTTCGAGTGTTAATAATAATTTGAAGAATTTTTCTAAGATATATCGTCATCTAAAGAAAGGAATAAATAAATGTCTCAGCGAGCTATTGAACCATAAGAATTAGTGGTGGGACAGTGTGCTTTTTAATTACATGTCTGTATGTTGTCTTGTATGTAAAATAGATATTTTCATTTTATTGGGCCGTACGCCCTTTTTAATGGAAGGCAATTTTTTTCTTGTTTGAGTAGTTTAAATATTTAGTTACAAAAATTTCAGAGTTTCTTCTAAAATGCCTCTCTATGCTGTCTAATCAAATAGGTCATATATATCGTTTTTAATTAGAAGGCAGGGGATTTTCTACAATTTTCTGAATAAGCATCGAATTTTAATTGTTTGCGTAGTTTTAGTATTTAATTGTAACAGAAATCTAAGAGTATCTTCCAAATTGCCTCCCTGTGGAAATGGCATCCATATGTACGCCTAATGAAATTGGTCACATGCTCTTTCTAAATAGTTCTACTGTAAAGATATAACAAAATTCTCAGAGTTTGTTCTAGAATGATTCTATGGAAAAGGTGGCCAAATGCCTGTCTAATAAAAAGGCTTATTTGCCTTTTTTTAACTGATGACAAAGGATACTTGTTGTAACTAAATACTAAAACTACTCAAACAAGTAAAATTCGAGGTTTACTCAAACATTTGAATGAAATCCCCTTCCCTCTATTTAGAAAAAGCGTATGACGCACTTGACTAGCCAAATATAGCCCACCATTCCATAGAAAGGCATTTTAGAAGAAACTCTGAGATTTTTTTATTTTTTGTTAGATATTTCACGACCAAAGATGGGGCGGCATATGATGGAATTTTGGCACAAACTCTATGATGTCTTGTTATTGACCATCTAAAGTTTGCCACTCACTGAATTCAACGAACGAGTTTTACTCAAAAAAATCTTTCGCTACCAAACCATTTGGAAATCAAACGTACGTCATTTGAAAGATTAAGATTTCGAAATCATACGTTGATAGTAGCATTTTGCACTCAAACTCTAGCCAATCAAAAATCGCTCGTTTTCAATCCGTTTGGGAATACCAGCGGTATTCTTTACACATTCTTTGCACATTGGTGTCATGCGTATATGACGGGATTCCGATGAAGACTCTACAATGTCCTAATATTGCTAGATGCATTTTTTTAGAAGTGTTGATATATGTATCATTCGCTTTTTCATGCCACTCAACATTTTAATGTGAATCGAATATGTATAATATAATATAAAGCGAAAGGGCGGAACAACATTAGAAAGAGACGAATTCAATTGTTGATTTAATTCGTATATGAAAATTCATGGCGTGCGTGCATCTCTTCATAATAACGTACAGTTGTCTCTTTTACTGTGTTTAACAGTGTAAAAAGTAATACCTACAATTTTATGGGATATTCATTATTTATTATACGGTGAATTACCCATATTTAGTTCCAAATATGGACGCTAAATAAATTAAAATGATAAATGCGAACCCAGAGGAAACTGCAACAATTAACTCTGATCATTTGGGAAATCGTGGTAAAAATTTAAAGAAGAAAAATAATAAATCTTTAAATTTTTGCGCATAAGGGTTGATTGATAAATGTTTAGAATAACGCCATCTATGCGTCACTAGTAACAATTTCTTTTGTTTGGCGTGAAGTATGTTCTTTTAAACGAAAGCTTTCAAATTTTTTGAATGTCTTTTGTTACTTAGTTAGAGTTCGTGCAGTGATAAAATACTTTCATTTAAACGAATTGAAACCACAAGAAATCATCGATGAGATGAAAACAGTGTTAGATGAATATGCACCTTTAAACGCAGTCGCACGAACGTTCAGGAAGGCCAAAAGCAGTAACAACACCAAAAATGGTCGAAAAGGTCTATAAAATCATTATGAATGATGGTCGAATAAAGTTGCGTCGAATAAATTGTATATTTGCAGGGTTCGTTAACAAATGTTCAGAAAATTATTCGAATACTGCATAATATGTCGATATGACCTAATATGTTGACTCATAACGACTGATAAAACTTGGATCCATTACTAAATGCCAGAATAAAAACGACAATCAAAATAATGGGTAGAAGCTGGTTCAAGTGCTCCAAAGGAAGTGGAATTTGTTGCATGAACTGGTAAGGTTATGGCCTCTGTCTTTTAGGATTACCTTGAGAAGGATAAAACCATCACAGTTGAATATTGTGCATCAATATTAAACACTTTGAATGACTTTTCATCAAGTGTTCTTCCATCATGACAACGCACCACCATGTTCATAATGGAACGCACAACAAAAATTGGATGAATTAGGTTCCGAATTGTTTCCTCACGCATCATATTCACCTGATTTAGCCTCTTGTGACTATTTCCTATTTCCAAACATGAAGAAATGGCTCGGTGGAAAGAGATTTGGGTCAAATGATAAAATAATAGCTGAAACGAACTTTTATTTTGAGCAAATTACCTGCATCCGTTGTTTGGTGCACCATAGGTTTGTAATTTTGATCTTCCTTCACCTCATCACACATCTCGAAAATACTTCGATTTATATGTATTGACAAGTGGTATGTTAAATGAAATTATCTTGGTTTCTTTTTATCCAAAATAATTTTTTATTTAGATATGATGAATAGCCAATCTTCACAAAAAATTTAGGTGTTCTGTTTAACAGAACTCACACAACGTGATATTGGCCAAAAGTGTTTGATTGATGATGGGAAAAATATTTATAGGCGGTAAAGTAATATATTTGTATACGAGTAGCAGTATAATGTAGATAGACACTGACGTATATAAATGCAGATAAAGGTAAACAGAAATAATGAAAATCTTTAATCATATTTTATTATGATGATTTGCGCGATTTTTCTCATTTTCATTGTGTGTAATACGCAAGACACCTATAACCAAATATATATATATATATATATATATATATATATATATATATATATATATATATATATATATATATATATATATATATATATATATATATATATATATGTATATATATATATATATATATATATATATATATGTGTGTATATGTGTGTGTGTGTGTTGGAATGAATGAATCGTATTCCGTTGAGTGAATTTGGGTCGCGTTAACCCAGAATAAAGAATATTTTTCACTTTGATTGATTGCTCGGTCAGAGATGTTTTTTTTTGATTGTTAACTTTTCATTGGGTGTTTTACTTATTTTGTATAATGATCAGGTAAGGCATACACATATGTTTTGTGGTTTGGTATTTGTTTGTTTCGTGTTTTGTATCGTTATGCTAACCTCGCCGCCAAAATGAAGTGAAACGTAATTTTACTATGTACTTGAAAAATCGACCAATCAAAGAACATGTGTATTTTGTACTATGGGCAGTTCTCAAAAATATCTTACCTAATAATGTACTAAAATTTGACATGACAGTGACTCATTTAGCAGTGACTTGTACCGATGAAGCTATTTATTGCATATAATAGTATTATGTGAACTAATTTGTATCGCATAACTTTTTCTAAATTAATATACCTACTAGGAAGTAAGGTCAAATTAACTCAAGCAAACGGATGAATTAGTAGAACTCGCTTACATGCTGTTCCAAAAATCATGTTCTATACCGCATCCTCCTAAGGCAATTTAAAAATTCGCGGCGAATCAAGTTTCTTCCTTATATTGTCCAAAACTTTTCTCTGACGTTCGTTGAAGTTTTAAATTTCTACTTGCCAGTAGTATAAAGAGAACGGTTCTGACACACTTTTTGAGCAGAGTGAACTTTTGAGAATACATCAGCACACATTTTGAGCAATAGCAACCTTTTTTTGTGTAAAACCATTTGGAACAACCATACTGTCGACTGCTGTTTGTTTTCAGGCTCATACTCGTAAATTCTATATTTTTTGTTTTTTTATCAATCAAAAATAATTAGTTCAGTGCCATCTGTACTCTAGCATTTAATTTAGCTGCCATCTGATGTGATCCTCATTGTGCTTTAGTATGGTTTACTGTTCCACTCATTGTAAAAACAAAAAGCGACACCTATCAAATTTGACCTGAATCAGACAAAAAATAATTTGACAGTGTATGTTTGTTTTGATTTACTCCTATCTTTTTGGATGCAAATGGCCATCATCGTTTATTATGATGACCAATCAACTATTAATATAAAATTTACATGAATCTAAATTTAATCGTACGCCAAACTTGAAAATAAAAACGTTATTTACGCCCGATGCATTCGAAAATCGTCTCCTTAGCCTGAAACATGGCGCAGCACGATTTTGTCAAGTTCATTGAGCAGCGTGAGTTATGGATCTGCTATTAGTAAGATGAATGTATCGGAATGAGAACGTATCGGTGAATAAGAAACAGGAAGTCGCTACAATAACGTAAAGCGTTCAAAACTCTGCTATAGGGGGTGGTTGGGCACATTTGAGGACACGCACACAAGAGCCAAGATGCATGATAAGTTTTTGTAAAGATGGCAATGCTGGAGCTACCAACCGTTTACTCGTGGTTTCAGATGCCCGAAATACTAGAATGCGTTAAAAAGAGCAAGTAAATTAAGATTTTGTTACAAATAAATTTTAATCATTGTGAAGTGACACAAGACTTGCTAGACCAGGCACAACACAGAACAATTCAACAATAGACGAACCGCGAATAAGCAATTTGGACACACGATATATGGGGTAGGGCAGCCATCTGCGCTTGCGGTCAACGGGTATTCCAAAGCACTAGCTGGAGGGAACCTGGCTCTGTAAGAGTGAAAACCGACTGTATTTATATGTATGTTGCTACGCTCAGCCGAGCCCTTCTTTGGACGAGTTTAAATGATTTCACTCGAGATCATCATGCCGTGCTTATCGTAAGGAACTTTAATGCTTGATGAATATGGCGGCAGAGTATCGAACGATCGAGGAGGCGCTTTATTTGGAGCTTTTGCCTCACTAGAGATTATAGCGACTAATCTTTGAACTTCGCGCTATTAGGAAGACAACCGAACTATATCAGAAATGCCGATCGGAGATTCAAAGTTTTTGACTAGAATATTTTCTTTTATATATTAGAAAACAAAAAGGTATCTTTCGTAAAACTTCGTAAAATGCTTTATGCTCCTCCTAATAGTTTCAAGCTTGTCTTGAAATATATTTTAATTCGTATTGAGCAAAACCAATAGTAACTAGCTTCAGTACGATACTATGATATTTTTTCAGTACTAACTCCCAATGTCATGTATGCGCTATTAGTGAGCTGTGCGAAGAAGTCGAAAGAGAGCGGTGGGGTCGACCTCTCCAAACGGCAACGAAAAATGTTAAAGATTGAGTTTTAACCCTCCTACTTGTCCTGATATTTTGTGCCACCAATCATTAAGGTCAGATGGATGCTATCTGGAAAGTTCAAATTTGGCTCTCCAAGTAGCCCAAGAGGTGGAAAAAATAAAGGTTAGTGCTCTTACCAAAATGCAAAAGACCGCACCTGAAGATCCATCTTCGTACAGGTCTTTGTGTATGCTCGTCATTACAGGAAAAATATTGGAGAAAGTGATTTTTGCAAGATTAAAAGAGGCAATTGTAACCGGTGTCTTAGGCAAGCACCAGCTTGGCTTCAGAAAGCGACACTCAACAATTGATTCCATTAACTTTGTGAAACGCGTTCTTCATAAACTACTTCGATGAAAAATTCAAAGATATTGGTAAACATTATCAAAGACTACTTCCGCAACAGGGTCGTCACATATAAAAAAGACGATGGCACCGTGGAATACGCTATTACGGGTGGTGTTTCACAAGATTCTGTGCTGGGCCTTGCCGAATAAGCTAAAGTCATGAAGGCTTTGCAGACGATATGGCGATCGTATAGTGGTGGCTGAACAATAAAGGAAGAGGTAATTCGGATAGTAAAGGAGACCGCAACTCTGGATGAAGGCGGATGCGTTATTACCCCGCACCCAGTGTTTAAGTATCTAGCTTTTGTCATTAGACTTTAAGGAGCATATGGTACTACTGCATGAAAGGAGTCCATTGTTACAACGCACTGTCAAGACAGTGCTTCTAACTAATGTTGTTTTATCAATAATGCTAAATAGAGCTCCAATTTGGGCTGACGAAATGAAGATCTTACATAAGCGTAAGCAAAACTCCATCTATCGACTTAGTTGCTTTAAGGGTGACCTGCGAGTTTCAAACAGTTTTAGACGCAGTGTGCCTAGTCGTAATAATAACACCGCTGAACGTCTTAGCAAACCAGATAGAGCAAATCCGGGAGTATTTGTTTAAGTACAAAGTTGTTCATCTAACATGCACTGAAGTACTGTTTTCCGTGCGAAATTTAAATTAAATAGTCTTACTACTTTTTGCCCACACTAGTACATATGCAACACTATGGCCGATTAAAAAATCTCAGATATGTATACGTTACCATGTAAAGGAATATTTTTTTAACTGCCTTTGGCTTTATTCTTGAATCTTTCCTATCTTGGGAAACTCACAAGTTGTTTTCAAATCTTACAAGCTAATTAAACGAGAAAAATTTTTAAGGCTTAACCTATGTTAATTCTTAAAATTATTAGGCACTAAGAGATTTTTTTTTTTAGGCGCTGATATCTAGGCCTCCGTAATATTTCCCGAGCTAATGTGTTGGGATGTTGTTCTAACTTACTTTGGTATTATCTGCTGTACTGCTGTATTATATCTCCCATTTCGATACAGGAGGTTCTGGATATTACTCTGGTTTCCGATTTTATTTCACCTTTATGATCAGGGAGGGTGGTGAAGGAGCATTCTATGACCATCGGTACCTAACGTTTAAACTCAACCTCCTAGTTACAAATCAGTGCGTGTTCAAATATCCCCGGAGGGCAGTATGGCGCTTATATAGGGAAGGACTGTACCAGTAGAAATTCAAAAGAACTCGGAGGTCTTACTTCCCTGGCTGGAGGTTATCTTCAAAGGGTATCTGAAGCTGGGGTACAGTCCAAAGAAATGTAGGGAAGAAAGGTGATTTTCATCTCAAAAGCGGGTAGAAGCTCGCAGTGCAATCCTAAGGACTAACGACCAATATCTTTGTCATCTTTTCTGCTGAACACCATGGAAAGGTTGTTGGATGTCCATATTCGTTCCACATGCGTACCATAAGGGTAAATCCGTGGACACGGCATTACATACCGTGGTTCTGGAAATTGAGAAGTTACTGGATTTTCAATAATACTCGTACTCGTGGCGTTTCTCGATATTGAGGGCGCTTTTTACAACGTAAAGCTGGTTATCCTGTAACCAGGCTATATAATCACATGCTAGGTAGCAGGGGGGTTATAGTGGAGATGGGCGAAATCTCCGTTAGGAAACGGGTTGTTCGAGTAACACCTCAGGGAGGCGTCCTCTTTCCCCTTCTTAGGAATATAGTAATCAATGGACTACTATTGCAACTGGAGGGGTGAAGGAATAGGTGTGGTTGATTATGCCGATGACGTAGCGATAGGTGTCTCGGGGAAGCACTTATGCACAATCAGAGAGGTGATGCAGAATGCGTTATGGGGCAGCAGATGTGGATTGGGAATTAGCGCAGCTAAAATACAGCTGGTCCTTTTCACTAGGAGATAAAAAATTCCGGTAATGGTTCCACCAAGTTTAAATGGTATTATTCTGGCGAGACTCCCGGGGATTCTTCTCAACAGTCAGCTCAGTTGGAAACCAACCACGATAGAAAGAGTGAAGAAGACCACTGTGACACTATACTCTTGAAAGAATGCCATCGGCAGGAAATGGGGCTTGAAACCGGAGCTGGTGCACTGGCTTTACGCGGCAGTTTTAAGTCTCGTACTACTGTTTGGTGTGAGTGTATGGTGACCAGCACTAGAGAAATTATCATACAGCAGCATGATGGCGAAGGTGCAAAGTGCAGCCTGTTTGCTTATTAGTGGGGCGTTGAAAACGATTCCCACTAGTGTCTTAGAGGTCATGCCGTATCTTCTCCCGTTAGATGTCATCGGTAAGCAAATGGCGGTTAATACGGCCGCCCGGCTATCAGCGATTTCGGGGTGGAAGTGCCTCCAAAAAGGGCACTCAACTATAGCTAATTCTGTGAGAGATGACCTGGTGAATTTAGATTATATAACACCCCTTTTGTGCTTTTGCAAGCGTTTTAATGTGATTCTCCCCTCTAGGAAGGATTGGAAGGATGTCCTCATTATGGAGACCAGGGTAATTTAATTCTTCACCAACGGATTCAAGCTCGATGGTAGAGTGAGAGCTGGTGTGTTCTGTGGGGAATTAAATGTAAGTATATCTTTTCGTCTACCTGATTACTACAGCGTGTACCAGGCGAAGTTATAGCGATTGAAGAGGTGATCAACTGGTTGAAGCACAGTGTAATATCGTTGACTGATATCACTATCTGTATGAACATGGATGGATTCAGTTTCCCTGGCGTTAAGAGTGGCATTGGACTGTCACACATCTCTTAACGAGATGTGTGAACACTTCAATATTCAGTCAGTTGGACTGGGTTCCGGGCCACTCTGACGTTGAGGGAAATTGTAGGATAGACGAATTAGCAAGGTACGGTACAACTCTCCAACTGGAACCAGGAGAGAATGTGTATGAAAGCCTATGTCTGTGCTGAAAGCAGCGAGTATGATTGGCAAGGTAGCGAAGCAAGTATGGCCTGAGCTGAGCTTGAAGCGAAAGCCGCAAGGACGAGGAGGAGGAGAAGGCTTTTGTTCACTTCCTACGGGCATGTTCTGCGCTAGCCGGCAGAAGACATGGAAAGCTGTAATGTGCGTGATCTTTTACGTTATGTGAATAGCACTATATGAGTTTAAAGGAAGTTTAATGATGTTGGATCCTGTGGTATCACAATGGACCAAAACTGGCCTAAACGTGCGATAGCAACCACTGAAACATAACCTAACCTAACCTACCAATCACAGCTTCGATTTTGTATTACTCAATTTATAGCCTCTTGGCCAAATATGCAGTACGACTGACCATACAAAAAATACGGTTACGGCCAAAATTCAGATAAACATGAAATTGTTTTTATTTGTTGGTTCATTTATTGGTGGTTGAGGCTTATTCTTCCGTATTTGTTTATTTTCCAAAAAAAATCTAAAGAAACTCTTGAATTTTGAAATGAAGAGATTTTTCACACCTACACAACACAACACCAAACCCAAAAAGTTAAGGTCGCACATGGCAAAAAAAATTCAATAATAATTTTTGCATTTTTGTGTTGCTTGTGATATCAATTTCTCGCATACCTTTCATTCGGTATTATGTTCATTTTATAGAAGAACTGGAAAATTTGAATTTTTGAATGAAAAATAACAAAAATAAAAAATTTCTGGATTCAACTATGTTCTCGTATATGATAACGATGTTGAAAGTTTGCTATCCAATTTTAGTTTTCTGCTTCATTTGCATTTTGATTATTGGCAAATTGATAGGATTCCAAAATCTGAAAGTTAATAAGGTTTTTGCTATACTCACACACTCAACCAAGTAGCTTTTAATTTGCATGATTTTCTACCGAGATCTATACCCAAATTTTCTTATAATTTTATTTCTCGACTTTAAGTTTAAAAAAATAAAATTCGAATTTTGTTAAAATTTATTCAATTAAAACAAAACATTACAAAATTACGAAAGCTTTTTAAATATATTCAATATTCATGTATACAAAATGAAAATCGAATTATTTAAGTTTTGGTTTACTTTTACATTATACGCTATGTACTCTTCGGAAAATTTTAAATTTTTCTTTACATTCGATAAAATATTTGGAAAGTATAAATTCAATATTGATCTAAAAATTATTATTAGTTGAACAAAAAGTTATGTAGAACAAACTCAAATATGAAAATGTATAAAATGAGCTATACTCGTAGATATTTAAAACTCCTCCGAGGCACACAACCACATGCACACTAAATGAAATTAAAATTTATTCCCGATAAGCTAATTAAACCTCCCGCCTCTAATACAAAAGTAGTTTATATACCATAAGACCACAACAAACAGCATAATACATCTCTTTCCCGTCTAGTTGGTGCGGCCTAATCGCATCGATTTTATTTTCCAACCCAGTAACTAACTATCTCCATAAATCCGTACACCTAACCTATAAAAATATAATACTCGTATATAGAAGTCGATTCGTTGATTTATTATTTTGTGTGTTAACATTGAAGTCGAAAAATTGGTTTAACATTTCATTTTCTGCTGTGGTGATGCTTGCCGGTATATGGTAAATTGAGATTAAAATAAATGCCGATGCCCATTCCGCCCGTCGCATCATTTATAACATCTACGTAATTATGGTGGTTAGTTTTACGTATTCCAACCACGAGCAATTTCTATCCTAATCACAAAATTATTTTTTTAAATATTTAATTTATGCACGATCGAAAATTTGAAGTGAATATAATCAGAATAAATTTAATACGATTTTATGCTGAGTTTTAAATATTTTGGGTATTTGCTATATTTGGTGCTTTTTTTTGTTAGGGAATTTGGTTACATTGCAAAATTTGGAACGAGGGTGTTTGCTCGAGATTTTGTTTGAATTTTGATTTTTAATATGAGGGTGTTATGGGCATGACATTTTTTTTAGTTTGTGGTTCCGCTTAAATATTTGAGTGATTGGGATACAAGTATTTAAGAAGTTAGAATATAGTTGGTTAGCTTGTTACCTATTTAATACTATTAACTCTTTAGGTTTTGGAAATACTGCTAAATGTTGTTAGTTAACTTTAATCCAGTTTGTAATTAATTTTCAAAATTAGCATATTTTTGAAACATTTCATGCAATTATGAATCACAGGATGAACCTAATCCTTCTATATATTTATCCCATAATCTGTTCTTGCTAAAAATAGTCATAGGCTTATACCAGCATCAAAGAGAATAAAACGTTTTTTTTGGCACTAGCGCAAAAAATTTGGTGCCATATGGCCCGTTTCAAAATTTACATCGATCCCCTTTCACACTTCTATCTGATTTGTTCTAATAAATTCATACACATTCTTATATACGTTCATTCCTGTTGTCTGCTCTGGTTAAATGCAGAGCATTTCAGAATCAAATGTTCGATGTCCTCCACAGCCAAACAGCTTTCACATAATTCACACACAACCAAATTAACAGTCTTTCCAATTTCAATGATTCAATCTCACTCGTTTCATAATTCGTAACATTCTAGTACTCGTACCTCCTTTGAGCACCTTAAAGAACGGTTGCCTCAAAGGAAACCTAACCAACTCAAAGTACTTCTTACCTTTCACCTGACATTTTTCAACAAACTCTCTCTCCCATTTTCCCCACAGATTCACCTGAAACATGCGAAGTACGTCTCTGGCATACCATAACGGCTCCTTCATTACCTTCAATCTGTAGGTGTGAAGGTATCCATTGAAGGATGACCTCCCTCCCACAAGATTGAAGAAACTTATACAGCATTTCCACATACACATTGCCATGAGTTCCCCCACCCTTACTAATTAATACCAGCTCACTCCCGAAGCCAGAGAATAAGACTATTCTCCTTCTCCCTTGTGCCATTGCCAGCTTGATCCCTTCCATAATCCCTATCAATTCTGTATTCATTATACAGATACTGTCATGCACTCTTACCATTTTCTCTTTCCTCATTGAAGGAATATAAATTCCCACACCTACTCGATCATCATTTACACTTACATCTGTATACACTTCGACATATGCAACATAACTCATTCACATTTTACAAAAATCATTCTTAACCGATAACTCATTCATCATTGCTTTTGTTGTGTCACCAAATTTCAACCGCACTATTAGATTGCTTGGAGGGACTTTCGGATTTGCCGGACGAATCTTGGAGACTATGTTAATATTTTCCAAGATTACCAGTGATCTGGTTGTCTTTTTGTAAACCGTCCCTCTTTGCAATCTCTCTTTCAGTTCATTCACCAATTCATTGTCCTTAGTTAACATTCGCACAGTCTTTCGCACGGCGAAGAGGCGAATCACCCAATTCAGACCATAGAGTGTGTATTGGTGTTGATCTTATCGCTCCCAATACCACTCTGGCACACGCATTCTCCACAAGCAACAACTTTTTAGCCCCAACCTTGGACCCATCACCATATATACTCATTCCATACGCAATTTCAGTTGACACTAGCACCTTTCGTAACATATCAGTCACTCCCGGATGAGCTCCCCATTTCGGTTCGCTACCCTTTTGATCACGTTCAATCTTCTCTTACAATTATTGGCCAATTTTTCCATATGCGCACTTTGAAACTCATTCTTCTGTCAATCCAGATTCCCAAATACCTAGTCAGCTTCACACACTCAATTCGCTCATTATATACTCGCACATCAACCATCCGATCCGAATTTCTGCAAATTGCAAAATGACTTTATCCGAGGAGTTACACCTATGTACCGAGAATTTTCCAAGGAAACCCCAAGTTCATAAGGGTCTGATAAAGTTTCACTGGAACCACGTAATCATATGCCCTTTCTATATCCAAAAATAGAGAGAGTAAGACATAGAGAAAGATATTTACAAGTAATCCTCCCTAAATTGATGTCTTCATTTCATTACAATATTTCTCGATCGTGTTAGTGAATAAATCTATTTCCGAACGCCCAATGTTCGATAGATTTTCGCACCTCGATTTGTAACCTGTAATGCTGCTGTGGCTTGCTGACTGGCACAACGCCAGTTACGGAACATAACCTTAAAAAAGGTGTATATCACCAGTTCCAGGACGTTTAATCACGGTTTTTCATTAATAATTCCATTGACATACATTTAACCCCATAATTTATTATCGGTATCATCTTGTTAGAATTGTTCACTTAAGGTTCTTCATGGATATTCATCATTAACGGCACGGAGGGGCCAATTATGTCATCATCCAGTAAACCAACCGAAACCAGCTAGTGTTACTGCTAAATTAACAGCCGTTGTTGATTTATCAACAACGCCTTTGTCAGAGGCAACCACTACAATATTATCAACGCCGTCTAATGGTTTTCGTTTTGGTCATTCACTGGCCATAAGTATGGCCTGCCGCGTATCCACTTCCGTTGCATAATTTGTCTAAAATAAATTAAATTAAAATAACATTCTGCATCCCTTTTTTCTGCATCCCCTTCTGCATCCTCAGCATCCCCATCAGAATTTCTCTATAATTAGACCGAAGTTGACCAACATTGTGGCCTATCAAATAACCATAGTGGAATCAATGACAAAGCACGTTAATCTTGAACGACAGGCCATTCAATGCATTCTCGATATATTGAATTTGCGAATTTTTGCAAAATTACACCTTTGCATCCCCATCAGAATTTCTCCACAATTAGGCCGAAGTTTACCAACATCATCTTTCGGCTGGGATAGCAAAGACACTATCTGCATTGCCTTTTGGTTGGAAGCTTTCGGCTAACTTTAATAAGGTGCAAATAAGTGTGATATAGTCGAGATCTAAGTAAAAAGTGTCCCATTAAGGCCGCCTATTTAGCATTTAGCGCAATTTGTTTTGTGTCGGTAATACAGCGGTTTTTCGCAACTGCCATTTGTGAAATTCGATGTTTCATCATGGAAAATCGTTCACGTTCACAGGCTGTCACTTTTGTATTATTATTTAGTCTTTGCAATCTGTTATTGGTCCGAAGCACTTTCAACTCTTTCGCAGTTCCCTTTTCACACTTTTCCAGCCTACACTGACATGGAAGATGGGTCGGCCCATGAGTTGTGCACTCCGATAGGGGGTCATAGTTGTATTACATTTCATTACACACCGTAATCTTTTGATGAAAATTCACTTTTGAATCCTGCCCCTATCGGGATTCGAACCCGGTACCTCCCAATCTGAACACCAAAGCTTTAACTACTGTGCCGTTTGGTCGGTAGAATGGATCTTAGAGCAACAACAAATCAATGATGATTTTTTGAAGATAACCATCTTCTCCGAGGGGGGCATTTCGAACTTGATGGCTATGTCAACAAACAGAATTTTCGCATTTGGGGAGCTGAGAATCTTAGAGTGCGCTTTCCACTGCGAGCCACTGTTTGGACCGTACTTGTTTGAGGATATGGCTGGCAATGCGGTCACTATTAACGGCGTTCGTGACCATGAGGCGATAAAAAACTTCTTCTGACCTCAAATTACTGAAATGATTCTCGAAGACATGTAGTTTCTACAGGACAGTGCAATCTGCCACACAACGAAACAATGGCATTATTGTGGACGAAATTTGAAAGAAGAGTTCTCTCGCGCCGTGGTGATGTGAATTGGTCACCAAGATCATGTGATTTGACACCGCTGGATTTCTTTGTTTGGGGTTTTACGACAAATAGTGTATGCCATTAACCCAAGAACAATGCATATATTGAAAGATGAGAATCAGTGCACTGTTGATGAAATTAAACTGGCAATATGCCAAAATGTCATTGAAAATTCTGTCAGAAGGATCAACGAGTGCCATCAGTCTAGAAGCGGCCGTTTATGTAACATTATGTACCTTACAGACACTTACTTTTAGTACAATAGAAACATCAGGACGTAAAAATTGGCAGTCTTATTGGGAGACCCTATATATACATTTATTGTAAAAGGAAGTCGGGCTCGGGAGGTGGCCATCTCAATTAAACCCATCCATTTTCTAACGGAACGGTTTATATCGCAGAACCAAAATTTAAGAATTATGATTTTGTATATTCGAGTTACGTGAAATCCGTCTGCACATAGAATTTTTGTTAAAAAATATTTATTTTTACGAGGCATTGCCATATGAAATCTTTGATTCAAATTTTTAAAATGTGTGGTACGAAGAAACTCTCCATCTGGTTCCATATTAACAAACAAATCATAGAATTTTGATGATGTTAACAAAAACCAAATTATCGATATTCTCTACATTGTCGACGCAATTTTTGAATTGTTTACATTCATTGTCTACACATGTAAAATTTTAATTATCTTCACGATGTAAACAATACCAGCTCTCAATGTTAAAATTTTTTTTAAACTTAATGTTAATTATGATTGACATTAATATGAAATGTAAATTTTATTATGAAGTGTGTAGCTCGGAAATATTCCACTGTAGAAAGCCAAGGAAACTTTTACGGAAATTTATTTAAATTCCTAGGGGAATTTGTTTCAATTTAATTTTGAAAAGGTGTTTGAAATTGCGTTGCAAGAGTATTAGGAAAGATTACAAATGTCCACGTTAAATTTTGCGTGTGGTTGTCGCACGAGAAAAAACACCGAATTCCGTTGGCATTGTCTATTGGGATAGTGTTTATTATTTTGTTTACAGTTTGTGTTATATTCAAACTAAAATTTTACCATTCATATATCGGATTAATCCTAATTTTATTTTTGCTAATCTGGTTTGGATATGCAAATCGAAGATGTGACAGATGAATATCTCAACAACAATATTTTTATTTTCTAATATTTCATGATTATGATTACTAGTATCATCGGGCTCTTGAATTTTTTATTGTGTTTTGATTTATTGAAATCCTGTCACGTATTAATAGAATTATTCAAAATTAGGTCTCCTTCTTCGCATACATAACGCAACCCAAACAAGAAATAAACTTTTTCTTTGCTTAAGTCTATTCAAATTTTTTCAATTCTGTTTTTTTTATTCTATGGAACGGCAAATCACTAGAACTGACCCATGATATTTATGGAGATAAGTTAATTGAAAAAATTTATTGACTTTTTTAATATTATTATGATGTACTTATCCTGTTTAGATAATTAATAATGGCATAATTTTTTACGAAGATTCTGCAAAAAAAAAAGACTTTTAAATTTCAAATGGTTTTGAATCCTACCCAATAACAAAATTAGATTCTATTATTTTAAAAGTAAAGTACTTAAGCCAAATCATTAATTTGGGCTTATGGCCAAAAACATTGTTTTAAAACTTTTTTATTTTCTTAAGAAAATACTTAATTTTTTCAATTGTTATTGACATTCAGGCAATCAAAGTGGGCCAACATTTTATTTAACAAGTAGAAATGGAATATTATGTTGTTATATCAAAAACATCCACACGCAGACATTTTTTTTTGGTCTATATACAATTCTAATCAGTTGGCTTATCACACAATTTCCCAAATAACAAAAAACGAATTTCCATAGAAAATGAAATTAGCTGATTTTTCTATTTTTTTTTTTGTTTGGTACATCATCAAAGTTATATCACAATAAACACATTTAAAACTTTTTTTTTATGTTGCCAAGTGAATTGAAGGTTTTTTGTGGAAAAAAGCTCGTAAAAATACGACGGTAATAAATGTTTTACTTTGGGGATTCAAAAAGCTCGATTTTATTATATTTTTGTTGATTCGGTTAATTTTAGATTTTTTTTTTTAAATTTCAATTCATCATAATTAGGAAATGTGAATTATTTGTTACATGAAAGGCTAATTATCTTTTGATCAAAATAATTACTGCTTCATGTGTCAAATGTGCGTGAACATTGCATTATGTAGATATAATTTGTAATTCACCGACATTAATTTATTATTTGCACATCGGTCGACTAGAGTAAAATATAGAAGGGAGCTAAATTAAAATCTAATGAGCGGCTTCCATTATTTAATTCCATATTGTGTAATTGCGAATTTGTTGTTTATGCGCAAGATGCTTGTGTAGAACAAGGATACGAGTTTATTATGATACATGTTGGTTTCAAAAATAGCGTAGACAAATGATTCTTGACTAAACAATGCCAATAATTAGTAGAGTATTTTGACAACTTGTAAACAATGAGGATTACTGCTTTTTTATGGTATGTTCCAGTTAAAATTCGGGTTTACCTAACCAAACAGGCATTTGTTTAACGTACACTGGTAGTTCCCGTAACTTTCATACCAGGCGTTTACACGATCCTGTAACATTTTCTGATTTGTAGTATCGATTGATACGATGATTTGTGGTGTCGATGTAATCCTTCGAAAAGAAATCCGAAAAATCGGAGAAGATGTTTTTCTGTAACCAGCGGTAGTAGAAATTAATAATTTACGTTCTGGTTGAAATAAAAACGCTTTATGATGTTAAATTTGGCTATGATTTAAAAGAAATTCGCTGTGCCAAATGTGCCTTCTATCTTGACCCAATTGAAGTTTATCCGAAATTAATCCTAAACCAACAAAAACAAAAATAATTGAGAGTGTGTTGGTTTAAAGCAGTCATTTAGGCGCAGTCATTACGCAACAAATATTTCTATTAAAATAATTATAAATATTTATTTATTTATTTATTTAAGAGTTTTAATATTAAAAACATTAACATTTACGTATAATAAGAGATATTTAGGAAAGTCGAAAACCTTGCCACTATAATATTTTGGTAGACCCATATGTGTACTCTACTTGTGTCAAGCCGATTAAAATTCTAATGGAGCTGGCACACCTAAAATGGCATTCTTGTGAAGAACGGAATTTCCTAGAAATTTTGATTCTAAGAAAATTCATATCTCAAAACTTTCACCGATCGGCAAACTTGCCACTATAATATTTTGGTAGACCCACTTGTGCACTCTACTTGTGCCAAGACGATTAAAATTCTAAAAGAGCTCGCATACCTAAAATGACATTCTTGTGATAAACGGAAATTCTTAGAAATTTTGATTCTAAGAAAATTCATATCTCAAAATTTTCACCGATCGGCAAACTTACCACTATAATATTTTTGTAGACCCATATGTGCACTCTACTTGAGCCATGCCGATTAAAATTCTAATGGAGCTCGCATACCTAAAATGACATTCTTGTGAAGAACGGAAATTCTTAGAAATTTTGGTTCTAAGAAAATTCATATCTCAAAATTTTCACCGATCGGAAAACTTGCCACTATAATATTTTTGTAGACCCATATGTGCACTCTACTTGTGCCAAGCCGATTAAAATTCTAATGAAGCTCGTACACCTAAAATGACATTCTTCTGAAGAACGGAATTTCTTAGAAATTTTAATTCTTTTCAATAATTTGAAATTCCTCTTTCATGCCGATTCGTACTTGCATCACGGTTTTTACTGTATTTTTGATTCTGGATCGTAATGACATATCCAAGTTTCGTCAGCAATAATTAGTTGGCGCCGAAGCTCTGATTTATTGAGCCTGAACTGCGCCAACAGAGCATTGGAAATGTTAATTCGAACACGTGGTTTGTGTAGATCTGTGATGAGCCCTCGATGATGTGATGAAATTTCGGATGAAGAAATGTTGGTAAAACTGCCAGATGTTGTATATAAAATTGCAGTACGGAATATAGCAGAAAGTTACTGATAAAAAGTGAACGGGTTTTATTTATTTTATGTCTAACTAGGAAAATGGCATATTCTTGTACACTAAATTAATTAATAACAATTTTAAGCTGAACTTAGTTAAGATATTCAATTTTCCCACTATAAATACAAATAACTATAAAGTACTAACAAGTTTAACTTTACTATACGCAACCAATTGTAGTACAAATTTTGGTTAACGTAGAGTACTCAATTGAATAATTACAATTGGATACATTTGACGGGGATTTGCTTCAATAACTCCTGAAAGCAAAGAGTTCCGGAAACCAAACCTAATAGTAACAACTTGTCATTATACTGCCTACGTATCATACACATTTTAAGAAAATCGTACAGTTCTGATTGGCACTACAGGCGCACACGTGTTTGGCCCAAAGGATGAAATGGTTTAGTTCATGGTTCCCAGAAACCGTAAGTTCCGGAAACCAAACCTAGTAGTACTCACTTATAATCATGTTCGTTACTGACTTTGAAAATTTCAAGATAATCCTACCGTTGTGATTGGCGCTACAGGCTCATAATTGAATGGGCCAATACATATGACGGGGTTTGCTTCAATAACTCCTGGAAGCAAAGAGTTCCGGAAACCAAACCTAATGGCAACAACTTGTCATTATACTGCCTACGTATCATCAAAGTTTCAAAAAAATCGTATTGTTCTGATTGGCACTACAGGCGCACACGTGTTTGGCCCAAAGGATGAATTGTTTTAGTTCATGGTTCCCAGAAACCGTAAGTTCCGGAAACCAAACCTTATAGTACTCACTTATAATCATGTCCGTTACTGACTTTGAATATTTCAAGATAATCCTACTGTTGTGATTGGCGCTACAGGCTCATAATTGAATGGGCCAATACATATGACGCAGATTTGCTTCAATAACGCCTGGAAGCAAAGAGTTCCGGAAACCAAACCTAATAGTAACAACTTGTCATTATACTGCCTACGTACCATACAAATTTCAAGAAAATCGTACAGTTCTGATTGGCACTACAGGCGCACACGTGTTTGGCCCAAAGGATGAATTGTTTTAGTTCATGGTTCCCAGAAACCGTAAGTTCCGGAAACCAAACCTAGTAGTGCTCACTTATAATCATGTCCGTTACTGACTTTGGAAATTTCAAGATAATCCTACCGTTGTGATTGGCGCTACAGGCTCATAATTGAATGGGCCAATACATTTGACGCGGATTTGCTTCAATAACTCCTGAAAGCAAAGAGTTCCGGAAAACAAACCTAATAGTAACAACTTGTCATTATACTCCCTACGTGGTTCGCAGAAACCGTGACTAGCACTAACAGCTGACATCTATATCTAGTTTAATGTAATTAAATTTGAATTTTTTTCGATTAAATATGCCTGGGTTCTGAATATATTTTTGACTTTCTATGCAATATGTTTTATTGCGAGGTTTTAATTTTTCTTGGGCTGAATTAGAGTCAATTTAAATAATTTTAGTGAAATCCTGGGCTAGTATAAACATACAACTTTAGTGTTGCCTGATGCACAAATTTATTTTTTCTGGGATGAATTTCTGGGCTAACTTCACATACATGGATACGTTCTTATTTGCAATCTGGGACTCTAATGGTTTAACTACAAACAGTAAGCATACTATGATACGAGTAAAACTGATGAAATTGCAATCAAAGTAAGCGAGATGAGAGACATCACCTCCCAGTAAATTACTGCCATTTAAACGATTTTTAAAATATGCGTATGAATACATTTCAAACTCACGTCCCAGAAGTGTCCTAATTTATGATTATTTCCCATCTTTCGTTTTCTTCTTCTTAATATACCGTTTTTCGTTTATTACTAGTGTATGTGTGTAAATATAAAGGGTGTGTGCGTATGCGATGACATATGTAAATCTACCAAGAAAAAAATTCACGCAATACTTTAGAAGAAAATGAGAAAAATGTCTTTGTCATCGTCATAAATTGAAAAATATTCTTGGAATATTTCTCGATGTTTTATGTATTGTTCGTCTTTTAAATGGCGTTATGAATGCTTTTAAAAAAGTTTAGAAATTTATGTGTTCAAAACTGACTGAAAAATTGTTTTTTTTGTGTATGTATATGTTTTGTACGTATGTGTGGTGGTAAGGAATTTCACAGAAGATTTTGAATGTGGAATGTAAAATGCGTGTGTATGATTTAAGGGAAACGGATTGAATTCTTGTTTGGTATACGACAAGTCTTACTGAAATTATATTTATAATTACAAAGCTTTTAACTTATTTGAAAAGCTTTCATAATTCAATGTTAATTATGGAATTCAACAAGAAAACTCGTTTAATTCCTTATGTTTTGGCAGTTTAGACATATATGAACAGGTATGTAGAGAGTATTATGAGAGCTTTTATGTCATGTTATTTTATGTAACCATCACGTTAATTCACCATAAGTAGAACATAAATTATATC
The DNA here is from genome assembly GCA_963691935.1 of Nephrotoma guestfalica. Lineage (NCBI taxonomy): Eukaryota > Metazoa > Arthropoda > Insecta > Diptera > Tipulidae > Nephrotoma > Nephrotoma guestfalica. The sequence goes on from OY829914.1 coordinate 17,443,009, forward strand.
GTTGAAAATAAAATTTTAAAGATCAAACGTGTACTCGTAAATGACCTTTACAATCATAAGCCCATTTTTAATGCTTATTAGATAAAAAGAGCAAAAATATTTTGAAAGCTTTCATAATCACATTACGCCTCTGCAGATTTTAGAATCATACACAAATAACATGACAAAGTAAATCATACCACCGGTCATTTTGCTAAAATAACAACGAAATTGTAATATTTTTAGCATTTCCGTTGAATAAGGCCCCGCGCAAATGTATGCTACTTTATGGAAGAAAAGTCAAATGGCAGCAAAACAGTAAAACATTTTATACCATAAAGCTTTATATTTTCGTTATGCTTTTTAAATGTAGATACCCAGGCAAGGAACACGAGCAAAATATAAAAGGGGATGAATTTAAGTGTCACGATCCCTCAATTAAATTGTTTATACCGAATATTTATAAACCGAAAATAATTATGCCAACAATTTATTTTCCAATTAAAATGAATTTAATGGGAAAGCTTTTTAATTTTACACTGTACGAATAGATCGTTATAAACAATAAATAAATAAATACAAGCTAACAGCTAAATTGAGATGAATAAAAAACAATTTATTATCGCTGTTGTAATAAATAACAATAAATTCTGAATTTTCCGCGACTGCATCGCTAATACTTGAGCGCGGGCACAGTACAACGTCTGGTGTATATGTAGCGCATGTACTTGTATTTTATACGTATAAGCAAACTAATGAGTTTTCATTACATACGTACAGAAAATTTTTACCTTGAGATGAAGATTTTCTTTCAACCATTTTTTGTTCTAAAATGTTGTTGTTCTCATTTTCTATAAGATGAAGTTGTTTAAAGTAATAAATTTTCTTGTATAATGCATGTTGTTGTGTTGTTTATTATCCATCGTCTTTATAATTTAGCAGAATTTTATTTTCCATTCGTTCGTCTCCAGAAGCAGCAGCAGCTAAACAATACGAACACAACAAAAAAACATAATTAAGTCACATCCCACTTTCATTATGAGATTACGGGTTTATAATAATATATTGCGGAAATTCTATGTGCTGTGTCTGTCGTGTGCTTAGTTTTTCAAGGTATTTACTTCTGTTTTATAGATTAAAGAAAAAATTTGTTAAATCTGCTAATTTTATTTAAATCCTAACACTTTAACACATACTTTATTGTTAAATGTATGTATGTGCAAGTATTTACATTTAATGCCGCAAATAATAATAAATAAAATGGCAATAAAATAATAAATATAAAATGGCATAATAAAATGGCATTATGGCAAATGCCTACATGATTGCGTATGCGTGTTATATCAATGTGCGTTTATAAGTTTTAGTGTGGATCACTGGACCTATGAGGTTCAACCATAAAATATAGGCCGGATCCTATCATAAAGATTTTTCCGCACGAACAGTTTTGGACGCTTTTGAAGTTAGACCTAACTTAATCCTAACCAACAAAAACAAACGAAAATTTGTATGTATTGGTTAAAAGTAAAACCAGAATGTCATTTAGGCGAAATAATGAATTTATGAATTAATTCCAATTGAAATTTATAATAAATAATTAGATTCAACATTTACTAGGATTGAATTTAAGAATTTAATATTTTCTTAAGAAATTCAGTATTTGAATATTTCGAAACCTAATATGTTTATCAAAAATGTTATTACGTTTTTCTGATAGGTCTAGGTTAGGACCATCTATATTCGAAGCCATTTGAAAAGCTAATAATTTTTGCGCGATCAAAATTAATTTTTGGACCGTCATTCAATTTCTTAAGAAAATCCTACCTTCTCAGGTTTGTAAAGTCTAACAAAAAATTAATTTGATCGCGCAAAAATTATTAGCCTTCCAAATGGCTTCGAATATAGATGGTCCTAACCTAGACCTATCAGAAAAACATAATAACATTCCTGATAAACATGTTAGGTCTCGAGATATTCAATTTCTTAAGAAAATCCTAACTTCTCAGGTTTGTAAAGCACAGCTACAAATTAATTTGATCGCGCAAAAATTATTAGCTTTTCAAATGGCTTCGAATATAGATAGTCCTAACCTAGACCTATCATAAAAACATAACAACATTCTTGATAAACATAAAAGGTTTCGAAATTTTCAAATACTAAATTTCTTAAGAAAATATTAAATTCTTATATCCCATCCTAATAAATGTTAAACCTAACTATTTATTATAAATTGCAATTGGAATTAGTTCATAAATTCAATATTTCGCCTAAATGACATTCTGGTTTTACATTTTAACCAATACATACAAATTTTCGTTTGTTTTTGTTGGTTAGGATTAAGTTAGGCCTAACTTCACGCGCGTATACAAGCGTGTGAAGTTTCTGCTAAACTAATCCTAAAGTTAGTTCTGTACTGGTTAGGTCTAACTTCACATGCATCAGTTTTGGGGACTTCATTGGTACGTCGAGCCCCTAGTAACGTATATGAGTTAAGATTCTACCCCACATACAAAACAAATTATCAGGCAACACTATTCAATAAAAACCTCACTTACTCTTGTGTGAAGTTAGCTAAGCCCGGAATTTATTAGAGAAGACATTAAATACAAAATGGGATTCGTTTTTTTTAACTCTTGACCAGCTTCAGAGTCCGTAAGTGTTTGTCAAAGAAGTGATCTTGAACTTGAGATAGCAACCTCATACCAAACCATTTTGTTTAACTGCAGTACACATCACCTTGCTAAATACCTGCTTCGTCTCTCCCCCAATCCACTTCCGACCAGATGAGAAGTTTCGCATGAGACCAGGCTGACCCACAATGAACTTTGTCCACCTATTCTTCGTTAAATTTAAGTACGAATACGGGTTGGTTGTCGATCATGAGTCTTTCATTCTAAAATTTACCATCAGGACACGACGATCTTCCAATTGTTTCTTCATGGCGGTTTTGAAAGATCTCATAAACTCCCGATATCGAAAAAGCTATCCATCTAGAAACAGTTCAACAAGAAGTGTCTATACGTTCGAGAGATATGTGAAGTTCTGAATAAAAATGGCCTTATGCTACACAAATGTAGATCCAACTCGCCCAATTTAAGAAAAATATTCCAATGGAGAACCGAGATGAAAAAAGTTTAAATTCAGATGATTGTTCTGGAACCATCAAAACGTTGGGACTGCAAATCCATCAAAAGACACATTCTATAGTATAAGATAGTTGGGGAGTCTAAACCAGTCGTATCCAGACGCGAGATGTTATCACAAATCGCACGAGTTTTTGATCCGTTGGGCTGGATTTCTCCCGTTGTGATCATGTTTAAAGTTATCCTACAGAGGCTATGGCTTCGTAAATTAAATTGGGACGATCCATTTCCCGAAGATCTAGCACAACAATGGCAAACGAACCAAACGTCGTTACGCGATTTGAAGCAAATACAAGTGCCACGTTTTTTGAAAATACACCGTAGAACCACCGGTATACCATTACATGGTTTCTGTGACGCCTCCGAAAGCGCATATGAGGAGCGGTTACTTATACTCGCGCTACCAACAGCATAGGAATGATAGATATCAAGCTAGTCATCTCCAAAAGCAAGGTTACACCGATAAAGCAGATATCATTGCCAAGGTTAGAGTTGTGTGGTACGGTTGTTTTGAGCAGATTGATGAAGTTCGCAAGGAATGCGTTAGAAATCGAGGATGTACCAAAGAGTGTGAAAACTAATTATACTAATTTAGACGAACGAACTATTTTAATGACGGCACAAGTTAAGATGACCTCACCACACTTGCTCAAAGATCTTTTCATAAGGATTGAATCTTTCTCTAAGATAAATCGAATACTGGCTAAGGTTTTGCGAGTTATCAAAATCTATCAAGGGGCGGAAAAGGCGTGTATAAGATGGGTTCAGTCGGAAGAATTCGATGATGAAACACATGACCTCAATCGAGAAAAGGGGTTAATACGACAGCAAATTAATCTCATTATGTTCGTTTAGCGATCAAGATGGCATCTTACGAGTCGGGGGAAGATTGGAAAACTTACAGGTATCATTCGACAAGGGGCGACAGGGCTCATGCTACAAATTAGCATCCTGCGGCAAAGATATTCTATCCTCCTAATAACTGTGTGGTTTGTCGCAAACTAAGAGCGTCTACGTTACAATTAATGGGCAGTTTACCGGCTTCCAGAATAACGCTCAGTCGTCCGTTTCTACACACTGGTGTAGATTATGCTGATCCATTACATCTCAAATCCAGAATCGGAAGAAGTCGCTATTCATATTGAGCTCAGCCATGATATGACATCGGAAGCATTTATCTCAGCACTTCGTCGATTCATAGCTCGGAGGGGTTCGCAGTGAGGTACCATCAGATAACGGCACACATTTTGTTGGGGGGAAAAGCCACTTGGGAGAATTATATGATTTATGTCAACAGAATACAAAATGTAAATCAATTCAAAATTTTGTTTTGCAGAACGAAATCCGATTCACATTCAATCTTCCTAGTGCTTCTCATTTTGGAGGCCTGTGGAAGTCTGGAATAAAATCTATCAAACATCACCTCAATCGAGTGACAAAGGGAGTTGTTATGACGACATGGGAAATGGGAACTATACTAGTCCAAATTGAAGGTCTTATTCATTCCAGGCCTCTGTGTCCGTTGGCCGATAACATCGATAGCCTCGACGCTTTAACGGCAGCGCATTTTTTGATCGCAGAAGCGATTACCACAATTCCCACATATCGCGAGCAATCGATTGTTCAGATGGCAAATTACTTGCACACGCTACAACAGCGGCGAAAATGGAGCCGAGTCCAGGAGAACTTAAAAACTGAGGATCTAGTAATCATTAAAGATGAGAACTTACCACCGTCAAAATGGTCAATTGGTCGCGTTATCATCCTACATCCAAAGAATGGTGGTTTAGTACGCGTAGCATAGCTGAAGATGGCCTTCTCTTCGGCGGGAAGAGTTACGATCCTCTACACGTAATGATACATGCAATACAACAACAATATAACACAACGTGGGATCTACTTTTTAGTCGCGCGTGGAGTAACACCATGAAAACCAGGCGGAACGAAAATTATGATTTATGTACACTTTGCATATCAAGTGTCAACATATTAGATTAAGTTATTTTTGTAAACTAGTTGTTAAGTTAGTGTCTAAGGTGTAACACCTAAAATTAATTGTTAAACGATAAAATAAGTTCAATAAATAAACAAAAGAAAATTGGTTTTTTATGTTAATGTTTAAGTAACAAACATAAGTCTGTCAAATGTTGTAGTTTTAGAGTGCTCTAAACCTGCACCGACCAAATTAGCCCGCCTCAATGAAACCTGTAGTATAATTTGTTACAACAAATCCCGATTTTATTACAGGTACCGTTTTCGAGGAACGAGTGGTCGGTTTAGCTTACAATTAAACCTGCACCGCCAAAATTGTAACTTTTGATGTAGCTATGATATCGAGATGATTCTTGGACCAGAATTTTTTAGAAATTAATTACCTTGAGGAAGAGAGTTCAACGCCACCCCTATAACTTGCCTAAGGGTCTTTCACCCCAAAACGATTATATACGAGTATTTCAAAAACGTCAATTTAACCAACTTTAATAAAAAACTTTACACCAGACTGTCAGCAGATTTTGGGATAAAATTATGCAAAAAGTCTTGTCGAGAGTAGGTCAGTCTTACCCAGGTGTGCAATATATTATTTTTGTGTCAGGATACGCGGAATTGGCTCCCAACGGTAGAGGCTTCAAATGTGTAATTTAAGGGTAGATTTTATTTATTTATTTAAATAAATCTATTCTGTGATTTACATGTATGATTTCAGAATTTAATTTAAAACAAAAATATAAAAAAATCAAATAAAGATTAAAGCTCTACACAAAAATATAAATCAAATTTTGATTTAACAATTAAAAATTTAAAAAGTAATTCTTTAGGATATTTTTGAACTTGTCCTTTGATAAATTAAGGTCAAATAGGTCGTCGACGATGTTAAACGATTTAGTCGACCTATTAATGGGCTTATTTTCTCCATAGTTTGTGGAATGGTGTTCAAGTGCTAAAAATTCATGGTTTCGAAATGTTCTGCAAGGCACATGAATTGATATGTTTTCCAAAATGTATGCTGAATCAATGTGACCAAGCAAAACGTTACCAATGAAAGCCGCACCTAAGAGAAGTCGTCTATTTTCAAGCGTGCATATTTTGTAATCCGTGCATCTTGTTGAGTATGGAGGTAACCGAGCCACATTTTCATGGAATGGTAAATTGTGGTCGTAATTCCAGTCACTTTTTTTAACAAGAAAATCAGAAACTTCTTTTAAATGCTTTCAATTCTTTTAATGTGTACAGCATAGTATGGATTCCAGACCGATACAGCGTATTCCAGTTGAGCGAACGTAAGCGAAATAGAGTGAACATAAGGTTTTAATATCTTTAAATTCACCTGTCCACCTTTTGAAAAATCCAAACATGGCATTAGCTCTCGCAATACAATTTTCAATATGCCCATTGAAACTAGCATTCTCGACAAATGTAACACCTAGATCTATGATCTCACTAACTCTTTGCAATACTTCGTTGTTGACTTTGTACGAAGTAATTAGCGGATTTCTCTTACGATGGAAAGACATGATCTTGCATTTCTTAATATTTAAGTAAAGCGAGTTTCGATCACACCACTCACTTAATCTATCGATGTCCTCTTGAAGTTTCTTCGTATCTAGCATTCCATTAACAGTTCGAAAAATGTTCACGTCATCAGTAAATATGAGCACGTTTGAGTTTTTGATTATCTCGGTTATTTGATCTATAAAAACAATAAATATCCACGGCCCGATGTGAGATCCTTGGGGAACACCAGACGTAACTTTAATAACGTTTGATTTCTCATTTCCCATTATTACAAATGGTCGCCGGTTTGATAGATAGGACTTGAACCAATTTATGTAATCGAGTGAAAACCCAAATGCGAATAAACTGCGGAGTGCTTTTTGATGGCAGATGGAATCAAATGCTTAAAATCCGTGTTCGCTACATCAACTTGATGATGATTTTCTATCTCATTAATTATTTTGCTGGTGAATTCAACCAGATTAGTTGATGTAGATCGGCCAGGCATAAACCCATGCTGGTTTGTTGATATATGACGTGCAATTTTGGATTTAAAGTTGTCGCATAAAACTAATTCAAACAATTTTGGAATTGATGATGTAGTTGATATTCCTCTGTAGCATGTAACGTCATCTCGTTTCCCGATTTAAAAATTGGTGCAATTTTTGAAATTTTCCATTTTGCGGGAAACACCCCGGTGCTCAAGGAGTGATTGAATAGGTACCATAATGGAATTGCTAAAATGTCAGCGTACTCCTTTAGAATAGAAGAGGGAATATTGTCAAGGCCACAACCGTCTCCAAATCCCTTTACAGCCGATAATATGTTATCCTCATATATAACAGGAGGAGTTATTGTTACGTTGGTATTGCTGGGTTGTTCGTACAATCCACTAGTAACGCTTGGTTTATAGACTGATTGGAAAAACTTCGCGAACATGTCTGCTATATCTTTGGAGTTTGAGGAGCTGGTATTGTTATAGGTCATATTTGCAGGGTATCCGTCAATTTCTTGTTTATTCCTAAAGTATTTCCAAAATTGTTTTGGATTTACTTTGATTTTTTCTTGAATTTGATCGAGATACGACCTGTATTTTGATTTGAAGTAAATTTCAAATTCGTTAGCGTTACTATGTTGTAGAAACATTGTTTTGTCGGCTTCTAACCCGCTTTTCAACATTTTGGCATACGCTTTCGACTTCCGATTTTTTAAGTTAACTAGTCTATCATCGAACCACTGAGGGTGAGCATTTTGTGGTTTACAGCACATAGGTACATAAAGTTCGAACCCTTGCTACATAATGTCATTAAATTTATCAACATTTTCGTTTATATCATTGGAATTGAGAGTTGTTTGCCAGTTGGTGGATTCTAGGTAACTTTGTAGCCCCGCACGATTTGTTTTTTTGAAGATGTATTTGATTGGTTGTAGGTGTTCCGAACTCGCCATTAAATTAGTTGAGTCAAATACAATATCTAAAGACTTGTGATTAATATCATTAATTACAAAAGGTAACACGGATTCTGAAATTTTTAAAGTGTCAATGTCGTTGCAGAAGACAAGATCCAGTAATCTATCACGATTATTGGCAATTGCGTTTATCTGGCTCAAATTATAACCAAGCATGGCGTCCACAAATAAAGATTCAGCATCTGTTGTTATATTACTTGGTAAAATACAATTTAGTTCCGGGTCCAGATTCCATATTATAGTTGGAAAGTTAAAATCACCAAGCACAAGAACTAAATGTGACGAGTTTTCTGTATTAATAACTTCATCAATCGCATCGATGCAAGTTGCGTAATGATCACTATTTGATTGAGGTGGTATATATGTTGCGTAGATAAATAGATTGGTTTGGTTAATTTTGATTTTTACACCAATTTGTTTGACTCTCGATGCGGCTAAAGTTACTGGAGCATTCCAGAGTTTAGAATGTACTGCTATCAGTATGCCACCACCCGATTTCTTTGAGCTAGTTTCGAAAGACCGATCACATCTGTCGACAACGTAATCATGGCCAAAAAATTCACTGCTCATTATGCCGGGTTTTAATGAAGTTTCACAAATTACTTAGATTAGGTAGTTTGATTTTAAAACGAAGTTATAGAACTTAGATGCTTTTGATGCCGTTTTGATAGTAAATTGCATATTTCTCATAAACCAACCTTTTCTTGCATTTTATGGATTGATTTACTTTTAGAGTAGTAGTGTAGGCTCAAGCTCTCAGTTCTCGCGAGTGTAGTCTATCATTAACCACTGGTGAAAAATATCTAACTGATTGGGTGTGTCTTGAAATTGCAAATATGGCATGGGGTACACTATCGAACAGCACATGTGGTTGAGAATTGATTCTTATACATATCACATTTGGTGAGGTTAATCCTTGTGCTTAGTGGATAGTCATGACTTTACTAGATTCTGGTATCTTAAGCTGGGAGATTAATTGCTTATCAGCTTTGGTAAAGGTTAGATAGAATGTGTTATCCAACAGAGGTATCGACATCAAAGTTGACGGCAGGTTTATAAATTTTGCTGAAATTTTCACGGTATTCTTACTACTGATGTTAGGATAGTATTCCGTTAGAGCAGTAACATCAGCTGGGCACCTATACGTCACATTCAAGTATTCCGTCTTTGTTACGAATGCGCTTGCATCGGAAAATTGCATGTTGACATGATGTAATCTGTCAATATATGGTATTTGGTTTTTACCACCCAGAAGATATACTTTAGAACATTTACTAAGGATAACCACGAGTCCTATATACCCAGCATGCACCATCATGTACTCATCAATAAAAACTGTATCGTAGGTCCGATTTCCATTGATTAGATATGAGGCAATCGTTTTGTAATTTAATTTGATTTTATTAAAATCAGTGTATTCGTGCTCACAACGAGATGTTACCTTTAATTTAATATCAGCAAGTCCTTCTCCTTGTAGCACATAAAACAAGATCACTGCCAAGTTTATGCTTGTTTATAATCCAGGTTGATTTACCGCACCCAGGTACACCCTGAATATTTGTAATATCCAGCATCTTTATGTTATTTTACCACCTTTAATAATTTATTACACCAGACCGCCACCAGATATGGGGTCTAATGTTACTCTGTTACCACATATCTGGTGGCGGTCTGGTGTAATAAATTATTAAAGGTGGTAAAATCGATCCTTAAATTACCTATTTGAAACCTTTACAGTTCGGAGCCAATTCCGCGTATCCTGACACATAAATAATTTATTTTACACCTGGATATGGTTGACTTGGCCACCACAATGTCAAGGAGTAACATTTCACTCAATATCTTGTGGCGGTCTGGTGTAACAAATTATTAAAGGTGATAAAATCGACCTTTAAATTAAAAATTTTAAGCCTTTAACGTTCGGAGCCAATTCCGTGTAACCTTACTCAAAAATAATTTATTAAACACCTGTATAAGGTTGACTTGCCCTTTACAACGACCACAGAGTAACATTAGACCACATATCTGGTGACGATTTGGTGTAATAAATTAATAAATTTTGCAAGTCGACCTTAAAATTAAAAATTTGAAGCCTTTAACGGTCGGAGTCAATTCCGTCTAACCTGACACAAAAATGTTTTATTACACAACTGGATAAGGTTGACCTGCCCACCACAATGTCCAAGAAGTAACATTTTATTTAATATCTGGAAGCCGTTTGGAGTCAATTCCGTGTATCCTGACACAACAATAATTTATTACACACCTGGATAAGGCTGACCTACTCTCGACAAGACTTCTTGGATAATTTTTCCCAATTTTTTGATTATAGGTGGTTAAATTAACGTTTTTGAAATATATAATCGTTTTGGGGTGAAGTTTACCCTTAGGCAAGTTATAGGGGTGGCGTTGAACTCTCTTATTCAAGGTAATTAATTTGTAATAAATTCTGGTTCAAGAATCATCTCGATATCATAGCTACATCAAAAGTTACAATTTTGGCGGTGCAGGTTTAATTGTAAGCTAAACCGACCACTCGCTCCTCGAAAACGGTACCTGTAATAAAATCGGGATTTGTTGTAACAAATTATACTGCAGGTTTCATTGAGGCGGGCTAATTTGGCCGGTGCAGGTTTAGAGCACTTAGTTTTAGCAAAGTATTAAAAAAATTGTTCATTATGATGGTGCAAATACATTATTAATGTACAGATAAAGATTACACACAACCGTTTAACATAATCAATAGTGTCCATCCCATTGGGCTAAACGATGGTTTATAGCCATTCCCAATTAAATCTTAATTAAATTATCACCAAAAACCTAAAACATCTTTTTTATATTATAGATATTCTAATTTATACAGGTCATAACCACAATCACCCACATATATCTAAATATACATACATACATATACAGCATAATTACGAGCATACCATAAAACATTTAATTTCGAGATACTCTAAGGAAGAGACACTTGTATAATACAAAATCCAATAAATAACATCAATTAATGTTTTTGGTTAACCAGCAAAAAGGTATACTTGAGTGTCTTAATTGTTTGTTTTCTTTTCGGTCGGCATATAATGAAATCTACAACAAACATATAAACCGGTACGAAAAGCGCCTCATACTTTTCCGGGGGTGGTTTCGTATGGTAAAATAAACAAAATAATATTTCCTTTATTTACTTATCCAGTCGGCATTCAAGACAACCATTTCCGCACGACAAATAGTTTATTTATAGTGGGTAAATTCGACTGGAAATGGAGACAGCAATAATGACATAAAAATTTCGATGTTAATGTAGACATATAATTTGAAATGAGTTTGCGTATTACATGGCCTCTGCTCGGGAATTTGCTAGGAGAAATGAAAATTTGAGGAGAACTGTTTTTCCCCGATGGTACATGATTAAACGATGATAATTAACAAAATATTGATTAATCGGAAGCACAACGACTTTTGTTTAACTTTTATTTATGAATGAAAAATTTGCGGAAAGAAAATATGGGAAACATCATTGAAAATCGCCATAAAACTTTTTTATTTAACAAAAATATTGTGATTACGCAAATTATAGGTTTTTAAAGTATTTTGCTCAAATTTATTTTGAATTAGGTAAAAAAGGAGTGTGGTATGGTGGTAGCTCTACCTATACGAGTGTGTACATTGCGTACCGATCGGATTTGTACCCAAATTTAGGTTGACGTTTAAAAGCTCTCTGTTTAAATATTAATTAATCACGCAGTATTTCCATGTGAACAACCATATAATGGCATGAACTCTGCCTTTTTCGATATTGTAATGTTTCACAGAAAAAATTCGCAAGTAATGTTACGGGAAATTCGTTATTCATCATTCCTTTCTAATTAAATTGTTTGACATTGCGTACGCTTTTCCGTAAATATTTGGCTTCGAACCAAATATCTATACATCTTTACGTATAAATAAAATTGGTGTTTCTGCCTGAAATTTTAAATGATAACCAATGTATTTTTGCACATATTTTGGAATAGTCAGCAATTACCACTGCCAATACAGATGATGTTAAGGGACTCAGGGATTCTTTCGATGAGGTTATCGCGCGAGGAAAGCGCTGTAACTCATCATCATTGGTTGATTTTCCTATTGGTTCAGAAACTAGACGAAAATAAGTCTACGTGACTTGGAAAAAATACAAAATAAAATAAATCCGCGTTGGATTTGAAAATTTGAAATGTAAAAGTAAAGTAACAAGAAAAATCAAATAAATAATTAATTGTATTGAAACTCTTGCACATCATCTTCACTGGTTCATTATCGCCATAGTTGGTTCATAGTGGAGGAAGTCACGATCTCTTAGTTGTCTATCAGGAACCGTTATTTTAATCGACTTTAGCACCAATAAATTTTTAGCAATTCGTCTTTATTTTCTAGAGTTGCTAGGTTGTATGTCTAGCACCCGGTTAAATAAGGTGGTTGTCGCTGTATGTTTACGTGATATGATAGATCATGATCATAAACCCATCCGTCTTTCTCGGTCAGGTAGCGTATAAACTCCACACCACACATTTACGCATATTCCAGCTGGGATCACCCGTCCAACGTTTGACCAAACCATTTACACCAGTACACCATTTATTTTGTAGCCTTGTGTAACAGGGTTGGCTTTTCGATGAAATGATAGAAATTTGCACTTTCCAGGTGGTCAATATCTTCTTGTAGTTTATTGTCATCGTCGACTGACTCGATGGCTTTGTAAATTTTGAGGTCATCTGCGAACATCAGGATATTGGAATGCTTTGCTACTTCAGTAATACCATAAATGAAGATTGAGAAAATCTATGGGCCAACGTGACAGCCTTGTGGTACACTTTATTCGTATCTTGTATTCTATTCGACATTTTACCTCCTATTTCAATATATTGGATTCGATTACTCAAATAAGATTTGAATCAGGCTACAAACTGGCTGGAAAAACAGAACTAGAAAATCTGTTCCAAACTTTTACAATGGCTGATGAAGTCGAAAGCTTTTGCAAAGTCGGTGTATCTTACGTCAACTTGTTTGTTCTTCTCAATTACATGAGATTTGTAGATACTGATCTTTTAGGCATAAAACCAAGTTGATAAATTCCGCGGTAGGACTGCTTTGAATACCTCTGTAGCAAGAAATATCATTTCTCGATCCAGTTTTGAAAATATGCGTTTGATTGATTGAACAAAGTGCTTAGAGCAATTGCCAAATTTTTAGAATTTTTTAAAAATGAAACTGGAATACCACATCCTTCTCCGAATCCTACCAATGCTCGCTGGGTATTCACTAGTGGTTGGTTCTTTTCAATTATCAATGTCCTCTGCTTTATAAACAGATTGGAAAAACTCAGCAAACATGTTGTTTGATCTGTGATCTGTGGATCACAAGACGTTTGATCATGAAATTCCATCCAAGCTGGGTAATCATCAGGTTCGCACTTAGGTTTTAAAAAATTTCCAAAAGTGACTGGGATCGCCTTTTATTTTATAGTTTAGATTGCGAATATAACTTCTGTATCTCAGTTCAAAATGACATTCAAAATTTCGGTTGTATGCAGTAAATTTCTGTTTACTATCCTGGGAACATAATTTGAGGTTTTCTTTATAAGCCTTGACTTTTTTGTTTTTAAGACTGAGAAGTAGGTCATCATACCATGAGGATATTTGTTCGATTTGCGACAAATAGATGTGGGTAAAATTTTTTCACATTTACATCTATGCCATTGCTGTTAATGCCGTCATTCCAATTTATTTGCTCAACTATTGTTGTAAGTTATTCGAATTGGCCTTTCTGAAGTTCTAATATGGTTTCCGGTTTTGGTAATTTTGGAACCTGTTATTCATGTTGGTTTCCAATTTATTTTTATTGCTTTGTGGCGAGTATCATTAATTATGAAAGGTGTTGGTTCATTAGTAAAAATAAGGTCCAAGGTTCGGTCTTTTCCATTTTTTAATTCGCAGATTTGGCTCAAATTTGAGCATATTTGACTGGTCGTGTTGACGAGTAGGTACTCATTATCTAAATTCACGTTTACAGGCATAATCTCGTTGGTTTCTTCATCATAAGTTCAATTAATATTTGAGAGATTGAAGTCCCCAGTTTTTAAAATTATTATCTTTGTATATGATGACGTAGGCGAATCAGGTGGAATAATTGATGACAATTTTACCACATAATTGCTCAATCGATGGATTCGTTAAATCTACCAATTCATTTGGTAGTGATGTATCGACGGCTATGAGTACTCCGCCGCCGGATTTTTTTATACTTGTTTGGGGTGAGCGATGGCATCTATAAACTACATATAGTTAGACTAGAGAAGAATTCCGAACTCCGATCTTCCGAAAAATATGGTATTTTTCGATGTAGTCACCTTTAGCTTGGATTATAGCATGGAGTATGTCCTAGAAGGCTTCATACGCTGTACGAATGAGGTCTGATGGTATTTTGTCCCATTCTCGGCGTAGAGCAACCTTTAAAGCGTCGACCGTCTCATATGTTCTAGTTCATACTTCGGCCGCCAGACCAAACATTCCATTTCCAGACCAAACGTTCCATTTCCTTGTTGAGGCTCAAATTTTCCAACATACTGTGCACTGTTGATTTGTTCTATTGATACATTTGTGTTTATAATTTTCAAAATATCAACTATCAGGGTAATTGGTATTTGGCATTTCCGAGATTACAATGTTTCAAAGATTTTGATTTTCTTGTATATATTCCACTTCAGATTCCAGTTTGCTCAAAATTTTGATCATGCAGGGATTGTTTTATTTCAATCATAAGATAGTTCAGTCGTTTGAACCAATCGCTTGTCGTGTTATTAGTTTCAATGCGGCATGTACTGGAGATTGTTGTGCTTGAATCCACTTTAAATTGGTTGTAGGATTAAGAGACTGCAAGACTGCTTTGAATACCAGGGTTCGGACTTGTTTGACAAAAATGCCAAATTGCAGATATTTTTTGAAGTTCAAGCCGATTTTTCGATGAAAGCGCAACACACCAATATTAGAAATTTTGACAGTTAATGCATGTTATTCCTTCCTTTATTCCTTCCTTGTTAAATGTGTATTGGGCCGTTAATCCCACTTAAATTAATACAAACAAAAAAACAATTACGTTAAATCACACACACCAATCAATCCTCGAAATTTCCCAAATTTAATTTTACCGAGCGCCTTAGTAAAATTATCTCCCGGTGTTCGTTGCTCGCAATGTTTTGGATCTCGTAAACTTTTTCTTCATACTTTTCCCGAATGATTGGTATCTCGCGTCAATGTGTTTTGAGCGCTTATGAAATTCGGGGTTTTTTATAAGCTTTGTTGCGCTCTGATTATCCATAAATAATACACGAATCTTATTTACTTCTCGCATCAGATCGGCAAAGAGTTGCCTAATCGACCTCATTTCCATGATAGTTTGTGACGCTGCAACATATCCGATAGATTTACACGCTTTTGCGTTTCGGAGCACCTGCACCAAGCATAAAAACATAACCACTGGTAGATCGTCGAGAACTTTGTAACAAGACACACTGTAACAAGATAACGAAAAACTTTGTTGGTTAGCTTTATACAAAGTACGTTTTGCAGGAGTCGCTTTGATGTACTTTAAAAGTCGTTTAAGTGCTGTAACATGTGTATTTGACGGAGTTTCCATAACACGACTAGCCAACCACAAATTATATATCCGGTCCAGTTGCCACCGCAAGAAACATCAAACTTCCAATCCCTTCTCTGTACGGATAATTAACCTTCGGCATTGAATTTAAATCGGGAAGTTGGCCTGGCTTAGCTGGAGTTGCCACTGGATTGCTATCTAACATAGAGAATCTACAAAGAATCTTGTCCGCATAGTTGGTTTGGTGAAGAAAAATAAATCCATCCTGTTTTCTTTCAATTCCCATTTCCAAGAAACAATCTACTTCATCGAACTTGATTTCAATCGTTCATTACTTGCTGCAACTAAACCATCGTCAATGTAAATTGCAAGCATAATTCTGTTACGGGTAACACAATTCACACAAACACAGAGATCTCCCTTGGTAGGATGCAATCCAAACTCGTTCAAAAATTTCACAAATTTTTGGTTCCAGCAACGCGATGATTACTTTAGGCCGTACCAACTCTTAATGAGTTTACACAACTTACCAGATCCATCTTTATAGTCTTTAGGCTGTAGCATATATACGCCCGCATCTATTTCTCTATGCAAAAACGCAGGTTTTAAAAACGTACCACTGGGCTGAACCGCATGAACCAACACTGAACACTGAACCAACCATGCTTTGTATCGTTCAATTGATGTATCCTTTTTATATTTAACTTTGTCCTGCGGCAATGGAACAAATTCCCAAATATTGTTTTTAAGTAATGCACACTATTTTGTATCAATCGCCTTTAACCACTGCTTACTGTCACCGGCTTTAACTGCTTCCTGATAGTTCGTTGGTTCGCTCGGAGTAATAGGGATTGCCTTATTTTCTTGGAGTAGAGGTTTATTTACTGGTACCTCATCTCGTATGGTATCTCCATCTTCTTTTACTGATACTTCATATTGCATTTAAACGCCTTCTTTGCCCACACCCGAACTGTTTAATATTTAATTTTCATCACCACTTGTAATGGAACATTCTGTAATGGATTCCTTAAAGTTTACATCACGGCTTTCCATTTCCTATACGACGCTGTTTTGGTATATGAATATATACCACCGATCTAAACACTCTTAGTTGTTCAATACTAGGTTTACTACCAAACCACAATTCAAAAGGTGTTACACCTGGAATAGGGATGGACCACTTTGATTCAATATACAGGGTGCGCCACCTTTTATTCAACAACTGTGAACATTGAACATTTGTCAACCGATTGGATTCAGTATAATGTTAACCATGAATTGCTTCATACCGAAACAACGCGTTGAAATAATGACGTTGTACATTGAATATAGTTACGTGCATATCGTCAAAAATATCGTGGCCAACAGACACCGTCTGACAACACTATTCGTCGCTTGGTGTTGAATTTTGTTCCGTACTGAACAGTGAGGGATCATCAACGTCAAGACGTTTCAATGAACTGGTTCAGGCGGGTAGAGAGAGCGTTGTCCAGAACCCAAAAGTGCGTATCAACACCACGCTGAGCATTTTGGCGGCAGTGAAACCATTTTGCGGCGCATTATGAAGGATGATTTGCATATGTTTCCGTATAAAGTACAATTAACACGAACAATATTGCCGACAGACCGTTCACGTCGTTTGGAATACGGCCAAACATTCACTCGGATGGTTGGCACTGAACGTGATTTTTGGAGGCAAATTTTGATAACCGACGAGGCCCATTTCACACTCTCTGGGGGTGTTAATAAGCAAAATTGCCGCATTTTGGGAACGGAGGAGCCACACGAGATCCATGAACGCCATTGCATGACCAAAAAGTGATTGTTTGAGCCGGCGTTTGCACCAAAACCATCATTGGGCCATATTTTTCCAGGAAAAACGAAACAGTCAATGGAAATCGAAATCGCGGGTGTTTACTGCTTCGGCCCAAAACTTAAGAGACATCTGTTTCGTATAGATCATGGTTCTAGCTGCTTCCACTTTAGTACGAATTTCGCGTTCTGCTCGACCATTCTGTTGCGGTGTTTACGGCACTTTTTTGAATCCCAATCAATATTGAATTCCACATGAAGATAGGAAATTCTCTACTTCTTTATTGATATATTCCGTGCCATTGTCAGAACGAAGAATTTTTAAATCACAACCAGTATCCTGGAGCTGCTGTGTCCTGATGCTGAAGTACTTCTGAAGTGTTTTTCATAAAACTTGCTGAAAAGCACATTTTAAATAGGATTTTAAATAATTTTTGCTTCCGTGCTCCCACTGCAACGATATTGTCTTTCTTTAAAAACTCACAACTGTTTTTGTTAGACCAGAAAACATAACCTGCCTAGAAGACATAACATACCGGCCCCTGCGAATGTAAATTCAGTTTTAAATCGGGAACGAAACGCACTTTTTGTAAATGTTTAGATTCCCAGCTTTTGTTATCATATGTTCACATTACCGATGCCATACGCCATTTTACACCCTTTGAAACACTAAATTGGACGTAGTTATATAATCAACGACCAAATATCATTCGACGTCACCAGCACTTCGCTCTGCCATTTGACACACAAGAGCATCTGACTTCATATCCTTTTGACCACCACTCATCTGATGCTGAGTTTTTAGCACGGGACAATTTTTTTTCCAATGTCCTACCTTATTGCACTTAAAACACTTTCCGGGTACTCGATTTTCTTCCTCTCTCGCTGTTGACTCCCAAGCACTGTGAAAATGAGCATAATCGTTTGACGAAGTCATTAATATTTTCGTGGAAACCGTCGAATCCGAAATGTTTTCACCCATATCTCTTAGTTGTTGAACAATGCTTTCAAATTTTGCGATATGTGTTGCCATGTCATCGCTCGGTTCTTTAAAGTAACTGTAGGTAACACCCGTGCTGGTGTGCATTTTATCCTTTGAACTTATACAATGCATAATATGCAGCATAATATGCATTCTATTCAACCCTTAACCTTATCACCGTCAATCGGGCCCATCACCAAAATGGTTGTTTTGTGAACTGAGGCAATAATAACAAAGTTGATGTTTTTCTACTTTGAAATGATTCCTCAGAAGATTATGAGGGAATGAAACAATCTATTGTAACAGCTTCCAATGACTCAACGGTTTTTTTAAAGTAAGACACTTCATCGAGCTATATAAGAACGAACAATTTGTCAACAGTGTAAAACAGTAAAACAGTCGCTTTATAAACAAAAGTATTCAGAATTGTCACGAACTTTCAGTGTGAGAGTAGCCTTTAAGATTTTAAAAATTTGCGAGTTGTTGTGAAACCAATGGCTCTTTGCCCAAATAGATCTCGTTTGCGACCCACTATAGCATACGAATAGCACTTAAACCTAATCGAGAAAATTACCTCCCATTATTCTTTACATTCATATTGATGAAACATCCACTCAACGTACATACATTTTATTTGCCAGACAGCAAACAAAATCGAAAATTATGGCTAAACCGACAAAATATATCAAATAACAATTTCTCCAAACAACATCATATTGTACATGTGTCCAGCAGACTATCTGGTTATTATTATTATTCTAATCCTAATTCCTAATCCTTAAATTGTACATTTGATATTTATTATACGTATTGATATTTTAATTAAAAAATGTTTGTAAGGATAAACTTTTTGTAGTAAGTCGATGGTATTTGTTCCCCATGTCAATATTTAATGATATGGGTTTTACCCACCCACCACATACCATTGTAATGTAAATTTTGCATCACCTACGTATTACAAACGTACATCGTAGACGTAAATATATTTTTAGTATATTCAGTACCATAAACCGGAAGTTAAAGATAATGATTAAGCAAAAAAAAAATGTGACATGTCTATAAGCGAAGGCACCCACCCAGTCATACCATAAATGAATTTTGGTTGAATTTAATACAGGATGACATATTTTCCGGTGGATTTAGGCATAATTCTTGTATATCCACCTCTCTAGACAGAGTGGTGTAAGGAAAACAAACTGAACCGAAAAAATGAGAAAACCTTAACTTATTTAAAGAATTTTACGAAGGAAATTTATTTGGAAGAGATCAACTTTAGGACACGAAAATAATTCCGAAAAAATATAATCATCTGTAGTTATTATTCATTGGGTGCTTACTTTTGATTACTAGCAGTTACAACGCCTCTTTGTAGGTATTTACATATATGCGACATATAGCTGATATCCGACGTGGGCTGCTTCGCAGTTGAATTAAATGATTTTGTAAGATTGTGTGTTTTTTTGTTGAATGAACATATACATCAGCGTTTGCTATTTAACGGACCCCGATTTAACGGACGATTTTTATTTTCCATTTTTGGGTCTCCGATTACGATGGGATTGGATCTTTTGGATGGAAATGGGATTCTTAAACGATTTTTGGAAGAAGTTATATGACCACTTGGAAATATGGCCACCTGGGACGAAACTCGAAACTAGGACGGAACTAGGTAATAAGCAGGCGTCTTTCTTGAAGCAAGCGGCTTGTGATGTTGACATGTTTCTGGTAAAGCTGGATGCCTTAACATCTATCACCAGTGCGTGGGCCACTAATGGAATTAGTGGGTTGAGCGGCAGGCTACCTACACTCACAAAAAAACACGTTATGAACCCTACACAAAGGGCACGGATAAATTTATAGTATTCTTATCAACAACGACCTCGAAACCTGATCACGGGAACATGGAATATGATGTCTTCTAAGACCTTGAGATTTTCAGAACCTTTCGAACCAAGCATAAATATATACTTTTGAGGTACTTACAATATCAGTTTATCATTTTATAATCCATATTTATCCAGCGTGTCGAATTCGATCATTATCGATTAAGTAATAGCCGTGTCCCATTCTAGGTATATTAAAAAACTCCTTCTACAAATAATTAATGAATCTTATTTCCATTAAACAAATCCAAAAATCCAATCCCATCGTAATCCATCCCAATCCCGGGTGGCCATATTCCAGAACTTCTTCCAAAAATCATTTAAGAATCTCATTTCCATCCAGCATATCCAATCCCAACATAATCGGCTAAGAAATGCCTGAGTTCTCTCCCAAATGACCATATTCCTGAACATCTTTCAAAAACTGTTTATGAATCTCTGTTCTAATGAACAAACACAATCCCATCATAATCGGTTAAGAAATGCCTGAGTTCCGTCTCAGATGGCCATATTCCAGAACTTCTTCCAAAAACTGTTTATGAATCTCATTTCCATCCAACAAACAAAATCACATTGTAATCGATTATGAAATGAACGGGTTCTGTCCTAAGTGGCCATGTTCCAGAACAAGTGCAAAACCTATAGACGATTGTATTTAAAAACATTTAACATTTAACGGACTCCCCAATTTCTCTGTTAAATCGAGGTGTTACTGTTATTTGAATGATAATTATATTATTGTAATGCTCTTGGGTAAACAATATTTTTGGTTTTGCCATTTAGTGCGTACATGAATAAGTTGGCGGGTTTTCCGACACGTGAGCAGGCCATCCATGTAAGAAGCACGGATTTTGTAGACTTAATCCACAAACTTGAGCGACTGTCCTTTTGCAGGCGATATTTCGAAGCATAATGATGAGTGCACCAATTTTCAATATCAATTTGTGTGGTGGTAATTCTGTCAAATCAAGTGAATTCATGGATTCGACCGGATAGTTGACAATTTCTTCTTGATTCATGACGCAATCAACTGGGCAGTGCATTCAAGTCTCGCGAGCTTTATAACTGATACATTTTTACACTGATCATACAAATAGTATTTAGTCACCTTGAGAGGTAACTTGAGGATGATGAAAAATCCTACTTTCGTGGTTTGTGTTCTATCATCTTAAAAACTACATAAGCGGGTTAGCTCAACCACTTACAGCGCCTTTTCAAATCTCGCTTTCAGCTTTGATATGTCCAACAATTCCATTTGGAAATGCTGCCAATTCGACTTTTGGAACTATATGTCAATCGCAAGCGCCACACAACAAACAATTGGAAACCACGCAGCTGCGATTTGACTCCGTTGGACTCTTTTTCGTCGGAAGCCGTTAAGGATAAGTGTTACGCTAACCATCCAGAGACGATCCACGACTTGAAAGATCAAATCGAAGTTGCCATTGATGAGATAGGAGCCCATACAATGGAAAATCATCTGAAAGATGTTGACAGAATGGGGTACTGTAAAGCGAGCCGTAAAATAACAACAACAAACAAGCGCAAGTAAAATAAATTGTTACTTTGTGCAAATCCTCGTTCTGGTAGGACTTTTTTGATTACAAAGGATGCTTAAGATAAGTGTTATTTTTATTACTTTATTTTACATTATTTATTATATTTTATTACATAATAATCAATGAATCGTATGGATGAGTTATTTGTGTTGTTGTGGTATGAAACAGTTTGTGACGACAGTTGCTAGCATTCATTCTATGTAATCTGTTTCTATGAAAAATACTGTCGTGGTCTCTAATTTTTATAATTTTGTTTTTTCTCTCGCATACGTATTGTTTATAGTTTTTTATGTACACAGTGATTTTGTTGAATTTCGTTATATGAGTAGATGGCATTTTCTTGGAAAAGTCTTTATTGCATGTTGTACTGAAATCCTTATTTCTTTTAATTTTTTTATTTAAGGATATACATATAAGTGAAAATATGGTATATGGGATGCGCAAAATATAAACAAAATGATCGTATAATATTCTCTGCTCTCTCGCGGTTGTATTTATATTTTTGTAGTGGATTACACTAAGACTTCGTATTACGTTGTCTAAATGGGCGAATTTCTTTGGATTTGCACTAAATGTTCTTGAATGTGGATGATTCAATTTGTGAATTGGGAAAGTCGATTAGACTTTAATTGTTCATAATTTGTTGATTTGTTATATGTATAATAATTTAGACTTTTGTTAACTTTGTGAGATTTTTTGCCGTCGTTGTGGAGAGGCGGCTGACGTTGACCTCTCCTTGTCGACCTGGGTTGGCGTCATCGGCAAGGGGTGGATGTTGTCGCAGGTCGAGATCGCGCAAAATGAATATTGTACATATAAAGGAATGTGTATTTTTGGCGATTGGGAGGGGGTTATACTTTTTCTCTGTGGTGCGAAAACTGGATTAGATTTTGACGAGTGGTGTATGTGTGTGATTGGTTTACACAGGATGTGCGGCGAGGATGTGCTGCAGCTGTATTGCAGTGAATTTTTTTTGATATTTGGAGTGATTTGAATGGGTTTCGTTCATGGTGAGTAATGGCTCGGTGTCTGCGGTTTGTGGTGGTTGTTCGTTGAACGTTGTGTTTCTCAACTTGCGGAGAGTTGTGTTCATGTGTGTTCTGTCGTTACCTGTATTTATAAGGTATTTTTGACTGTTTTGAGTTGTTTTGTTTAGGACTTGAGGTAGTTCTCATTTGTTAGTGTATGAGGGCGGATTTGCAGTTTTGTATTGAATCATTGCCTGAATGTTGGATTTGTATGTCCAAATTGGTTTCTTTGCTGAATGCTTCGGGTGTTTTTGTTGGAGTTTGCCGTCGATTTGGCGGGGGCTGAATCATTTTGGGAGTTTTAGTATGATCGGTCGTACGCTGAAGTTTTTGAGCTGTAGGGTTGCCATGGTTCGTTTGTGATCTGTCATGGATTCGTCACGGCTTTGTGAAGCGTGGTTTTTGTTGAATGGTGGTGTTGGCAGGAGGTCGCTTGGTGGATGGTAGTGGTTTCATGGTGGGAAGATTCATGCCGTCTGTTGGGATCGTTTCGAGGTAATTTTAGCTCCTGGATGGACATTGCATAATTCTCTTGGTACATTTTACTACGATTGTTTGTAGAGATGGTTTCTTCCACGCTTTGATTTCGGAGATTTTCGGAGAGAGCTATTTTGGTGATGTTCCTTCATCCTATTATTCAGCGTTTGTGTAATAAATTGTTATATTTTTATTTTGGTTGATTAGCGATAGAATTTTCCGTTTCCGCATTTCTTCTGTGCATTGAGAATATAGTGTAGGTAATTTATGATTAGCTGTTTTCTATATTGTATTTCCTTCATAATCCATCATTCTTGCAAGATTAATTGCAACTATGTTGGAGTTGGTAACGAATCCTATTATTTACCGCAAAATTGCCTTTTTGTGACACTCAATGGGTTACTAGTATTTTCTCCCAGCTTATTAGCGATATTTTTGCTTTATAAAAAGAAATATTATTTGCATTGGATTTGGGATTTTAACAATCTTAACATAAAGATTTGTTTATCGGCAACTTCGTTATATCTATGTAACTGAAAAGCTATTAATATTTGATATAATTAATATAATTATTCAAAAGAAAGAGAAGGTTTGTATACTTCAATACACCAACGACTGGATGTTTGTCATAAAATGCAACGTTGCCAATCTTGACTGGTTTAGTACAAGAATTATAATTATTAATTCCCAATTTCAAATCAACCATTAAAATTATTCGGTTCTCAGGAAATTTCTTTCAAATATATTTAATATACGAGTACATATTATCCTTCTTTTAAGATACTGGTACGATTTATATTTAATTATAAAAATTATAAAATAAACTTATTTATCATTCATTTTAGAATAATTTTTTCAAATTTTATCTAGTTGCCTTTACTTAAATATTACCTTCCAGCAGGAAAGCCATTGACGACACACTAATTACTAATCTACGTTTGTTACCAGTCTGAGATGAATCGTTTATGACAAGTCTAATACGAGGTGACAAGTCATAGACGAGTCGCATGTGTCATGTCTGAGATTAATTGTATGTGATATATCCCCAGCAAACGTAGAAGAAGTTCCAGAACTAGTGCAAAAGTAGTGATAAAAGTATTTGTTTCCTTGTGAAAAAGGATGGGCGTCGGGAAAAATTCATCAGTTTTATAAAAAATTTTTAGGAAACATTTTAATGGATGGATATTTTAAGGGATATTTGAATGCAATCCGGTTTTTTTTGCTATTTCGTGTTCGCCCAATTCAACGATTAAATACTAATGAATTTTAGAGTTATTTTGAATATAGTTCAAATAACTTTGGTTTCAGGAAATTCTACTGTAAGTTGCGGAGTTGCAGAATGATTAAATTAATAAATGTTTCAATTATTTAGGAAGCCGGAAAATATGAATTTAGAATTAAATTTCAGGAAATTTACAGATGCTTGTGAATTAATGCTTCATTGTAATTGCTGATTGTGTAGTTTAGAATTGTGTTGTCATTTTATTACTAACGACTTTACATAGGTGTCTGTAACGGGTCGAGTCAACCAATTTTGGTTAGGAAGCCGAAAAGTATTAATAGAATTAAATTTCAGGAAAATTCCAGATGCATGTGAAATAATAATATTTTTTCTTAGGTTGCCGTTTTAAAGAAGCAATTGTTGAAGACCAATACCATCGTTATCCATTAACCTATTAAGCCTTTATCCTTCATCTAGTAGATTAGAATTGTGTTGTCTTTGTGTTACTAACTATCGGCTATACCTAGGTGTCTGTAACCGGGCCGATTCTGTCCCACTTAACTAACCTATCCAATCCTTCGGTTTTGTTATGTGTAAAAAAGAGTGTACGATGGACCCGGCGTCATCCGGGAACTCAAGCCTAAGAACTTGGTCGTACATTCAAAATCAATCAATCAATCAATCAACTTTGTGCAAATCCTCGTTCTCCAGTGTGAATTGATTTTGAAGAACACACATTTGCTTCCTCGTAGATAATTCATTAAGGCAACTTTGGTTTTCCAAATTAGTTTTTTTATCTAATTTGGACAATCTTTTGGCATTTCTATTCCGCTTTACAACGTTTTGCTTCATATGCTTAGCAAGTATTGGTGTTTAAGTTTTTTGTATCAATTTACTTTTATTTATTTATTTATTTGTTTATACACTTTTGGAAAAGCTGCACGTCCTATTTTAATTACTTTGTTGGCCATATCATCAGGACCCGAGGCAACATCCACATTTTCATTACTTTCTCGTTTTTATGGACAATATTTTAACAAATTTAATTCGTTTTAAAATATCAGCCGGTTTTACTTCTATCAGGCTCACAAATCTTCCCTACCGTACAAATTTGTTTTCCATTTATTGGTTTTTCACCAAGTTGAACCAATTCTCGGCGACTGCGTTTGAAATTCGACCATGATGGGTGTCTGGTACTGTCAAATTAACCCATAGCGGTAAATACGCGAAATATTTCTGTTGGGGAGGGGGGTTGTTTCCCGATTTTCTTCAGAGTTTCAATATTTTTGATAATTAAATTATAATCAAATCATCAAATATAAATGATTTAAAATTTTCATTGTTCGGATTATTTGCTGCCAGATTGCTATTTTGAAAGTTGTGTTCTTACTTAACATTTTTTGTTGGATTGCGTTGAGGGAGTTGCATTTTCTTCAGTTGATCAAGTATCATGTTGTTCAGATTACTTTGGTCATCTTGCCGCTTTGTAATAGCTGCAATGCTGTTCATCATGTTTTCCATAATTTGGTTACTTTCAGAGTCCATATGTTTGGTTGAACCCAAACCTTTCACTACCTGCGCAAGTGAACTTCTTTGCACTGTATTGCTTGGTTGTGGGTTTTGATCCATATGATTTGATATTTGAACCCTTCGATTTTCGTGATTTTGCGGTTGATTTCTTGTTTTATCTCTTCGTTTTTGTAGTTGTTTAGCAGCCTCACGGCCTCGATAATTTGCCGGATGTTGGCCCTTAAAATTTGTACCCTTGGCTGTCACATCTCTGCCTATTGTACATGCCTGGGTAAAATGATTACCTGAGCATTTTTTACACATCTTGGATCCCGGCTGCAATATTTTTGGGTGTGATTAAATGCCTGGCATTTCTTGCATTGGGGTATGCGTGTTGTGGTTCTCCTCATTGGCTCAATTCACCTTCCTGTGAAGGATTCCTTTTATTCCATGAATGTTCTGAACATTCTCTTTGTTGTCAAATACTAACACAAAAAGAGGGAGTCCTCTTTTACTGATAATTTGGTTTCCTTCCTGGATTTTTGTTCTCTCTTTTTTAACAATATTCACAGCATCTAGTATTTTAAGACTTTATTTTGTAAGTCTTTCATTATTTCTTTGCTTGAGCAAGTGTGATGCAAACCTCTTGCCATGACTTTTGTAGGTCGGGCCTGTTTGTTCTCGTAAGTGAACCACTGATACTTTTCAGCATTCAATTTCATAGATAAGGTTCTATAAGTATCTCAGTCCAGAGTATCAACTTTCTAAACTTCATTATTTAACGCTGTTACCTTATAGTCTTTGTCAGTAACCGATTTCATCAGTGTATGAATTTCTGGGTAACTGGGTGATTTTTCTTGCGGTCGCACCAAATTTGGTGTAATGTTCTTGGTAGATTTACTACCTTTTGGTTGATTGGCTTTAATTGCTCAGCCTCAGGTGACGATTAAGCTTTTCTTTTCTTACTCTTCCTGGACTGTTTTTTCTTCTTTAGGATCCAGTCCGTCTCTTTGTAATTCATCTCCATCAGTGGAATATATGAGTTTGTCTGGTTCAATGCTTCCTATGTCGCAATCTTCTTTTGACTCCCGATTCATTTTTAGGTTTTCATTTTCTTGCTTTAGATACTCAATTTCTTCGCTTAGCTTGGCAAATAATTGCTCCATATGCTCTAGCCTCGCCAAGAGATTCATATTCTCCTTATCTAGGTCAATAGTTGTTTTACCAGATTCGGCTATTTGTAAAGTAAAATTTCCGGTGGCATCACTTATTTCGTGTAATGTTTGGCTAGGTATAGCGTTAGAAATCGGCTTGGTCAGCTACCGATTTGCTTCTATTTTCCTTTATCGGTGATCTTTGTAAATTTGGTCTTCTCTGGAACGGATTTGATGTTCCCTGATAATGCAATAGATGGCCCTCTCCAGAATCCATAGGGCCAGTCTCCACAGAAAGTGGATATACCAGTGTTGATATTGGTGTATCACCTGGGAGAATTTTTGCAATGAAGATTCAATTTTTAACAAGGGTTGAGTTTATTGGTTTTCTGAAATTTAAGCAGGAATAAAGTTTTTTGATTTCGCAAGACAATTTTTATCACCAATTAAGTGTGGTGTATTCGAGATCTATGTACATTTATCATAAAACAAAGTCGATATAATAACAATGAACTTTTTATGGCGCAAATTTAATGTATTCAAAACCGCCAAACAGAGTGATTGATGAAGTCATAATGCCGATACGTTTGGTTTTTTGATCTCGATCAAATACTAATTGATTAGCGTAGCTCTATGAATTCATGATTTATTAAAACTTTATAATTATTATGCCGCTAACCTGATTAGTTTGTGCGCATACAATAAAATCGATATACACATAAAACCATAATTTTAATTAATTTTTGTAATCAATTTCAATTTGTGTCATTCGTTTTCCTACTTGCTGCACAAACAACCTACATAGCAATTCATTATAAAATGCTGTGTTATTTCCATGACCCAGTTTACACATAAATCAATCTCCTTAAACATAAAATAAAACGATGATGTTGATACAAGACTAATAATCTATTCGTAAAATAAATTAATTGACATCAATTCCATAATCATAAATGGATAACGTAAAAATTCTGTTTATGCCATGCAATTATAGTCGAGACATAAAATAATTTTTATGTTATATCGACTAACGTTAATCATCATTGTGGTTCGCTCGCCTATTCAATGTGTATGCCATGCCGTATATCCCTCCGTACCCATTTATCCTTGTTGTACGAGTATATACCGAACCAGGAATATGTGTGTAATAAAAAGCTAACCGCAATATTAATTAACACTTCATAACAGAAAACAACTTACCCACACATATACACGGCTATAATAACACAATTTTATTTGTAAAGTTTTTTTTTTTTTGTGAATAGCTCTTGAAATAGGAAAATCTGGAAAATTTAAGAATTGAATTTAACGCTTTTTTATGGTTGATGAACTCCTGCGAGATATGTTTAGTAATAAAAAAAAATTGTGTTCCCGTATTTTTGTTCGGTTTTTGCTTACATGTATACACTGATATGTTTAATATACCGAATAATCGTATGTACGTAGGTAGGTACAAGGGGGGTAAAACCCCCATGGAATGTAATAAACATTCACAAAAAAATGAAAATGTGTTCAGCATTAATGAAAACTAAATTGTTTGTAATATTCGAAAAGGAATGGAAATGAGTGGCGCATAATTTCACAGCTTTAAGACCGCAAAGATGCTAGTGAAATTTATCCACAACTATAAAAGATGACATTTAGGCGAATTTATGTTTCGAAATTTCTACAAGTGTGAAATATTGAAATTTTCCAAGTATTACAATATTTCCCGAAATTTAAAACTGTGATTTTTTAATGGGCCCTAGGTACATTCCAAAGTTATTATAAGCAATTAACATGAACTTCAAATAAGTGCTAGGAGGCAGGAGCCGAGAAAACGTTTGAAAGACGCTCAAAATGAAACCCGATTTCTAGAGACAACCAAAAATAATTTCAGCCTAATTTTAACGTTTCGCTAATTTGTGCTTATCATAAGAATATAATTTTCAAAAATGTTCAGTCATCAATTGAAGAACAACAACCTAACCCCTAGAAGATACTATGTTAATATCGTTGAACAAAAAATTAAATATTACAAAAAAAAAATTCCTCGAATCCAAGAAACTTAAAATTTTGATTGCATGTTCCACACATCCAGACTTAGCCCAATTCCATTGAACAAAAATGTGTGTTGAATGAACGATTTTTTTGAGATAAAGTGTTCTAGAAATCAATGAACTTTTTAGTTCTGATTGATTTTTCCTGTTAGTTACGAGGGCGTAGTGAGAAGTTTGGTAAAATTGCAACAGATGGCGCTACAATCGCAAATCTATTTTCGGTTATTTAGGCCGTAGGGTTAGTAAACTCCAAGAGATTCATTTAAAACTGTTTACAATCACAGTATTATTTGCTAACATAAAGTTACTGTGAGGTAGGTAGTAATTTTGCGTAATATTCTGATCTTTTTACACAACTACGTTTGTTAATAAATAAATTGAGGTCATATAATTCTTAAATCTAAACTTAAATAATTTATTTTGATTAATTAAATTCTTTACAATAATTAAATATTTATTTAATAAATTTTTAAACCATGTTTACAAAATTAATTCAAATATATTTCTATTTTAAAAGAATTATAATATTTGCCCCTGAATATATACGAATGAATAGCAAGCGACATTTAGTAAGTTTTAGTAGAGTTCAAACGCGTATATAGGCCGATGTGGTTTCTACTAAAATAAAACTAAATGATTTTAGTAAAATGGCAGCTGGTAAAGGAAAGTCGGCCAAATTCTATGTAAATTTTGAAATTAAGTTCAAAGAAGGGGAGGATTATGCGATTACTAACCATTTTTGAAATAAATTGGAGAACACTAGAATTTAAAATTAAAAGCTTAAATTGTGATGTTGCCCATAAAATAAAAGTAGACTCATGCAAAAAATTACAAAAGATATAAATAAAATCGTATTATTATTTTTAAATTGAATTTTATAAAATCAAAGACCAATATTTATACCGACATACAAATAACCAACATTAGAGATCGAGAATTTTTCCTTAAATTGAATTACTCTTAATTCCGAATGTAAAATTCATGCAAATAATTATCTTGTACCTAGAATATTTTATTTTGTCTCTTATTATTGTTTCTGGTATTTTATTTATTTACTATGTTGATGTTGTTCTGTTGAACAATCATACTTGGTACGTTAGAATTTTGTTGTCGTTCTAAACTAGACAAACCAAACCAAATTTGTATATACTGGTTGATGTACCAAATAATATTTAAATTTTAAATTCAATTCGATTCATGCGCCTACATTGTGTAGGCACTCATATGTCGTACATACCACACGAACATTATTTTATTTAGATAATTTTTTTGTTTTGTACTTTGGGTAAAAAAACACTGTATTTATAAACAAAATCAAAAAATACAACAAAATTAGCCGATAAAATAAAAAAAACTCTGGGAATCCATTCCAGCAACGGAATAGCAGCATCACAAATAAGCTCGGGCGAAATAAAAAACGGAAAACATCCTAAAGATAAATATTGGATAAAATAGCTGCTGTGCAGAGTTATCTTTTTTATATTTTATATTTCGAGGCAAATAGAACCTAACACAAGCAGAACTAAAAAGCTCAAATCTGAAAATATCTAAATAAATATATTATTTTGTATTATTATTATATTTACAAATATCTACAATACTAAAATCAATATTTGAATCAAAATCATAATACAGGGCTATGCTTGAAAAGAGAGCATACACACACACATACTTACACACACAGGCCATGATATAGCTGGTGGTACAGATAGATAATAACACAATTTTATGTTATTATCAATTTTGGCAGCAAACAAACAACACAACAATTTTTGGAAATGTTTTGAGGACTTGATATCTTTATTCTAGGCCAAACGAGCTGCGATATTTTATTTGAAAAATTGTTATGTTCTATTGTACAAAAATATAATCTGAAGAATTTAGTGCTAACAGTGACACAATATTTGTATAACCATTCAGATTTGAATGAAATCTCGTTTTTACAGTGAAAACTCGCTCTTACATAATCAGTGGCATGTTGGACAGAACTGTTAAGCCATACTTTTAAGTATCATTATTAGTTTAACATGGTCATATACCTGGTGATTTTTAAGCTAAAACTTTCAGATATCTCGGAAAATACGCATTCTATGAAAAAAATGTCCTTTATCAAAATCTAATCATTCCGGGAGGGACATACATTAGTGCTAAAATTAGTACCCCTTCTCCCCTTCTCGTAAGTAGGGCGGGGGTAACTTTGAAATTAAAATAAGAACCCGTATTTTTATTGCAGATTTTTTTTTTATTGTAGATACTCGAAATTAGTCTTAACCCATTTGAATCCTTATCTATTGTATGCATCCAAGCATTGCATACTGAAATATCAATCAGCCATAAAACTATCAGCATGATAGTTTGAGACATTGTTGTCTAACTGATCTACACCGCCCATAAGTATTATACTGCTTTATACAATTGGGCATACTGATATCCGCTCGTTTACGTTCAGTTCTAATATATCTATTAGCTTTAGAGAGAGGCTCCCGTCCGAATTGATTTGACAAAACTGTTACCGGTTTGTTATCTTTCTAGCAAGTGGTTATCATGGTTTATTTTCAAACGACACACTATACCCCTTACGTTTTTCTCATTGTTTTGCTATTTGAAATTGAAATATCACGCAGTCTATTGCATCTTATTGTACCAGTTTCCCCAAACCCTAATTCAATCAGCTCATGAATAACTCGATAGATCGTGAAAAAATTATCAAAAAGGAGAGAAAACGGAGAGTTATAATAATCTTTCACTTTTCTGAAAGGATAAGTTGTTGTGTTGTCTTTTCGTTGGACAAGTACACAGGATTTAAATTCAAATCATGCGGGCTTGCATTTCATGAATTAGTTACAGCTGTGCAGCCCGTAATATGGAATCATTGATTCATCTATTGCTAAATTTGATTCAAATGGCACAATTCGAATGAACTTGTCATTCAAATGGTCAATGCGCTTTCTAATCTTGAAAAGTTTGTCATTGTTGATAATATCCTTGTTATCAGTAAAATGCAACCCGGTTCTCCCAATACATTTTTCCGCGAGGTAATGGATCGTAGCTGCTGACAATTAGGACATCAAACATCGCATAAATGTCGTCTGCTGTGATTACAACACTGCTTCTATTTCGAAATTTTGCAAACATAACGCATTCATTAGTAATATTTGTAACAACATCTAAATCCTAAAATAATAGAAAATATCTAGTGGCGTACTATGCGCTCCAAGCGTAGTAGGTGGCATATATGCTAAGTTATTGTAATGATTTCCAATCAGTTCGATTTTTTGCTCGATTTTGCACGTACGCCAATTTTGATCCAATGCTGGGAGTTTACCGGAAGTTCGCGTTTTTTAATGGTGGTGGATTGTCTACATTTTCATCATCTTCATTGTTTTGCAGTACAGATTGCCATCTCAGAAATATAGTGGCTGAATTTGTGCTAATCCAGAATTGGCCCAATTCCATTCCCGAAAATGAACTATGGGCTAGGAATTTCGTTCATTTTTATTTAAATTTCCTTGCCACTCAATAAATCTAAAATTATATCGCCAAAACTAAAAAAAGTCTCAGATTAAGGTACTCGGTCTAAAAGTGCCTCGTTCTCGAGGAAAATTTCATCAACAACTGTTGGAATGCTGGATGGGCAACATGGACCTGCGGTAATAACAAAGCGATCGCAAGTGATTCTCGTTTGCGAGAAGCCATTCGCAAGATTCGACAAGAAGTTATTAATACCTCAGCAAATCTTTCCAAGATCTGCATGCAGATTCTGCATGAACGACAAGTTTCCGCATGCGAGTGCATTTATCGTCTTTGCCATCTCTCATTGAAACAATCTTCCCGTCGATTTGTCTACATTAACAAGCGAAAGCATGAACAGGTTACTTTGTAGCAACAATGTTAAGAACTTTCTGAATGACGATGTAGCCGGCTCTTGCATGAACATCATTAAACTCCTAAAAATTTCCATTTGCTCATTCTGCTAGACGGCACAAAAATAAAAATTCAAAGCCGCCTTGCTGTTGTTCGAGTGCTATTCTTCAGAGTAGCTGTCGACCCCAAAATCTATTTCTACAACCTTGTCACCCAATATTTGCCGTTCCGCGGTGAAAGCAAACTATTTGCAGACTACGATTCAATTTAGAAGCATTCTTGCTGAGAGAAAATTAGCTCAAAGCTTCAAGCGCGCATATGATAATTCATCGGACACAAGACCGATAGTCGGGAAATGTGACTAATCAGGATAATGCTTTAAACCAGCAGGCAGATCCAGTTATCGGGGATGACGACAACGAAAAAGAACAAGGACAACGATGTTAGACTTCCAATCGTCATTAGCGATGATGAATATTGATCAGAGAAATATCTTCAACCACATCACGCAAAGCTTCGAGTAACAGCTGCCCTGGCAATACTGGAACTACTAAGATGTTCAATCTAATTTTGATTAAAGAGCAGATTCGGCGCAGTTACAATGTAGAAAAGGTGAACGAAACTCTTTAGACACAGTACCTCTCGGTCCAAGTGCCGAAGCTTTAATCACTGCACCACTTGCCCGGTGTATAAATTTAAGTAGAATCTTTTAGAATAAGATCGCTTTCTCGTAAAAGAAATACTTTTCAAAATATTTGCAAAACACGGAAAAGCTTCTATTGTGGTTGTCATTTCCGGTGACACGATTTCGGTCAAAAATCACAGGAGTTTTCAAATTTATTGAATAAATTAAGTATAAAGTTCCATCACGATCAATCAATCCGTCTGGGCTGTTGTACGGGATCGGGGTTTTCTTTAAAATATAAAATTTTAAAAAGGTGTGCATAGATCTTAAAAGCTTCTTCAATGGAAGCTGCCACTCTTTTAAAAGATTAAAAATGAAGTTGCAGGTGTCTGGGTTTTGCGGAACTGAACTTTTGTTGAGGACCAGTTTTTTGTTCATCAAACGTCATTTCCGATTAAATTTTATAATTTTTAGACATTTTTGTTTCGTTTTTCCCTTAAAAAAATTATTTTCAAAATATTTACAAGGAACGATAAAGCACATATTAGCATTTTCGGTGACCAATTTCATCCAAACTTCACGGAGACCTTCCAATTTATGGAAACCCTTAGTAATGGATTTTTATCGCGATCAATCAATTCGTCTGTGCTGATTTTGGTTAAAAATCAGTTTTTGTTAAAAATCGTCGCTGAAAATGCTTGGAAAACTGCTCTGGTGAAACAATATCTGGTTGCAAAATTAATTCACGTTCTTTAGGGTCACTCTAAATGAAATATTTTTCAAAATATTTGCTAAAAACGAAAAAGCTCCTATGGAAGTTATCGCTTATGATGGAACGGTTCCGGTCAAAAATAACTAAAGTTGGATCCCGATCAATCAATCCGTATGAGCTGAATTTTTATTGAAAATCAGATTTTTATTAATAATTGTAATTTTCTCTTAAATTTTGGAAAACTGATCTGGACCGATATTTTTGAAAAATTAATGATACATTTTTAAAATTTTGTGTAAAAAGCCATCTTTTAACTGTCACGTTCGGTGGACCAATTTCGATTTAGCTACACTGGGGTTTCCTAATTTATCGAAAAGCTTAAGATTGAGGCTTCAGCCAGATCAAACAATTCGCCTGGACCTTACGAAACCAAATTTTTGGTTGACAATAATTTTTTCTTTTCAAAAAACGTTTAAAATTTGGAAAATCGATACTGTTTTAAAATTAATTTCAAAATATTTGAGAAAATCTAACCAGCTGATATGAAAGTTGCCACTTCCGGTGGAACGATTTCAATCAAAATGCACTGAAATTCATTTAAAAAGCTTGAGAATAAATATTTAATCTGAAGAGTTTTACGTAACCGAATTTTTGTTAAAAATCGTAATTTCCGCGTGCATTTTGGAAAACTGACCTGGGCCGTTATTGTTGCAAAATTAAGTAGAATATACTATATACAGAATAGAAATACTTTCAAAATATTTGGAAAACACGAAAAAGCTTCTATTGTGGTTGTGATTTCCGGTTGAACGATTTCGGCCAAAACACTGGAATCTTCAAATTTATTAAAAGTACAGAGTTTCACCAAGAATTTTAAATTACCGAGTAATATTTAAAGTGCTCTATCGTGCTTGATTTTAGCGGCAGCCAGATTGTATGAATAGTTCGTTCTGAACTTTTCACCTTTTGAGGAACCTCTGCTATAAAATTGACTTTGCATTAAATTTGAAACGAATTGTTTAAGTTTTTATATTCGGACCATTAAATCAGTTTAGGCATTTGAGACGTTGAAGTTTAGATAAAATTTATATTTTCTTACTTTCGAAAAACTCTTAATATAAGAAATTATTAACTTTTATATTATACAACTGTTCAGTGCAACAATATTGGAACATCTCATTCCTTCACATTTGGTTTTAGTTGTATTACATCAGTATAAACATATTAACATCCTCACATGTCAATTAAATAAGCTTTCACAAATTTTTGTGACAGTTTTCATTTTTTTATTTGCTTAAGTACAGTGGAAATTAAATTTCCAACACCCACAGTGCGTGTGACACTAAATATATATGAAGATAAAATTTATTATAACTTTGTATAAATGGGTAAGAAATTTAACCGTTTCCTTATGCGTGTGCTTTAAAAAAAACGTAAATTTCTGTTGCCGTTCAACTTCAAACAATTTATGTGCGCCCGTGTAAATGTAGAGATATACGGAAGTAGGGTGGATTCTATCTAATGTCGAAAGTAATTATTTGCAAATCGTTGGTGGCAGAAGTAATTAAATTAATTTTAATTTCTTTACTGTTTGGTGTGTTGCTTTTAAATTTATAAGACGGTATTCTTGTTTGTTTTTTTTTACATAAACTACCACCACTCTTAGATTTTCCCTAATTGTTTACCAATGGTTAAGTACTTCAAATATAAAATTTATCAAGAAATGAAATTCAAATTTAACATATTTTAATTTTTCGGGAAATATTAAATTTTTTGATGGATTTTGATATTCTTATCTCGAAGCTCGAAACAAAATATGATTGATTATTTTCCTTGAACACATCTGTTCTCGCTGGAATATTTTAGCCGCTGCTTATTTCACCACATTTAGATTCTTAAAACTAAAAAATATGGAGGGTGAATTTGTTGTATACTTTCTTTTACCACGAATGTAATCAACTAAATAACTAAACTTTCCGGACCTCTGCAACAAAGTAAACCCTTGATGGAATTTAATCCTTCAATTTAGTTGAATCTGAAAATTTCAATATCATTGTAAAAATGAAAAAAAGCTCCCATGGAAGCTCCCATTTCCGATACACATATTTCCACCATTCACCATTCTTCATTTCCGGTAAAATTTAAAAAAAATTATCTGAACAAATATTGATTGTAACATAATTTATAAAATTTTTTAATCGTTTTTCGACTAAGACCTCTTTATTAATTATGAAAATAGTTCGACAATGATGCAACCTCATCATGGATCAGTAGGCACTACCAATAAAACCATTTGATTGGAGTGCCACTGTAATGGAACACGAAGCGTTCATCGTTAACAGACATGCCATCAAAGGTCTACGCGGTTTTATAAAGCCCCGGTTAAGGCTTACGGACGTAGGCACGGGGTTTGTAGACTTTAAGCAAATTTAATTAGCTTGAGAAAATAATTTGAAAAAAATTAAAGCAATAAACCAGGGGTACCCAATCGAATACGGCTGAATATATTATATCAAAGTGGTAGACCAATACGAAGGAGAATCCGACCCGCATCATACCGAATCGTTAGTTTTAATAATTCATTTTATTAAAATGATTACAACAAATATAAACAAGAAGAAATAAAAAAAAATCTGATCCAAAACAAATCCCCAAAAAACATTTAAATATGTAAATCAAGTCAGAACTCTGGAGATAAAAAGGAAAACCTAATTTGAGAAATGATTAAAAATTTTAATACATGCACCTAAAGATAAAACCGACAGTCTGTACATCGATTCAAACAACAACAGAATATCGATCAAACATAAATTATAAAAATTATTGTAGGTTTACCGAATCGGTGACAAAATATATGCAAATCACGTGATTTGATCATCCAATCTTACAAAAGGTGTAAGATGTGCACTCTGCAGGTCTCGCTAGGCAATCTGTATGAATTGCGGCGTTTTCAAACCGATATGGGTTGCGGCGTCCTTTACTTCCCGGTATATGTTTACGTCACTTGTTGGCTGCCCGTATGAGTTGCTTAGGGTCCAAAATTGCTATAAAAATTAATCGTAGGCCACGTTACGGCGTCCTTGCGGTTAGGCATCCTGTCTGGGTTGCAGAGTTCATCCGTCGATAACTACGTCACCGCTTTGCCTGCCCGACACACTTGCTACAGCTATTGGATTCATTTTAGACCAAGTCCTAGCAGCCGATATATAGTTGAGGCGTCCTCACCGATACTAAATTCAATAGAATAACGTTTAGGCACAAACTTTAATTTTTATTTTATACAGATGTATTTATTGTTCATCCAAAAACTAGACTCGCTGTCGAAAACGCCAAATCGAACTCACTAAAAATATTTTTTCATTAAGGAAAGCTCTTATGAAAGCTGCCAAACATCACTGGGACCTTCATTTTTATGGTAAAAGCTTAAGTGTGAAGTTTCATCTCAAACAATCCATCCGTCCGAGCTGTACAGAGTCTGAATTTTTGTTGCAAAGCAATTCGGTAAAAAATGACGCCGGGGTCACCAGTGTAACAATTTTGATTTTTTTGCAATACTTTTAAACTTATTTTATTTTATAATAGTTCATATATGAAATGAAATTATTATTGTTTAAATTTTTGTTGTTATTATCCACGATGTATAATGGCGAACGTGCCACGGCGACAAGATAAAATGCTGAACCAAATACTCGTGTTATGGTAATTGTTCTGCAAAATGTGTTTGCGATGTGTGTGTTAACCTAACAGGATATTGTAAGGATAACCGAAGCGCCTATTGTAGTATCTGGAATGAGACAAGTCAAGGAAAAGGTGCATAATTCGATTTTACTTTAAGCTTGTTGAACTTCATGAAGAAAAGTCCAGGTATTATTCTCATTCCTCATCGAGCACAAATATTCGGAACCAGGACACTCTTCTGCAAGAAGTTGATGCTGGGCACAGTGCTTTGGGAAAAATATGGAAATCTACAGTCCAATTGGTTTCGCATTTAACTTAATTTATGCATATTAAATAATATTCGCAAAAGTCCGTTCGCTATATTGATGACCGTCGACTAGGACAAAAACGCAATTGTCCTAAAATTTAAACTCGACGCCATTTTTTTCGAGATTAGATATTTCAATACGCGCATTTAGCGACAGTGTCGGACGACGAAAACGATGTTGACCCGCCAAAATTAGATGTTAGCGCTAATACAAACATACTAGTGAACGCAGTCGCGTCGAGGGTACCTAAACCTACGCTAAAGAGGGATCAGGTGGACACGTGGTTTCTCCAGTTTGAACAATGATTTCTCATCAATAAAATTTCCGAGAAAATGAAATTCGGTACCGTTGTTGCATCATTGGACCCGAACATCGTTAGTCAATTGTATACGAAGTAGTGAAATACTCATTCGATGATAAATAAATAAAATTACCGCCTCTTGAAATCCCATATTTCAATGGGCAATATAAGGAATGGGCAGAATTTTATGATAGATTCAGTAGGTTTGCACACGAAAATAAAACCCTCACTATACTGACACTCATAAAATAAGCTACATCAAATCATACATTAGAAGAGATGCAAAACTCAATCGTTAAGTGAGTTCTTAAAGCTTCTAGAATGTCGTTTCCAGTCTCTAGAAGCATCGCAAACAACAAAGGGTGCACAACAAGTCAGAACAACAAACACACCACCTATTGCTGTAAACGTACCACCGCCTAGAATAACTTTTGCTGGGATAGAAAAAAGATGCCTTGTCTGCAGTGCATCTCACGAAATAACAACGTGCCAAGTTTTTAAGAAGATGCAAGTTCTGGAAAGGTCTAAAATAATAGGAGCAAAAAAACAATTTATGTAGTATTTGTCTAATCTCCACGCACAACAAATTTGCATGCCAAAGTATGGAAACGTGTGTGATATGTCAAAGAAGGCATAACACATTGCTGCACACAAGGGAGGTGACAACATCCACAATGCTCCATTCCGCGAAAAACAACAACGTAAAATGGACTGTACAGAATAAGGTGCCCTTATTAGCTACCGCATTGATCAACGCTACAAGTTGCATCGAATATCCGGTATAATCACGTACACTAATAGAGCCAGGCTCTCAGTCATCATTTATCACGCAGGCAGG
Organism: Nephrotoma guestfalica; assembly: GCA_963691935.1. Classification (NCBI taxonomy): domain Eukaryota; kingdom Metazoa; phylum Arthropoda; class Insecta; order Diptera; family Tipulidae; genus Nephrotoma; species Nephrotoma guestfalica. The sequence goes on from OY829914.1 coordinate 17,482,719, forward strand.
TGCCGAACAGCTCAACCAACCTAAATTCCAAGCAGATTTACAAGTTACTGGAATTGGAGGAATGAAAACTAATAACATAAATTATAAGGCCACACATACAAGCTGGTGGTGGAAGCTTTTATCTTACAAAATTTAACTGAGCAACTACTAACAACGCCAGTAAAGGGTCTTAACAAATTAACTTGGAGAGAGCTGGCAGGATGGATTCTCCTGGGTCTCACGACAGAATCAGGATTAACGTCAAATTCACTATCTCTGGTACAAAACAACCTAGACGTGCAGCTGCGACAAATCTCGAAAATTGAAGAGCTACCCAAGGGAAAGAGTGAGTGAGAAATGAGTGAGAAACACTAGTCAATCACTCACAGAAGACTACCAAAAGGACGATATGAGGCCACTATACCATTAAGGGATGAACTGGAAATAGGAGACTCAAGGAAATGTGCGGTTTCAAGACTAATTTAAGTAGAAAGAAGATTAGAAAGGAACCCACAATTAAAACAAGAATCTCATAACTTTATGAATGAATAAATGATGCTAGGACATATGATTCCGGTCAATTCAGAAGATGCCAAAGCGGCAAACATGTTATCTATCTCACCATGCTGTGGTCACGCAGTCAAGTACAACAACCAAGGTGAGGGTAGTTTTCGATGCATCAATGTAGACAACAAACGGGATCAGTTTCAGCGATATCCAGCTAGTAGGTCCAATAATACAACAAGATCTGTTCTCTATTATAACAAGATGGAGGAAATACAAATACGTATGCATCGCAGATATTGAGAAAATGTACAGGAAAATCCTGGTAAGAACAACAAAACAGAACTTACAAAGGATACTACGGAGAGCGGACCTAGACGAGCAACTGAAAGTACGGTACCTCGTCCGCTCCATATTTGGTCACTAGAACTTTAAAACAACTTGCCATAGACGAGCAGAATAATTATCCAATTGCTGCTGAAATCCTGTTGAAGGATTTCTATGTCGACGATGTTCCCTGTGGTGCATAAACCATAGAACATGCAGTAAAATATCAGCAACAGTTAAGAAAAACGCTAAATAATGGAGGTTTCAAGCTGAGAAAATGGGCATCGAACAACAGAGACATAATGGAGCATATTCCTGAAGAACAAAGGGAGTTGTCCACACTCATAAATAAGGACCATGAATTCATAAAAACGTTAGGAATATTGTGGAATCCCCAACGAGATGAATTTGAGTTCCAGGTCAACATGGACCCCATGACAATAGTTCCAACAAAACGATCCCTTATCTCGGAGTATCCAAGATATTCAATCCGGAAAACTATTGTTTCAGCAGTCATGAATAAGGGGACTATCATGGGATGAAGAACTACCTGAGGAAATGAAGAAAATATGGATTCAATATAAAACTACGTTCAGCGAGCTGCAAAAAATTAGGATTCCACGATGGGCTCATACCAAGGACAAGTGCGAAAATTTAGAGCTGCATGGGTTTTGTGATGCATCGGAATTACCTTATGCTGCAGTAGTTTACTGCAAGCTGACTGATGCAGGAAAATCAACAATTACACTTATGTCCGGGAAAACTAAAGTGGCCCCAATAAGTCAGAAACTAATTCTTCCAAGATTGGAACTTTGTGAGGCAGTACTGTTAGCGAAGCTACTGAGACAAGTTTCAGAGGCCATGGGAATCCTAAACGTTAAAATGCAAGCCTGGACTGACTCGGTAATTGTTCTGGCCTGGCTGCAAGGACACCCTAGTAAGTGGAAAACGTTCTTAGCAAATAGAACATCGCAGATTCATGCTATCATCAGCCCTGCACAATGGAAACATGTAAACTCAAAAGAAAATCCCGCGGATTGTGCAACTCGTGGCGTAGATCCTGATAAGCTGGGTGATAATAAATTATGGTGGTCCGGCCCGGATTGGCTTAGGAGTAGTATCGAGCCATCATCGAGTAACGTAATAACGGAGTCCGAGTTAGAAAAAAAACGGCAAGACACTCTCTGCTGCATAAGTACAACTGCAATATAACCGGAAACATTAGAAAGGTTTTCTTCTCTCACAAAAACAATTCGAGAACTCGCGTATATTTGGCGGTTCTATTGGAATAGCCACCATAAAGGTGAAAAACGGAAGGATGCACTAACAGTTAAAGAGTTAGAAGCAGCTAAAGTAAGGATTGTAAAGATGGCACACGCTTCTCCATTTAAGGAAGATATAACAAAATTAAAGGAAAAAGGGTCAGTGAGCTCCAAAAGTAAAATTCTCTCCTTACATCCATTTCTAGACACGGACGAAGTACTTCGAATAGGAGGACGATTGCAACATTCAATTTTGAATTATAACGAAAAACATCCAATCTGATCATCTGATCGTCTGATCAATCCAAATTTGATCATCGATTGGGCACATAAAAGTACTCAGCATGGAGGTTTGATAAGGAAGCAATTCATAAGGAATCAATTTTAGATCCTCTAAGGCAAAAGAGCAACAAAACAACACAATCGCCCATGCCAGAAGTATTTTAGGTTCTATGGTAACAGAACAACTCAACTGATGGGAAGTCTACCTCCCACAAGAGTAATACTCTCAAGAGCATTTACCCATACAGGAATAAACTATGCTAGGCCCATCAATTTTCGAATGTTCAAGGGCCGCGGAACAAAGAGTCGGAAGGGATACATCGCCATTTTCATCAGTTCTACAACGAAAGCGATGCATATAGAATTGGTCAGTGATTTAACAACACAAGGATTTCTCGCTTCCCTCAAACGTTACATAGCCCGAAGGGATAACGTTACAAATATGTATAGTGACAACGCCACGAATTTTGTGGCTGCAAATAAATATTTGCAATCTATTTATCATTCATCCGATATTTTAAACGTAGTAACAAACCAAGGGATCCAATGGCATTTCATTCCCCCAGGCTCACCACATTTCGGCGGCATATGGGAAGCAGGAGTAAAATCGGTAAAACAGCACTTGAAGAAAGCCGCAGCATCCGTACTACTAACATATGAGGAGTTAACAACTCTGTTGTGCCAGGTTGAAGCAACATTAAATTCTAGACCGATATGTCCACTATCAGAGAATCCCAATGAACTTGAATGTTTGACACCAGGGCATTTTTAACTGGCAATTCCATGCTCGCCCCGCCTGATGATGAAACCATTTACCCGAACCAAAATCTATTGACAAGATGGCAGTAAATCGAGAGAATGCATGGATACTTCTGGAAAATGTGGAGCAAAAATTACCTCCATAATAAGCAGCACCGAATGAAATGGGCAAAACCATAACCAAATATAAAGGAAAATCAATTAGTTCGTATAAGAAACGAAAATGTATCACCCACCAAGTGGCAAGGACATGACAAATTAACCAGAGTCGTTACCTTGAAAACTCAGAAGGGAATACTCAAAAGGTCCATAGCTAAGATCAGCCCTCTATCAACACACTACACCATTGAGTCAGAAGCCGAACCAATTATTGAAGATTCCGAAGGAGGTTCATTTCGAGAGAAAGTTCCTGAGCTAACTGCAAGGAGAACACGGAGTCAATCTCGCAGTTTTAAGTATAATCATAGCATTAATTATTATATTGTGGCAGAGAAAAAACCAACGAAATCAACGTCCAGCGGCCCTTCCTGCACCAAGAATACATAGACGTTTTGACATAGCAGTGTGACAACAGCTCTTGTCAAGGTGGGGGAGAATGTTGACGCTTCATCATAATGTTCAACATAACTACAATAATTTGGATCGTGTTAAATTGCATTTTAATGCATTTGTTGTAAAATTATTGTCACTTTCGAAATATATTGACCTGTTAAATTGTGCTGATTGGTTATTATGTATATGTAATTAGACTAATTTTAAACTTGAAAAATTGTACAAAAGCGTGTAGTAGACATACATATGTACAACGGCTTATTTACTTCTTTCTGTATCTTCACTTGCTTTTAGTTTGGGCCTCACCCGTGGTAACCCAAACTAATCTTGTGAATCTACAAACCACAGATTTTAAGTTCTACAAAATACTTAACTCGGAAGAAATTTCGAAGCCTTAACATAATCATTGCATTAGAATAATCTGTAAAACTTTGAACTACCGCTTCAAACATGGTCGTGATGACGACGCAAACTTTATTTTTCATTTTTCTCAAAAGTGTGGTTTTGTCGCTTAGCGTACTCTAGTCCTGAGGCGACGGTAAACTAGTTTAACTACAAAACTCGAAATATAACGCATTTAGCTAATCTCGAACTTGACACATTAAGACGTATACTCGAAAAAATAATTAATCGAGTGCGTCGTACCTTTTATTATTTAATATTTGAACATTTTTTTAATTTTTGTTGCACGGGACTTCCAATTCTCCAATATTGTAGCCCATTTAAAAAACCAAGTGACTTAAACATATGCACATACCTAAGCTTCTTATGTGTAAACGTATGTAAAATTGTATTTCTTATATTAATTGATGCCATTGTCTTATGCCACATTGTGCAACAATTTTGTGTATTTCATGTAACTTTTAAACATTTACATCTGGTCACGTATTCAATTTATACCCAAACAACAAAAGCTTGTGGTAACAGAATATTTGATAGTTTTAAATTAAAACATGAACAATTTTATAAGATTATACGAAAGTACTGTGAGTAAATAGACACCTGTTTATTATAAATGTACATGGAAAATATTGGATTCGTCCGTTCTAAAATCAAAAATTTTCATGTAACAGCAAAAAGCTCAATAAAATAATTTTTAATTGAAAAATTGTTCACACAAAGATCTCATTACACTTAACAACAGTAGTATTGTTGTTGGTATGCTTCGAGGGATTTATTTTCATAAAACATCAAATATTTTTCGAACATTTTAAATCAATCAACGTATAGAAATATTAATTGTTAACTAAAAGTTTAACAAATTTAAGTTTAGTAAAACCGTAATACTGACAGTGTTCACATCTCGTTAAATTTACGAATTTTAAATTGATTTTTATGTTTAAACGTTATAGAAATCATTTGAAAGTGTTTGTAAGGCAAAAAGCACGTCTTGGTACCAGTTGGTGTGAACAAGTCGTATAAAACTATTTTACACAAATTGTATAATTTTTTAATTTTATTTTGAAACTTTACTTTCACAAACTAATACGTTTTGATATTATAACGAATATCAGCATTTCGTGCTTTGGTTGCACAACGAAAGAAAATTGGTTTAAGCGACGAAAGCTTTTAGTGTCTAGCGGTCGATACTTAATTTATCGGTTCAATATACTTTAAATCGCACAGTTGTACATTTATGAAATAAACTAGAAGATCAAATAATTGTTTTACCTTTTGTTTGGCAAAATTATTAATTGGACTGAAAAGTTTTTGAGGTCGAATTCGATTTTTTGTACATAGGTTACTAATTGGCATTATTAATATAATGGCAAAATGGAGTTTTAGAAAAACCTTAACACCTCGATGAGCTTTTCAGTGATATCATATTAAATTATAATACTTTAAGACATTCATATTAAAGCATTTAATGTAAAAGCTTTTGTGAAAAATCTATAAACGGACGAAAATATATTTATTTGAAAATTTTTTTGAAACTACCTGAATTGGTAAAACGAAATTTTTGGAGTTACTTGTATATGTTTATCCATAATACAAAACAATTTTATTTTAACCATGTAGAGTTTTCGGAATAGCTTAATTGATATTAATGTAAATACCATAAAAGTTGATTGTGGAATTTCCAGGTATTCCTACATTGAGGCAAAATATTGCTCTAACGATTTACATGGTACATGAAAATTTACGGTGGGAGACACATTCATAAAAATATTTTTAATTTATATTATGCATGATGCCAAGAAAGCTTGACATACGAGTATAAAGATTTCTGAGAAATTTGGAAAGATATCAAAAATTCAACTGAAATTCCTAAATTCACTGAAATAATTTGGTACTTTATAGATTTCTGCTATGATAAAATTGCACATATTTGTGTTTTGGTTTGTTTTAATTATTCGTATAAAATTTGAAATGAAACAACGTTTCTAGCCTAATTTTCTACTTTGTTACATGTTTAGGATGCCTCCATTGGTTTCTCCAATATTTCTTATCTAGTTGTGGTTCTGACTTATGCTGAATATAAAGCTAACGCAAACGGGTTTACCCTTTTTCTCGGCGAGAGAAATAATCTCGTTGAGCAAGCAGTTGGCTGTTTTCCTTACCTTCTTCGCGACTACTTCCACTGGAAGGTCACACCTTTTTTTGGAATTTTTGGATGTTGTAGAGACAGTACCACAGGCATTTGCTTTACTTTTCTGTTGGTGAAGTCAACACCTATGGATTTTGTTTCGTTTAACTTGATGCGCCAGCATCTGGCTATTGTACCTTGTTTGCTATTGAAATTTGTTTGTTAGTAATTTCGGCAGTGTCATCTGCAAATTTATTTATTTATTTGCTTACAGAAATCTATTCTGCGATTTACATGTTTGACTTTAGATAATTTAATTTAAAACAAAAATATTAAAAAATCAAATAAAGAATTTTAAAACACAAAAATTTAAATCAAATTTTGATTTAACAATTAAAAAATTAAAAAATAATTCTTCAGGATATTTTTGAAGTTACTTTTGATAAATTAAAGTCGCATAGGCTGTCGACATTGTTGAAAGATTTAGACAACCTATTAATGGGGTTATTTTCTTCATAGTTTGTGGAATGGTGTTCTTGGGCTAAAAACCCATGGTTTCGAAATGTTCTGCAAGTCGAAATGTTTTCCAAAATGTAAGCTGAATCAATGTGACCAAGCAAAACTTTACTAATAAAAACCGCGCCTAAGAGAAGTCGTCTATTTTCAAGCGTGCATATTTTGTAATCCGTGCATCTTGTTGAGTATGGAGGTAACCGAGCCACATTTTCATGGAATGGTAGATTGTGGTCGTAATCCCAGTCACTTTTCTCCAACAAGAAAATCAGAAACTTCTTTTGAATGCTTTCAATTCTTTTAATGTGTACAGCATAGTATGGATTCCAGACCGATACAGCGTATTCCAGTTTCAAACGAAAGGTTTGAATATCTTTAAATTCACATGTCCATCTTTTAACAAATCCAAACATGACATTCGCTTTCGTAATACAATTTTCAATATGCCTATTGAAACTGGCATTTCCGACAAATGTAACACCTAAATATATGATCTCATTGACTCTGCAATACTTTGTTGTTGACTTTGTATGAAGTAACTAACCGATTTCTTTTACGATGGAAAGATATGATTTTGCATTTCTGCATATCCACGGACCGTTGAGAGATCCTTAGGGAACACCAGACGTAACTTTAATAACGTTTGATTTCTCATTTCCCATTATTACAAATTGTTGCCGGTTTGATAGATAAGATTTGAACCAGTTTATGTAATCGAGTGAAAACCGAAATGCGAATAAACTCTGGAATGCTTTTGGAGTGGATCGGCCAGGCATAAACCCGTGCTGGTTTATTGATATATGACGTGTAATTGTGGATTTAAAGTTGTTGCATAAAACAATTTTGGAATTGATGATGTAGTTAATATTGTAGCATGTAACGTCATCTCGTTTCCCGTTTTAAAAATTGGTGCAATTTTTGTAATTTTCCATTTTTCGGGCAACACGCCGCCGGCGTTTGATGAGTGGTTGAATAGGTAACTTAAAGAAATTGCTAAAATGTCAGCGTACTCCAAATCCCTATAAAGCGAAATATGCTGAAACGAAAATGTTGACGGCAGGTTTATAAATTTGCACGGTATTCATACTACTGATGTTATGGTAGTATTCCGTTAGAGCAGAGGTAACCTCAGCTGGGCATCTATACGTCACATTCAAGTATTCCGTCTTTGTTACGAATGCACTTGCATCGAAAAATTTCATGTTGACATGATGTAATCTGTCAATATATGGTATTTGGTTTTTATCACCGAGAAGATTGATTTCTTTGACTTATGAGTGTGATTATGCTTGTTCCTGTTTAACATGAAAGTGCCTATCTGTTATGTTTCAACAAGAATGATTCAAGAAGAAGGCGGAGTTATGGCGGTAAAACTTTCCAAAATTTCAACAATAGACAAAAGCTTGAGCCACACCATGGAAAACTGCAGAGCAAATTCTTCAAGTGCTTTCTCTATTATGTCCGTTATCCTATGAAATTCATATATTGTGGAATGCCTTTCTCGAAATTCATATTGGTGTATATGGATGAGTTCTTTACTTTCAGCGGATTTATTCGTTTAAATTATTTCCGATAAATGTGGGAATTTTGAGTGGGGCTGCGTTTGAATTACTGCAATATGTCGCCTCACTGGGATGCAATCAAATTTCGATTGAAAAATGTGCCCGGTTTTCAAAGTGCGGTACTTCCGATAACCGCGCTTTCCGAGTGTAAATTACCGGTTGATTCTTGCTCAGCATGTTATTCGCATTACCAAGAATCATTTTGAACCGGAAAAGCAACAATAAAACGTTTTCGATCTTTTGCGAAAATCGCAAAAAAATTAAGTGAAGTCTTTCAAATAATTTTGACATAATAGGTACCAGAGTGATATTAGTCAATGAGACGTTATTTCTTTGGGTGGCTTCGTTGTTTTGGCCTCATAATCACTTCCGCAAATTTAGATACCTTTGGTACGTATTTGATTCTGAAGGGTTGTTGATCGCCAATGATGTTGGTTGGTCAATGTTTTAATGCCCATATTTGGATGCTGTTTAAGGACTTTTTCCCTTATCAGGCCAAAGCCTGGTGCTTTTCTTATATTCATTTCTTTCAGTTCTTTAATGACTTATTAGACTGAAATAGACCTTCTAGATGGTCATCAAAGGCTTCTGTCTATTGCTTATTGCTTCTTGCTCAATTGACATTGCTTGATCTTATAGGTGGAATCTGAGTTGGTGGATTTTTATTCGTTTTGTTGTCTTCTGCAATAAATAGTCAGGATCTTTTTCATACATATAAAGGGGCGGGGATGTTAAATTATTCAGTATAACTTTAAACGTGGGCATTGTCGTATGCTGCCATTTCTTCCTGATTTTTTGTTTTCCTGATTATTCCATGCTGAGTTTTGTATGTCCATAATATGAAATTTTCAATTTTTCAACTTCTTCATCCAATTGTTCTGTTTTTCGAAGAGGTACGTTCATCTTTATTCTATTGGTTCTTCTTTGAACCCTTCCTTATAGGATTGTTTGGTTTGGATATTATTTTGTCGTTGAGAGTGAGCAGTTTACATGAGTGGTCAGAGCTCGAGCCTTCTTCAATACTGACGTGAGTTAGCTATCTTTAGGTTATACCGCGGTGGCGAATAAACTGCAGAAATGGTTAGTAAACGATTTATTTTTTTGCCGGTTGTTTTTGCTAATTTTGTGAGACTTTGTCCTGCCATTCTGCCTAATTTCTTTAGCAACATTTGACTAGAGTGGCCAGTGCTATTATTTATTCGTATTTCAGTGTTAGGAAATTCAGAATATTTCAAACAGGCAGATTAATTTGATCTCTTTGGTATGTAGATTTGATTTCCGTTTCTTTTTAGTTTTCTTTTACTATTTCCTTCTCTTTTAGCATCTTCTGAAGTTCCTTTGACAACAATACCCTCTGTAGCTTGCAGGATGTAGTTCGCAATTGTTCACATATTTTGCTGGATTTTCTCTAGGTGTGTTGCACTCTTTTATAAGATGTTTCGCTGCGTACGCGTCATGGGTCTCTATTGAAATAGTTATGAATGTGTCCTTCTAACTGACATCTTTTGCATTGTGGAATCAACCATGATTTTCTTAGGGCTTGGATCTGTATTCAGCGTACAAACAAGAGAAGAGTAACTTCTTTAGTCTCATTACTTTTACTTTGACGTCTCCATTGTTCAGCAATGTTGATTGATATAGTATCTGATTCGACTCGATGATGTTTCTTATATCCTGATATTTTTCAACTTTATTTAGAATTACTGGTGGTGGTTTTGTTTGTGAAGCCGTTTTACTTTCATCACTATTTTCGTGAATTTTATCAAATTATTGAGATTCCTGTTTTTTCGCTGTGTTCAGGAGACAAAATTGGTGATTTCCGGATTTTACGCTTGCTTTCTTCCTCGTTAATTGTTTGCAACATACAGCCGATTTCCATTCAATTATTCAAATCGTCGTTGGTCTCATATTCTTTCTGACTGTTTGCCGGTTTTGCAACATTGATGTTAGGTGAGCGTTTTCCATCTTTTGAATCCTTGCTTCTAATCATTTAACACTTTCTATAAGAATCATTCTTTCTGCTCTATCCAGTCTGATTGTAATGATCTCTGTTTTTAATTTTGTATCTTCTATTTGAAACGATTCTCCCAGGATTTATTGAACTGGCCTTCGAGAATTCGAGAATAGTGGAATTTCCAGAAAAATCTGGGTTTCCTCCTAAGGTAATATTTCCTTTCGATATGTTGTCCACTGCATTGATCTTTGTGTTTGGCCCGCGAGGACTATTTTATATCCTCCCTGCCATTCAGTATCCGAAACTGATAAGTCTTCCTCGAATTGCCAACATAGGGACGCGCTCTCCAGCGATTACACGCTCCGCCGAAAGACTTCACGAACGACTCGAAATTATTAAACTCGTCGAATATTGTTGATTACTAAATATTGCTTAGATAGAATCTATATTTCGAACTCAATCGCCGCAAAAGGCCCATGATACAAACCAATAATTATATTAAGATTGTGTCTGCTTCCTTGGGCGATCCGCTTGTAAAAACTGGAGAGGTGAATATGTTGCGACCAACACTCTAATTATCTGGTCAAATTGTCTTTTATAAGCAAAAAACATTATCCTAGTTTAAATCTAATCTTTAAATTTAATTAAAATCTTTTAGTTTTTTGTTGTTTTTCGAAAATGTTAAACTTTTCAACCTCATTACCCAAACGAATTTCGCAAGGATTTGCCAACTAATAGAAAATCTGAAAATTAACTTTTTGTTAAAAATCATCACTTCCGCTTTAAATTATGTTGCTAAATTACTTTACAATATTTTAGTTCATAGTCGTAAATGATCTACTTTTCAAAATATTCGCAAAAAACCAAAAAACTTCTAATGTATTTCTGAACTGAAACCACTGGGCCATCCCAGTTTACATAAATATCTTAAATAAGAAGTTTCATCGCGATCCACCAATCCGTATGGGCTGCAGAGCGTTTGTTTGTGCGTGTGTGACGTCGTGCGGACTTTTTTTTATAAATGCAGTTTACTGGAAGTGCCGGCTTTCATAGTAGCTTTTTGCAAATTTTTTGAAATCAGTTACGAGAAAAATGATTATGAACTACAAAAGTTCTAAATGAAATTTTCAACAATACTCGTACCTATTCAGATCAGTTATTCGAAATTTGAGCGGAAATGACGATATTTGATACAAAAATTGTTTTCATTTATTTTCTTGCTGATTCATCTTTCACTATATCGCCAAAGTAAAAAAAATCTTTGGGTGTATGTGTGTGGTTCCGTGCAGACTAAATGTGTGTGCCCTCTCTACAGCCCAGTCGGTTTGTCTGATCGGGATGAAACATTATACTTAACCTTTTCAAGTTGCTTCGGAGATCACACTGATATTTTGCTGGAATCGGTCTACCGGAAGTGGCAGCTTCCAAAGAAGCTTTTAGTTTTTTCAAATATTTGGAAAAGTATATCCGCCCAGTCACTTTTAAAAAATTTAAGTGATAATGACGTTTTTGTCAGAAATCTGTTTTTTTAAACTAGAATTAAGCTGTTTCCATAATGGGAGATTCCAGCAATATTTAACTAAAAACGGTCCCATGGAAGTGACAGCTTCCAAAGTAGAGTTTTCTGTTTTTGCAAAATATTTTGAAACGTACGTACAAAAATTCGGCACCTATTCATCCCAGACAGATTGATTGATCGGAATGAAACTTTATATTTAAGCTTTTGAATTGTATGAGAAAATCTCTATGCAATAAAAGATTCTAAATTAAATTTGCAATAATATCAGTTCAGATCAATTTTCCAAAATTGTGTATGTCAATCATGAAAATTGTAAACCTCGAGTTTTTTGACTTAATGTCTGTGTTGGCTCTACAGCTCAGACGGATTGACTGATAGGCGTAAATCTTATTACTTAAGCTTTTCCCATAAATCAAAATATCCTAGTGATTTTAGGCTGAAACTAGTCTACCGGAAGTGGCAGCTTCTACAGGATCTTTCTCATTTTTTGGAAATATTTTCAAAAGTCTATAACGCTTACGAAAAAACGATCAAAATAAACACTTTATTGTGATGATCATCTGCGTACTAGAAGTGGCAGCTTTTTCAATTTTTGCCTTCAATATTAAATTTTTTACGTCGATTAACTTTGTTGGTTTTCTGAAATTTAAGCATGAACACTGGTTTTTGATTTTGAAAGGTGCATCATCTTTTCGTTCGTTCTTGAGCTCGCGGTTATTTCATCGCTCATAGCTCAATTGTCATCTGTCAAATGACAGAAATTTAGTATTATATTCCCAATGAACGAAATGGGGCGATATACGCTTAATCAACGTTGGAAAATAATGAAAATGTATTTCCAACGTAGTGACTCCGAAACTTGCAAAAAATTGTTCCACATCACAATTCAGCTCGTTCGACGGAAAATATTCCTGCTGTAGCTGAAAGTGTTCCTCAACCCGGCATCGTTCACAAGAATTAAACATCAGCGATAGCACTATGCGAAAATTTTTACACAAAGACTTGGCTTTGAAAGCCTATAAAGTCCTATCGGTTGAAGAATTGAAGGCAGTTGAACATCCATTGCGTGTTCACTTCGCTGAATGGGCCAATTCTCGGTTGGAAGAAGATGAGCATTTTTACCAAAAAATCGTCTTTTCCGACGATGGTCATTTTCATCTCGGTGGTAATGTGGAAAAGGAAAATTGCCGTATTTGGGGCACAGAAAATCTACACCTGACAATTAAGAAGCAAATAGGCCCAAAACGAGTGACTGGTTACTGTGTACTAAGGTCCAAAGACATCACAATGCCACTTTACTTTGAGAATGTGCAAGTAGCCGAACTAACAGTCAATGATGACCGTTATTGTATCATGTTAACTGTTTTTATTCCCTACGATTGAAGAGTACGGCGCCACTGCCCACACAAGCAACGATTCAATCGAAGTTTTGCGTCCTATCTTCGAAAAAATATCAGCCGAAATGGCAATGTCAACTATCCGTCTTAGAGTTGCGATTTGGCTGCATCTAGAGACGATTGAGGCTTGCAAGATGCAATTAAAATGACTATTGGTGAAATAGATACTTAAACGATTGATAGATAATGTACCAAATGAAAAATTTGGTCGACAGAATGGGGTACTGCTGATCCAACAGAGAACAATTACACCCGCCCATTTGTTATTTTCGCATTCATAAAACTATATACTGCAACCCACATAAATATAATAACACAGCTTTTTCACTGTACCCGTTCACTGTATTCAAAACATACTTCAAGGAAACGGTCAATGCTGCAATGTGATGCACGAAGATTAAACTCGAAGTCACTTCAACATTTTCAATATTTTTTAAAGGGTTTCAATTTGAAAATGCTCGATAGTGATCAGTGATAGGAAAGTTGTCTATATTTATCTACAGAGCACTTACAAAAGCTCGAATTTAGGTTTTCAAATGTTTTATATTATTAGATTAGATAATACCCGAGTACCTTGGCCCAATTATAGGGATTACAGCAATTAAGAGAACATGATTACTTTTTATTAAAACTGGTAACAAACAATAGCTTAAATTATGAACCGCGATTGAAAAGAACGGTCTTCTCCTTGGTTACCCAATTAAAGCTTTACCAACAAACCACGCAAATTATCCCACAATACAAACAACGCGTATTTGAATAATAAGTAATTCAAATTATTTGGGCTGATTTCAACAAGGACGAAAATCAAATAAACATGAATTTCAATGACAAAAAGCACATTTAAAGGCATAAAGGGAATCGAGCTTTCATACACAAAATTTATTATTTTCCATTTTTGTTTGGCAAAACAAAGGCAAACTTAATAGGGTACCTAATACCTATGTCTATATAGACAAAAATAAAACTGAAAAAGGACGAACAAATTTTATTTATTTTGGCTCAATACTTCTGAGAAAAAAAGAGCTTGTGTCTCAGAGTATGTACAACAACAACTAGAACAACAAGAATTTTTGAGAAAGGACGGAATATTTTTAAGTTTTTTGTGTGCATGCCATGTATATACGTTCGTGAGCACGAGGTATTTCTTCTACAGTATTTGTTATGACAATGTAAATACCCAATCAAGTGATTTAGCATGCGAACAAAGCATTTTTGTAACATGTCTGGGGTGTATAAGGGGGCGGGCGAGCATCGGCATATGACATGGGTTTCCAAATTATTTCCACATAACCGAAAGTGTTTTCGAAAGTTACTTTATTGTAAATGAACTAAATAAATGAGATTTTTTGTGTAGACTTCAGCACGTGTATGAATTTAGGTTAGTGTAGCAGATTTCCGCTCGGATACCAGCAAAATACAATCCATATAATTAATTATGAAATCAACCCGAAATGGTGAGCACTTTATATTTACTGAACCGGAAGTTGTTATATAATAATAATAGTGTTTAGTAGTAAAGTGGGAGAAAGATAAAATGCTAAAATTATAATTTTGATGTGTAAAAATTTGTCTTATATGGTATACGTTATTGCATGACTAAATTTTAATGTGTACATTTCCTTGAACAAACATATTATGTACCATCACCCAACTAGAACTATATACAACACATATATTGGGATGTGTAAAGAAAAGGATGACGAAAAAAACTAATTTTTTGTGCTTTCACAAAAAAAAATATTTTTTTGAAGTTTCCAACGATGAAAACTTACATGTTTATCCAGCTGTTCTAGTTTATTATACCTCGCATGTCACTCATCCCAATTTTACGGGTTGCATATACCTTTATACGTTATATGTGTGGTTTATACACCTAAGAAAATGTTTTATTTATTTTTCTTATGATTTATATGAAGAATGGAAAAGTCTCTGTTGCGCCGAACAGAATAAGAATGAAATGGATCCCTCTCGTGTTCGGCTTAATTTTTTTCAAATTTAATCAATGCACAAACGTTTTACCAGCTGTGACCACACGAAAGATAACACACCGAACACACATATTTGTGGTATACGTGTAAGGTGGTAGATAAGCAAAATAAATTAGTTAGACTGATTGTTTTAGAAAAGACAGAACAACTAAAAAAATTATTTATTTCCGGATACTTTAATACTACAGAAAGCTTAGAAGGATTTTGTTTAGATAAAATTACTTCACAGCTCTAAAATGATGCCCGTGCAAGCACGGAATTCTGCTTCGACAGATGAACGTCAAAATGATGTGTCATCCAGCAAACTCAGTGTTGAAGTATTATTATGAATTCGGATTAAAAAACGGGTATACAGATTTTATTTAATGGATTGCAACCCTGACATTTATGTCAGTTGGTTCGAAACCGCCTCTACTTTATTCTTCCCATTTTGACCGGTGTTGACCTTTGAAAATCAAAACGACAGAGACTTATCGAAACCTATAATTGGCGCAGCCGTGCGGCAAGTGTAAGTGAAATGTTAGTGTAACAGTGTACTAGTTAGTGAATAAAAACTAGTTAAAAAGTGAATCCGTCAGGAATTTAAAAACATTTGTGATTTTGTTTTCTAATTACGACATCTCTGGCTGAAGGTTGTTCAAACGGCTAAGACGAGCTACATTTGGGACCAGCAAACACGACAGCACTATACGGTTCATGAACTATTGTGAATTCATATAACCAGGTAACCGATTTTTATTAAAAATATTTTCATCGTGTTTTGTGGAAAATCTTTTTTTACGATTTTTGCAAAAATGTGCACTACAAGATAGACACACAACGGCCTTAAGCGAAATTCCAAAATAAAATCTTAAATAATAAAAATCGGTGTCACCCAGATATACTTGCGCACTACAAGATAGACGCAGACCGGTCAACTGTCTACTGCAATAATGAGACAATAGAAATTCTTTTTCGTATACTACAAGTAGGCACAACATCTCAAAGAACTAAACTATTTTCGTTTAGCATAGCGTATCAGCAAGAAGCTAAAATACATCTTCTACCAAAATAGAAATATTGGATAGGATTTTGTGGAAACTGACTCAATGCAAGAAATGGAGCAAGTGTTACAGTCATTGAATTCAAAAACAAGTCGAACACCACCAACTTTTGGCATATTTAAATCAGAAAGTTGATCAACCGCGCCAGGAACATACAGTCTCTGAGATTGTAAATAGAGGAAATATCCTGGATCTGTTCAGAATCACCGATCCGATTAAGTCGATTCCATCATTCGATGGAAATCAAAAACAACTAACCACATGGCTATAAACAGTGAAGAATACACTCAGTGTAGTTGAACCATTATAGCATCAGAACAACAGTTCAATCTCTATCTGCAGGCGGCTAATAACAAAATAGAGGGTAAGGGCAAGACCACGCTATGTTATGCAGGCAACCCTAAAACATTCCGATAAATTAAAGAAATCTTGCTAGAATCGGGGGATCGGCAAGAATTGTCTTATTATAAGTCGCAGCAAAACGAAGCGACGAATACCCATAGCTGCGAAACCCAAAGGAATAGAGGAGGTGTATGCTTTCCTGTGCAACTTTAATTGCAACGAGTTAATTTCAAATAACTCGATTTAAGGTCGGATTAAGAATTCCTTAGACCAGCGCTTAATCGTGTAGTTTGATCTGTTGAGTTGAAAGAGTAAGCGCTTGCGAGAATATGCAATGCATTGCCATTTACTGACGTTCAGTTCGAGCTGATTCTTTGAGCACCCGATTGCAAAGCGGTTGAAGTCGGCTTGTAAATGATTGGCGTCAGCGTTTGTTGAAATATTTTTATAAATTTTCATACCGTCCGGTGATGATTCCGATTTATTGAAGGCCGTCGAGTAATTAGAATATTCACCTTCGGATTGTTTTTTAAAATTAATGGAGTTCACTACTACGTAACATGGTGATGATGCCAAACTGTTTTTCTAGGCAATGTAAGCTAGTACTTTCGCACAATACTCAAAAATTACAAAGTGAAAGCTTGCTGTTATTATCTCGGTTATTATCTCAGTGTCGCTGTAAAATTAAAAAAAAAAAAAACAATTCCATAATGTCCAGTATAGATCGTTGCGTTTGATAGAATCAGCCTGATAGCAAAAAGTGATTGACATCGGTAGATGGAAAGAGTCAATATTTATAAGAATTAGGTTAGTTTCTATGGCAAAGCAATTATTGGCATCAGAAGAAAACCCAGCTAAAGTTGACTGCTCAAACTGTTCTGGGTATAACTAATTTGGAATAGTATTCACATGCCTTGAAACAAAAATGTGTTTTGAGATGGGAACTGCTTTATGGAATAAAAGCTGCTGGAAGTTCGAGTTAACATCGTGTATAACAGGTATAGCTGGTGATGGAGACATAGTACTACTGTTCTGTATAGTGATGATGTAAAACATAAACAAGCAGGTTCATGAAGTTATTGTATCGTTGGTTCACTATGAACATGCCGGTAAGACATGATCGATATTTTCCATTCCGCAAAATCCAATTTGATATCGTTTAATTTGCTGTCATAGGTTAAAACTCCACTATTACCGAATCACAAATCGTATCTAATTTGACGCCATTTTGAATAAATTTCTTTGTCATTATGTGTATAATATCAGGTTCGTTGTTTTGCATTTTATATTTAGGGATTGATGTCTTTCCATTTAAACGTCATTTATTATTATCAAAGAGCGCTAGTATTTTTACACAAAGAAGATAAGCTGTGAAGGTAGGCCAGTGCAGAAGGACAGTAATGGTCAACACCATATCGATACTGGCTGTATATTTTCCGAAGATGATGAGACTACAATAGAAGGATTTTTTATTCATCGATGAGATCTCAATGATACCATATGAGATGTTATGTGTCATTGACGGCTTTAACAACTGAAGGGGAAGGAGGATTAAATGTTTGAAATCCATAACTTCATATTATTTGGCGATCAATTTCACGAAAAATTCCATTCATGATTTATTACGTCAATGTACATAAAAGGTAGTTGCTCAAATTCGCAGCAGCGGGCCAACAACGTGGTTCATTTCGGTTCACATCGTTTTACAGAATTCTGATTAATTCGCCTGAAATATGGAATTAATTTGCCTTTCTGGAATTATGGAATGCAAAACACGACATGCAGCCATGCGGATCGCCTAATATATTGGAAAGTATATTTCTAATTCGAAACCAACTGAGGTGAGTGAGAGAGTTGCACGGGCCTTCAGCCAAATTCGTCGAAAATAAACTAAAATCTTAAAAAAATTATTTAGGGTATGCATGCAAATTATGAAGGAACAGCAAGTATGTGTATGTGTTTGTGTATCGATTATGAGAGTTCGCAAAAGTGTGTGTTCAAACAAACGGAAGACTGAACGGTGAAACCATGTCCTGGGATTCGAAGAAAATCAAGCAACGAGTGTTTGTTCTAGTATCGTCGAGCATCATTCAAACTACAACTTTAAAGATATGTGTCTGGTGGAATTAGTTATGTTGTTCGAGCATTTCTACTGAAAACAGCTGGGCAACACTGAAGCTAGCGTCGATGCTAACGAGTCAGAGCAACCACATCATATGAAGAAGCTCTTAGAATACAACAGCGCTATAGTGGTGTTCTTTGTTCACGAAACTCAACTGAATACCAACAATATCTTCACGGTCATTCGAGTATCACCAGCTTGATATTGCTTTCACTTAAGCTCAAGCATTCAAGATTCTCGATCATCCACAGGATTTCATTGAGGCGGTACTCAAGCAAGAAATTGAAAATCACGCCATGAATGATGTGCAATTCTACATATTATTCTTGTGCAGTAATGCAAATGTGAAGCAACGAAAGCTCTTAACATCAGAAATGCGCAGCGTATAGAGGAACAATTGAAAGGTGGGAAACAGGAGCCGACAAGATACTAATCTTTAATTCTCGTTAAGCTTCGAGCCGTGAAAATAGCAGCCTTAGAGTAGCTGTCAGATTGGTAGGCAAATCAACCCTGCACAACATGCTTAAGATGCCAATATAGACGGACGGAATAACTGTCAACAGCAAGCCGATACTGATTAGAAACTACTGAAAACGATGAGACAACAATGGAAGAATATGGAATATGTCTTCATCGGCGAGTTCTCAATGTTCCAAACAAGATGTTATGCGCCATTAACTCACATCCCCAGCAACTGAAGAAATAAGGAGGACCAACTCTTCGAAGTCCTTAACTTCGTTTGGCGCGATGTCTCAACTTCTGTCAGTGTGAAGAAACCAGGTTTTTAAACAACCATCACGAATTCTCCCAGTTTCCAAATTCTGGGTAGAACTCGGACTAGCATAGCTGACGAAGAATATGCGCTAACAAGGCGATACATCGTTTGCTAATCTTCTCAACGCTCTATACGAGTTGGCAAGATGACAGCATGTCGGAGAGATTGACCGACGCAACAAGTTCTTCGCTTTGAGTAAGGCTATCCGCACTACTAACTGCTCGTAATCAAAACCAGAAGTGTTTAGTGGAGATGGAAACAAGTGTTGAATGCACCGTTTCTTTTCAGTAGCTTCTGGCATACTTTGCTTTGTAATGTAGGGCACATTGTTCATTCAGCTCTCATAATTATGTAATAAATTGGAATAAACCATTGGTGAACTTTGATAACAAAATTCTCACAGACAAATATAAAAAATAACAAATGAAATAAGTGACATGCTCGAATCTGAGGAGGCCGTGCCTTGAATCAAGGGAACCTTGCTTATAAATTTCCACACCATTCATCCAATCAGATTTCAATTTTGCATAATTATTTTATACCAAAACGAGCAGGTTTTCGTAATATTTTAGAGAGGTCGACTCCCTGGGTCTTGGTGCTTCTATACAATTTTTTCCCAAAATTGTCTGTTTGTTCCGAAATTGTGTTTCAGCCGCTCAGATGGTCGTCATGAAATGTTTACTATATATAAGTTGCATGTCGAAAACCAACAGTACGATATTTTTGAAGTGGCTGGATCCCGGAGCCTAGGGGCCCCTGTACAAGTTTTTTCTGATATTAATTTTTTTTTAAATTTTATCAGGGGATTTAATTTAGGAAAGAGGAAATTTGTGATATGCTCAAATCTGATGGTCCGTCTCCTGGATCACGGGGACCCTTCTTATAAGTTACTTGACCACACCTCCATCGGGTTCTAATTTTGCTTAAGTATTGTATGTGAAAACGAGCGGGTTTTAGTAATATTATTTAAGGGGATGGCCCCCTTAGTTTAGGTGGTCCCAAACAAATTTTTCTCTTAAAAATGTCTGTTTGTTTCGAAAGGGCGTTTCAGCCGCTCAGCCGATCGTCATGAAATGTTTACCATGTATAAATTGCACGTCTAAAACCAACCATACGATAGTTTTAAGGTGGCTGGATCTTGGGTCTAGAGAGCCTTGTACGAAATGAATTGCGTTATCAATCAATTGAATCGTGAGACACGGCATCAAAACGATCGAAGCATAACATTTTCTTCGTTTACAACGACTTGGTAACCCCACCTGGATATAAAAATAATATCGGGCTATCACCCAGAATAACCCAACATTTTTAATAAAATTTCGTAGGTTGTGGACGTTGCGTAAATTTCAATTACGTAATCTACCTCGCCCATCCCTGCTAGCCACCCCGACAACTTTGACACACGTGGGTAACTGCAGCAGGGAAACTTTCGAATTTCAAAATTAAACTTTGCATATCGATTAAGTTCAATTTGTACTGATTAGTGCTCACGGGAAAAAATTAGTGCTAGTCCAGGAGCCGAAAAACGGGAAAATAAAATTTCAAATTTCGCCTGAAAGACGAAACAAATAAAACCTGATTTCTAGAAAAAACCACAAATAATTTAAGCCTAACTTTAAAACTTTCTAAAGGCTGCTAAACTGATGAACTTTGTGCTTATCATAGAAATATAATTTTCATTCATAAATCGAGGAAAACCAAACCAGCCCCTGAAAGATACTATATTAAAAAAAACAGAGTTATATCGTTCAATAATATTTGTGTTGAAAAACAAATAAAACAATAGAAATAAAATGTTCTAAAATCCAAGTCATAAGCAATTCAGATAGTGTATTCCTGTCAGGTATGTTCATTGCAATCCCAAAAATATAGTGGCTGAATTTGTGGTACTTCAGAATTGGCCTAATTCCATTCAACAACAACGATCGTTGATTGAACAATTTTCTGACAAAAAGTGTTCTAGAAACCAATGAAGTTGGCGCTTCTGATTGCATATTACTATCAGGTATGTTCATTGCCATCCGAAAAATATAGTGGCGCTATATTTTTCGGATGCCAATGAACATAACTGATCGGAATATGCAATTAGAATTGCTTGCTTCATTGGGTTCTAGAACATTTTTTGTTAGAAAATTGTTCATTCAACGGTCGTTGTTGTTGAATGGAATTGGGCCAATTCGGGATTAGCACAAATTCAGCCACTATATTTTTGGGATGGCAATGAACATACCTGACTTGAATATACTATCTGAATTGCTCATGACTTGGATTTTAGAACATTTTATTTCTATTGTTTTATTTGTTTTTCAACACAAATATTATTGAACGATATAACTCTGTTTTTTTTAATATAGTATCTTTCAGGGGCTGGTTTGGTTTTCTTCGATTTATGAATGAAAATTTATGAAAATTATATTTCTATGATAAGCATAAATTTCATCAGTTTAGCGGCCTTTAGAAAGTTTTAAAATTATGCTTAAATTATGCTTTAAATTATTTCTGGTTTTTTCTAGAAATCGGGTTTTATTTATTCATTAAATTTGAAATTTTCTTTTCGTGTTTTTTCGGCTCCTGGACTAGCACTAATTTTTTCCCGTGAGCACTAATCAGTACAAATTGAACTTAATCGGTATGCAAAGTTTAATTTTGAAATTCGAAAGTTTCCCTGCTGCAGTTACCCACGTCTTTGACACCAATTCGATGAATCACATTCTAAGGAAAACTACTAACTTAATTCAAACGGTTTAGCATTTATAGTGCGATAGAAAACACCGAAAGCTCAAGAAGGATGTTAACGTAATACATTGAATAATTATCATGTTTTAGGTACTTATAGTAGGTACCTACATTAAAACGGATATATGAACGTGATGAAATAAAATGAAAAATTTTGGAAGCAAAACTTTTTTTTTATTGTCATGACACGTGAAAATTGTACAACACCGAAAGCATATAAAAATGTGATATTGTAATTTAAATCGTTTAGGCATGAACATAAAAATGGACCTGGGAAAAAAACGTTCGAGTGATTTTTGAAAATTTTAAAAAGCTCATAAATTTCAAACAAAGTAATAAAAAATGTGTTAAAGCTGTTTTTGTTGTTGGTAATGTTGATGGTGTAGATATATGAATGTATTCGGTTGTGTATGGTAATTTGGATGAGGGAAAATTTATTGCCCACATTTTGGGATGATTTTTTTTTTGTTGCCTATAGTAGGTACCGGAGTTATGCTGAATGATAATTTTTTTTTGTAATCATGTATGTGTATGTGCTTCATTTTAATGGCTCAATTATTAAGATATGGGGCACGCACACATTCACACAGATATGGTATGTGTGTGGCAGAAAGAAAAATTGTTTTATTGTTACTTTGGCATTTAGAGACCATAAATTATTAATTCTCAATAAGAATATTATGAATTTATTACGGGTATATTTTAACAAGTTCAGTGAAGTGATACCCTATTAAGATCATATCGTTCGCATCACAACATTACAACGTCATATAATAAAAAAAAACGGATTGCACTTTGGGTGCGAGTTTATATATTTAATGTAATCACTTTTTGCTATTCTTGAACGTGGAAAGAAACTCATTTAGACTCTTGATTTTTCGTTAAGATAATAGAAAAATAAAAAATTTGCTCCTAATAGTTTTTTCCGTTCGCTCCAAGAGCTTTCGCTTAACATTACGTGTAGGTAAGGGGAAAAAATTATATTAAGGCTATAATGAGTGTTAAGGGAGTGGTTCAGCAGAATGAAAAAAGAAAGCTTTTATAATAGACTTTGTAAATAGTGCACAATTTATATACAGTATAGAAAAAAAATTAAAAGACTGATGTATAAAAATAATATATTTACACACACACACACACACAATGAAAAAAGTTATTAAGACGACGATGACTTTTTTTGCTATCATTATAATGCCATTTTTTAATGGTCGTGTGAATTGGGAGTTAAAAAGTTGTGATTTTTTGTTGTTGTGTGATGAGTTTTGATATGGATTTAATGTTATTTTTAATAGTTAACCAAAGGAAATAACAAAAATTATATTTAGTTAGATGGTTGATTAGGTTTTCAATTACACTGCCTATAAAATTTACTCTAGGGCGTTTCTTATTACAAAATTATACGAAGAACGATTATGGTGATTATGGTTCCATGCCGACTCCGCCATCTAAGACATTATGCATACTCCTCGCAATGCCATTCGTACTGCTTGTCAATGGAGAAGTCAACGGTATTGTCAAAGATATCATAACCGGTTTAAATCTTCCAATTATTCTGATCAGATGAGTTTAACATCGGGTCCTGGATGTAGAGTGTGGCACGTAAGAAAACTGCAAACTTTTGAAGGAATCCAGGGATGGGATATTTTAAATTTCAATTTTTCGAAAATCGAACTTATAATTTTATATGTAGGTTCACTTGTAAAAAAATTGAGTGATACTTTTGTAAAATTCAGTTTTTTAAGTGAACCTACCTAAAGAAAAACCGTTCCAAAATTCAACTGTTTTAAACAAAAAAAACATTTTTTAAAATTGCCTTGCTCATCTTAATATATAAAACCGGCCGAGCACAAAGTCGACAAAGACAACAAACGAGCCGCACATTAACACGAGCATCATTTGTTTGTCTTACATTAGAATATGCACCAGACATCGATTATTCAGCGCATTCTAAAATTGCCATCAGTATAATGGAAAAAAAAATTTCCATAATATTGTCACGCGCTAAAATTCCGCAATAAAGCACTCGGCATCTATGACGCATCAAGAAAACTTGTACTACCATCTCTTACCACTCCGCCGGAATCTTTACAATAACTTATAGCTGGGACATCCGACGATTCAAAATTGTTTTTGTGCATGATAGGTTAGGTTAGGTTAGGTTTCAGTGGCTGCCATCGCACACTTAGACCAGTTATGGCCCATTGTGATACCACAGGATCCGACATCATTTTTGTGCATGATACGCAAATTCAATTGTTGCTTCCAAATGACATCGTTTGGAGCAACAACAATTCAAGATCACAGATGACGGACGCAACTTTGAGTCTACATTCAAAATACAAGACTATAGGTATACCATAAAATTGGTTACTACAGTTTCTCCAAATATATGTTATGGGCTGTGATGAAGAACGCGTGAAAACCATAGGTATCTCAATTTCATCGAACGGGCAGAAGAACGAGCAATTGCGGAATTGTTGGAAAATTTTATGGAAAATCGAAATCAACTTA
The DNA here is from genome assembly GCA_963691935.1 of Nephrotoma guestfalica. Taxonomy (NCBI): domain Eukaryota; kingdom Metazoa; phylum Arthropoda; class Insecta; order Diptera; family Tipulidae; genus Nephrotoma; species Nephrotoma guestfalica. Next base: position 17,507,376 of record OY829914.1, read on the forward strand.
CTCAATTGTTTAAGGGAGTGTCACCAATCAGCACAATTTAGAAATGGCAACTATCCAATCGTCATCAAGGCCGACAAAGTCTCACCAGGAGAACGTGCTGGCAGGTTGTTAGACCGGCTGTCCGTAGTCTGTCTCCGACTAGCTCTAACAAACTCAGGTGCTCCTTCAATGTGCCGGTGACGATGAGCAAGTCATCAAGATATACAAAAACTTTGTCGTGCAGCTCATGCAGAATAACCTTATGCATCAACCGGCACATTGACTGGGCTGCATTACACATCTCAAACGGCATCACCCTGAACTGATAGAGTGGTCGGCGCTGTAGTGTAAATGCGTCCTTCAAGTCCAGTCCTGTGATGTACTTTGTCTCGGACAACCGGCCCAATAACCCGCCGATGAGTGGTAACGGATATGCGTCCTTTTCGGTTACGCTGTTTAGCTTACGAGCATCCAGGCATAGACGTGACTTCCCAATTGGTTTGCCTACTATTGTAACAGGAGAGCTCCAAGAGCTTTTGCTTTCCAGTATTACATCTAGACTAAGCATACGGTCATAAATCGCTTTTTTTTCTATGTCGTGCTCATACGGCCTTGTTTTGCCTATGCCATCTTTGGTAAAACCACTTTTGTAAGTGCATGATAAGTTTTGTCTTCTGCTGTTTGTTGTGAAATGTTGACCTCAGCAATAGTGGGGATTATTATTCGGAACAATACAGAATTTCAAGGTTTCGTTCTTATCACCGAATTTTACGTAACCCTCAAATTTATTTGTAGTGCCATCGGCAGTAGTAATGAACGAACCAAGTTTGTGGTATTTTAAATTTTCTTCGGCTAAACATTTTAATGAATCTTTACCCAGCACACTTACCGATGCTTCACTGTTGAGCAATCCGTTAAAGGTGTTTGAAGCGATTGTCACCTCAGCTTGATCACTCATGCCCTTGTTCGAGGGTAAAAACATCTTTAGTTTTCGGAAATTTGTTTATGAATTCCCCAGATTCCCTACTTAGTGCGGTTTCCTCGAAACTCTCGCACTGGACTGCATGTTTTTTGCTGCAGCCAGCAGGCATTTTTGACATGAAGGTTTTCGCACGTTTTCGGTGCCACAACCGAAGCAGAATGTATTTTGAAATTTCTTGGGACATTCTTGGTTCCAACAAACTAAAAATGACTTGTTGCTATATTAATTGTGATACTTGGATTCATCTTAATTTCCTCTAATTTCTCCTCCGCAGCATCTGTTTCGTCCAATTTACGATTATAATCGTAGATGGATTGATCAAGGTTGATTGTTGGTTTCTTTGCGGACTTGTTAGAGCGACTTCGTGCACCATCTGACGACGTTTGGGAACTCCCTCAGAGAAATTTCGCGGACCATAGCCTGTTCTCTCCCACATCTTCTCGTAATTTTGACAAATCTTACGCAGTTGATCTACTGATTGAATGGTATTATGAAATGGTAGGGTCACGTTCTTCAATGCGGGAATCATGTTTTGGCAGAGCCGGTGTATTAGCCTGTCTTCGGTGAAAAATTACTAGAGCTGAAAAAGGAACACATTGCATTCTTCATGTCGACCCAAGTGATATTAGGATGGTCTTGTTTATAAATCCAATACCAATCCTCTGCGGATTTACTCAGGAAATAGTGGACAAGTCTAGGCAATAGTTGGTGTGAATCCCCATCATTTGAAGCCATTTGTTCCAGGCGGTATAAAAAATCATGGCCGTTAGTATTATTGCTCCCATTAAATGATAGCTTCCATTGTTGAAGAATTTTGTGCAAGTCAATTGAAAAACCCTTCTGAGCAAACATATCTTGTGCTGGTGGATTAATGAAACGAGTGTTCCCGGAGCTCATTTGATTAATGTTTTGCTTGAAGCCTAGAACGTTCTCTTGGGAAACGGAATTTGAATTTTCTTGCAGAACTCCAAGAGCGCTCGTTGGTACCCTACGGACTGGAAGATGCACGGAAATAAAGTTATTGCTTCGAACAAGTCACTATAAGCACAACAAACTGCTTTAACATTAACAAACTACTCAGCAAAAAAAAAACATGTATAGTAAGAAAATTTTTTCGGTAAATTTATAATGTTCAATAAACACAGATTATGTAGAATAATTTTATACGACAATGGTTTCACTATACTGCAAAAACGGATATCCAGATAAATATCAGTAAAGCTAATGAAAATTGTTACTCGATTTGGACGCCTTCTATCTAACGTCATTCCTTTTGCATAAACGAAATGAATCAGTTCAAAAAAATGAGGCCCTATTAAATAGATTGGCACTTAGTTTGTTGCCCCTCTGCCTAGGGTACTCAGAGGGCTTCGTCTGTCTCTGTGTACACCTAGGTAATACCAAGGTAGCCGTGTCCTCGTCACGGGGGTCAGGTACCGCTTCGACAGTAGCAAAGTGCTACCGGGAACCAAATGCCAGTGGTATAAATTGGCTAAAACAAACAATGAGTACAAAAAATACAGAATGTAATACTCCAGGTGGTACAGCAGCAGATATGCTGCCCAATCCACACTCTTCGGAGACAGGCCCAACAGATTCTGGGGTGGGCGAATCACTGTTTAACCCATTAGGACGAAGTTCCAAATTATCAAGATTAACTTCTAAATTGATAGAAGAATTTACAATTTTAAAGAAAGAGAATGAAGAACTCAAAAAAGCAGTTGAAACACGTGCAGAACTTGGGACGACACCTAGCCCAACAGTCGATGATGACATTAATTCATTCCATACGGATGAAGAAGAATTAGAAAGACCAAGTAAGAAAAGGAAAGCGCAACACTCACCAGAAATGGCAGCGACTTTACCATCAACTTCAAAAGAGGTTTATAGAAACCAGTTAATCATCAAGAAACAACTAGGTCTAGAACAACAACCAGCTAAACCAAAAGAGAAATCACCTCCACCAATAAATGTCGTCGGGATATCAAATTTCTCCACTATACAATCGTTTACGATAGCCGAGTATAAACTCGTATCTCTAAACAACGGCGTCTGGAAAATTAATGTTGTAGACTCTGAAACTTATAGAGCTTTGGCTACAAAGCTAAATTCCGAGGGGCATCAGTGGTTTACCTATGAGGATGAGAATGATCGCCCAATCAAAGTTATGGGAGGTCTTCACCCAACCTGTGCAAAAGGGGAAATTATTGAGGATCTCAAGCAAAAGAGTTATGCAATAGAAAATGCCGTAAGCATTATTAAGAAAGAAAAAATTGAAACTGAACAAGGAGTTCAAGTTAACAAAAGAGGGCTTCCACTATTTATGCTCACTTTTAATAGCAAACAAAAAGTGGAAGATGTGTATAATATCAAGGCTATACTTAGCATGAGAGTTAAAATAGAGCCATTGATAAAAAAATAGCGGATTAATACCGCAGAGCAAAAAATGTCAAGGTTTTAATCATACGCAGAAATATTGCCAAAGAGTGACTAGATGCGTGAAATGGGCCGGAAAGCATCATGCCCAAGTATGCGCGGAACCGCGAAAACAAAGTTCAGGAATATCGGTAAACAATTATCAAACTTCCACCAAAGAGGAACCTAAACCTCATGCTAATAAAACGGGAGAACCAAAACCAAATCTGTACTCGCAAGTAGTCATGACAAAACCAGTTATTTCGTAGGACACAACTGCTGGATGTATTCGGTTGAGTGACAAAAGCAAGGTTTGCCTCATGCTCATATTTTGATTTGGCTTGATGTAAAAATCCACCCAAGAAGTTGAGAATTCAAAATTAATGTAGGTTCGGTTGCATTTTCATTAATTGAATCCGTCAAAGGAGAAAAACATTGAATGAAAATATGAATCTAGCATGCTACAGACTTTCGTTCGGTTGATCCACGCAACATTTTTAAGCCGCCAAGTTTTAATGGCTGGAAAGATTCCTATACAGTAGCCAAAAGTAATGTGAATGCGAATTATACCGACCCCAGGGCATTTCCGCTTATTGGTTATTCTTCAACTTTCCTTAAGGGTTTGGAAAGAATTGTTGACAGATATATTAGACGGTCATGTATCTGTTCTCCCACTCAACAGCACTAAACATGTTTGCAACACGCTTACTATTAAGGAGTTCCTTGTGGATAGTGCGCTTTCATGCATATTGCGGGTGCCTTTGACAATACATCTATTTTTACCATCACTGAAGCCTGCATAAATGTTGGCAACGACCAAACCACCGTTACATGAATTGAATCATTGCTTAGGTCTCGAATTACTGTAGTCGAGCTGAATTTTCTTTCGGTCTCACTCGCTTGCGTGGTTATTTGTTATTGATGAATTAATTGTTAAACTGCATCAATCTGGCTTTTCCGCTCAGAGCTACGGTGATGACTTACTTGTTTTGGTTCCGGGTCAATACCTTAATGCACTATCTGTCAATGCAACGCGCTATTTAAGTTATAGAAATGTGGCTTCTTGAGAAGGGTTTGTACCTTAATAGACGTAGCAATATTGGCGAACTGTCTGCTCTTTCCCGTTTTTGGCGAGGCGATCACCAGATCTGACACAGTAAAACATCTTGGTGTAATTTTGGATAGTTACGGACAGGAATGCTGGAAAATTACCTTGAAAGCAAATTTCAAAAAGCCTCTGACTTGATTCCCAATATTCTTATGTTCATTTATAAATCTCTGGTTCTACCATGCTTTCTTACGCTTCTGTTGTTTGGTGGTCTGTACTTAATCAAACTTTGTTATTGGGAAAATTGAAAGTTTAGAATTTACGGCATACCGCGCTATTACCGGTGCTATGTCTTCGACTCCTATATATACTTGCATTGCAGACAATCTGTTGTTGTTGCCTGTGGAATACTATTGGTTTGATTGCAGGGAATAGACAAATCTTTAATCTATATAGACCTTGTATGTTAGAATTCATTATGATTTATGACAAACTGCTACCAGAGTTCTCTTTCGATAATTCTATCTCGGTAGTTTATCCATCCACGCTGAATTTGGTGTTGGTTTTGGGATCGATTGTCTTATACATGATCTACGAAAACATGGGAGTGTGGACTTTAACTAAATTGTATTCCAAGCCAAGCTGATATAGCACTCACCCGTTGTGTGATTGACGCTGCTAATCTCGCTTTTCCAAGTGAATATATTATTCTGTGAACCGATAGTAAGTCTGTGCTCAATTCTTTACGAAATTCTTTCACCACTTACAAACTGGTCAAGACAATAAACATTTTATTAGCCTTCTTTGCATTGGCAATAGCATCTGTGATATGTGGGTCCCGGTTCATTATGCTATTAAGGGGAATGAGAAAACTAAAGCATGTAAAACTACAGCAGGTTTACGCCTGGAATTCATTGGACCTGAACAGTGGCATCTTTGATCTTGAATTATGGTAAGGACTACATTAATTAAGAACTACAATAATTACCAGGTTAAGTGTAATTTGTTTGCTTCCACTACCTGATGAGTGGCAAAGTACTTCATTTGTGAACAATATCTTAGGTTCTCAAAGTACGCTTTTTCTTTGAAGAAAGATCAGCTAACAGGTTTTATCGCTATTGGGACCAGTAACGGCTGTTTTAAATGCCATTTACAACGAATCAGGCGTTTTGCAAACTAACCGGGAATTACCATAATTTTGCTTTTTCATGCATTGCGAATAATTTCAAACAATGCGTATCTGGAAAGAACCCATTTCAGTGGACCACTAATATTGTCGTTGTAATAATTCGAGTGCTTTAGCAAAGCTGAAAGGTACAATGGATGGTTGATTTTGTGCTTGCTGCAAGTGTTTATGGAACTGCGCCTTCGGTTGTACCCAATTTTCACTGTGATAAGTTTTATCAGGAAATAAGTTTTGAACGGCAAACATACGAATGTTTGACACGACGTACGAATTTTGCTCTAAGGCATAGATTCTTCGTACATAACCCAATTGGTTAAAGGCGCCGCTATTGACATCTACATGCAATGGTATAGTAACAGTATCTGGCCAGCGCGTTCGAAACGCCAACATCTTTTCTACATTTTTTGTTTAGTTTGCTGTTTTCAACAGTTCAGATATAGAGCTTAAAAGAGAGAGACGTGAGTAACAGAGACAGGCTGGTATTGAACCTAACGAATGCAAGAGATCCATGCTGAGATACAACCACTGAGTTAAACCGGGCGTAATATGAAATTTGAACTACGTAAAATAAAGTAAAGTAATCATGAACAATTTTGACCTCGAGAATTAAATGTTGTTGGTTCTGCCTATATGGATTAACTGATCGGGGTGCAATTTCATTCTGAAGTTTTTTTTCCATAAATTGATAGTTCTCAGTGATTTTTGGCCGAAATCGGTTCACCGGAAGTAACAGCTTCCGTAGGAGCTTTATCTTTTATTGCAAATATTTTCAGAAGTGTATCATAGTATATCCTTTACTAAGGGTAACATATTGTATTTACCACACACAAACACACACAGGTTATTGCGGATACACACACATTTATCCCGTAACATATAACCACAACTTTGTTTGATTTTTAAAAGCTTTATATCACGTATAAAAATTTAATTGCTCCAAAGAGAATAGAACGAAATACGTAAATTGTGCTTTTTTGTATTTCCGACTCGACTTTTTGATTTTCTATTCGTCTATCGATTTAAACATTTAAAAGGGTCGAGTAAACCCCAATAATTTTGTTTGGTTAGTTACTTAAACTTAACATTGAATATCCCGCCCAGTACACAAAACTAGATTAATAAAAAAGGGCATTTGGCAATAATCAATATTTATTCTGTGTATTCGGATGAACACATCTTGAATAAAATGAAGGAAACTTTTATATAAATGTCAATCCCAACCCTACTTTCTAATATACTTAAGTCTGTTGTATACCGATTTTTTCACACATAATTTAAATTTACAACTTTTTATTTTTCTATTTTCTCATGTAATAAAACTTAAAAGTTTTATAAAATAATCTTAACAACAGGAATAACATCATCTAAACATATAAACGAGCTTTTTTTTCCATATACAAACACAGATGTACACAGCACAGAAATAAGGTTGAAGTTAATTTTACAGAAAATAAGATTTAGTTTTGTGTGCGGTAAATGCTTCGTATACGTTAAGTAAGAGGAAGTTAATGCAAAACTATTTTAGGTTAGGAATTTAAATGGCTTAATCTTATTTAAGGTTTTATTTTTGTCGTGCATCACAATTGTATACATCTCAAAATGTAATGGGGCACAAATTTCACATACAATTTTTACGGATAATTTAAAATCATAAAATGCTAATGAAACCGGAAAAAGGTTATGTCCATTACTACGATAAATCCGAATTTGAATTAAATAACAACAGCAACACAATCTTGTGACGTGCTAAATTATTAATCATTTCTAGGTAAATTAACAAATTTGATTTTAATTTTGGTAATTCAAGAGTTTTGAAACCTACCCACTTTTCCTAAATCGAATGTATTTTTCGCCTTAATTTTCTTATTGCGTTACGCCCTACATACTCTATTCTTTAATTATAGCAAAATAAAAATTTACACCGTACGAAAATTTGAAGCCCATAAATCTCGTTGGTTCAAACTTTCTAAGAATTTTAAAAATAATTCTGTTTAAAAGTTCGTGTTCGTTTATAGTATGGTTTAATTTATGTGCAGACAAATTTTGAACCGGTCAAATTGTTAAATAAATTAATTATTTATGTAAATTGGGTTGGTTTATACGCGCATAACAGTAGGGAATGTATTTATAGGACAAACAGTAGACCGTTGATGTTTAAACATTTTAGAATTTTAAAATTAATTATGAATAAAAATATTAATTATAATTGAATAAAAGGTAGCTGGCGAGCCAGTGACATAGGCAAAGCGATGAATCAACAACTCACTATCAATCTTTGTGGCTTGGATAAGTGCAAGTAAAAATCAACGTTTCTAGCAGATTTAGTTAGAAGGACCTAGGATTCAATGAACTAATGCTTTGTTAAAAATAAAAATGTTTATAGAAACCAGTATTACACATTTGTAACGGAATCTGTAACTTTCACTCCGAATCACGTTATCTCAGGCTAGAGCTCAGGGTAGTCTTGCAAATGCCGTTAAGGCATGCATGGTGCTTGTCTACCTCGCTATGATAAAAAAAATCTAATCATTTCCTCAACGTTACACTACCTACCGGTGTGAAGTTTCATACGTCAATTAAAAGTGTAGCTACACAAATTAACATAAAAGTGTAGCGTACACAAAAAATATTTTTAAAAAAGTAGTTATTAATTTCTAATTAGAACCAAACAAAAAAATATGCGTATATGCAAATATTAATGGTTTCAAAGATTTATCTATTTACCGATTGAGGTTAAACACATAATTAACAGCCCGTCCTAGAGTTTCCGCAATATAACCACACATATTGTGGAATAGTAGACATTCCAGGTCCAGCCTATTCAAATTTGTATAGCCCGAACATATAAAAATTATTGAATGGTTGGAAAATGGTTGGACTCCTCTGACAAAATTTGCTTAGTTGTAAAAATATTATTTGAGAGCTGATCATACACACCCATGGACTGTTAATTTCAAAGCGTCTTCATTGAATACAAATTCATTTGGTGTATTTTCCCAGTACGGATTAACGTAATCAAATAAAATTTCCGAGTTATTTGATTCCAGTGTATTTAGAAAAACTCGATTCGAACTATTCATATTGCTTAACTTGGATTTTATATCGGCAGATACGGGATCCAAGAAAGATACCGTGTCTAGTTTACCGTTTATCGTTCCATTACACTTTGTTACGGTTTAATTTTGTTGACGTCGCTTTTTTGCTTAAGCCTTGGTCTTTGCTTTTGGATCCTGCACATCATTACTTCCCTCAGTAATTGTCATTCTCTTTTCCACAGCTTTTCCACTCCAACAGCTTGATTTTAAAGGTCAAATTAGTTCTTCTGTGACTTAATTAGGCTTCTTATAGTAGTTTTGAATGAACATTTGAATAGTATTCGATATTCAATAACTCATGACTTGCTTGAGAACTGTAAAAATATTGTTTTAATTGGCAAATTTTTTGCAAACTTTTCAAGTTTTATAAATTTTTTTGTCAATCATCATGTTTCTAGTGGGATTTGAGATCAAAACTCACGTGATCACGGAGATAAATTTTTTTAATACTTTTTCCCGAAGGAATGGTATCAGAATAAAAAACGGTGGGGAGGGGGAGTGGAGGTAAGGTGCGAGAGGCGGGGTTACTGACCGGTGGGGTAATGACTAATGGTAATGTCTGGGGTCGTAATGAACCATCGTAAAAAAACTCGAATTCGTCGGCACCACTCCTTGAAATTATAAGTCATTTTAACGTTTCAGTTTTTAATAAAAGTATTACAAAAACCCTCGCAACTACCCAGGGCTTATATTTTTATGATACTTGGGATCATATTATATGGGCAACATTTTTTATCAAATAACTTTAAAAATTCATGGAGTGCTTCCGACTCGAATTATGGGTCTTATGTTGCTCATTAATATTAATTATGATCCCTGATATCATAAAACCGTAAACCCAGGGTAGTTAGAGTTTGATTCTTCTAACACATTTGTTAAAAAACTGAAAACATTTCACATGGACGACAATTTCAGCATATGTTGAGAGTCCCCAAATACGTTAATCGTTGTTTTAAGATTAATTATCATTAATCGTTTCAAAATGTTTAAATGCGTATTTTTTGTGTTTCATAAATCCTCTGATTCTTCATAAAACTTCATGCTGAGGATTATTGATTTGTTTAAAGGAATTTATGCTGGTGCTGCCTCTAGCGGTGAATAGCAAAAATATATTTTCCTTCAGGAAACTACCGGTGTGAGATATTTAGCGTTAATAAAAACTGTAGCTACACATTTTAACGAAAAGTGTAGACTCAAAATGTGTAGATACAGGAATAAGAATTACAGAACTACAAAAATAAATGTATAAACCTTCTTTATAAAAAAAACATTTTTAAAGTATTTTAATTCGGAAAATCTTCGAAACCATAAGTACCGTGGGTAGAATTTAGTGTTCTTTTCTTGGGATGATGTCTAGAATTTGCAAAAAAAATTCTATCACCATTTGCATGTTGTGATTTGCGATATATAGTGGCCCTACACGTGGAAGCATATTTGGCCAAATTCACTTAATTTTTAATAATTCAAAAAATGATCAGAGCAATGAGTGCCAAGTGTGGAATTTAGTGTTTTCAGCTTTGGAATCAAAAGGTTAAATATATTTCTGAAAAATGATTTCTGAACGCAAACTATTTATTTTCATTTTGCTAATCACCATATATATTGAAGAATCTAGAGGAAATAATATCGCCAAAATGCAAATTGTCTTGATTTTTTTTGTACAAATTTTAAACAACATTCCATCACGAGAAACTTATTTCCACACTCGGCATTCATAAAAAATTAAAATTAAATGAATTTGGCCAAAGACGCTTCCACGTGTAGGGCCAAATCGCTAATCTCAACATGCAAATTGTCTTAGATTTTTTTTTGCCGATTCTAGACATCATCCCAAGACGAGATCACTAAATACTACACACGGTACTTATGGTTCCGCAGATTTTCCGAATTAAAATACTTTAAAAATGTTTTTTAATGAAGAAGGTTTGTTTATAAACTTATTTTTGTAGTTCTGTGATTTTCAAAATTTATTGTTTATTTTTAATCATTTTAATTAAACAACGTGTTTCAAATTCCATACTTTTTTCCTTTTGCAGCTACACTTTTTGATAATTTGTGTATCTACACATTTTGAGTCAACATTTTTTGTTAAAATGTATAGCTACACTCTTTATTAACATTAAATACTTCACACCGGTCAGGAAGCTTTCTGCTACTTCATCAGTTTGCTCTTTCAGCACGGACGACATCCAGATGATGTTCTAGATAATTTCGAAGGTTTATCTCGAAGAATGCTACAATGATAATTATTTATGTTAATACCGACCGATGAATGGTTATTTTACAAGACCAATTCATTCTCCTGCAACCGCAGTCAATAAATTAATCCTTTATACAATTTTATAATAATTATTTCATTCTGTCTAATTTATATTTTTGAGTTCGAATCCCAAAACTATAAATAAATGGATAACAAATAAATCGTCCATTAAATATTATTTATGTATCTAGCTGCATAAAATAAATATTTGTGTACCGTAGCTTTGTACGTTCAGATACACTGATAATCATTAAATATTAAGCAGTAACCGTATAACAGAAAAAGCTTCAACAATTTATTATTTTAAATAAGGAGAATTAAAAAGCTCCCCAGTATAAATACCTCCATATATAAATACAAGCAGACATGTAACATACTTGGAATTGGCTTTTGAATTTTATGAAAATAAATAAATAAATAAACGATATTTATTCATGGGGACATAGAAAGTCAAGAATGGTGTTTTATAGCTGCGACATATTATGTTACATATGTTTATTATTAAGTATTAACCATAAAAGATACCGTTTGTATATGGGCTTTTATTATAGGGAAAGGAACCCACGTGCATTTTCAAATCGTGAACGAATTAATTTTCCCTCTATTATTCATGATCTATCTATCTACTCCAGGGTCATGATAATGGCATAATAAATCGAAATAACTTTTAAAATGGCAAAGTAGCTTTAATATGTTGAGCTAGTATCCATGTTAGTACTATTGGTACTAAGTTATTGAATAAGCAAATTGCAGTGATTCGGCCCAAAAGATGCGAGATCCAGCATCCAAATAATGTCTGTAGAAGATTAAGCTTAAATGGTTAAGGTATATGGGGTACCTTGGATGCTGCAGAATGTTTTGCTTTCTGCTTATAAAGTTTTGGTTGTTTTTTAACTCTTTTATATGAATTATTTTGAAATTTAACTCTTGTATTTTTGCTCTCCCCGTGTTGATGATTTTTTTTAGGAGATTTGGAGTAGTCATGCATCTGAACTTCTGTGTAAGTACATTACTTACGGTGCATCTGTAATTATACAGTAGATTAAAGATTTGATAATACTATTTTCCTACTACTCTCACTGATCTCTCTTCAAACTACATAGAGATTTACACGTATGTGAAATTATCCCACGATTATATCCCAGAAAATAAAAAAAATCATCAGGCAACACTAATCTATAAAAACCCATTTCCTCTTGTGTGAAGTTAGCCCAGCCCAGAATTGATTAAAAATCACGTTAAATACAAAAATTTATTTCGTTATATTTAAATTAAGAGAATTTTATATCAATAGAACATGTTCCAACTATAAAATTACATTAGACACTATAAAGGTAATTGGCAAGTTCAAAGTATAAATTTGTCGGATTAAAGCTATGTGGTTTTGTGATCGTCACACTTCTGAATTACATTTAGAAAAGTTAGAAAAAAATAGTTCCGTGGCAACTTTGCGAAATTGGGCCCTTGGCCAGATATATCGTTTATATCCATACAACACGTATTTGAACAAAAATTAAATTTAAATTTCGCACGTTAAAAGTATACATTCTAACTTTTCTAAATGTAGGGCAGGAGTATCACGATCTCAAAACCACATATCCTTAATCCGACAAATTTACACATGTAACGTGCGAAATTTAAATTTAATTTTTGTTCAAATGCGTGTTGTATGGGTATATTTGGCCCAGGGCCCTAACTTTGGCCCAGGGTATAACTTTTCTAAAAGTCAATCAGAAGTGTGACGATCTCAAAGCCACATATCCTTAATCCGATAAATTTATACTTTTAACGTGCCAATTACCTTTATTGTGTTTAATATTATTTTAGTTCGTACATGTTCTACTGATATATATATATCTATATATATATATATATATATATATATATATATATATATATATATATATATATATATATATATATATATATATATATATATACATATATATATATATATATATATATATATATATATATATATATATATATATATATATATATATTTATATATATATATATATATATATATATATATATATATATATATATATATATATATATATATATATATATAATTCTCTTAATTTAAATATAACGAAATAAAGTTTTGTATATTTAACGTGATCTTTAATCAATTCTCGGCTGGGCTAGCAAATGGGGTTTTTATAGATTAATGTTGCCTGATTTTTTTTTTATTTTCTGGGATAGAATCGTGGGATAACTTCACATACGTGAGATTTACCAAAACATTGTTATATGAGTTTAAGATCATACATAAAGAATCGCCATTTTTGGGTGAAACATGAAGAAGAATAGTCCGAGCTAAAAAGCTTTCTGCTCTACACCAGAGATTTACCTCAATTACACGATGTTACCATTGCAACATTTGCTGATGATACTGCAGTTCTCTCAGTAGGAGACACTATCGAGGGATCGACAACGAAACTTCAAGAAGCATGTGAAAAAATCATAGAACGAACCAAAATTTGGTTTGTTGGGCTCAATGAATCGAAATCTATGCATGTGAATTTTACTAATCTAAAAGTCAGCTACAAACCTGTAATCATTAAATAAATATCTAGAGATGACCTTAGATGCCAGGCTCAGATGGAAAGAGCACGTTAAAAAAGAAAAAAGATGAACTTAATATCAAATATCGAAAAATGTATTGGCTGCTCGGGAAAAATTCGGAATTACTATTATATCAACAGGTGATAAAGCCTGTATGGACTTACGGAATTCAGCTCTGGGGCTGTACAAAGAAAACCAACACCAAAGTAATACAAACTTTTCAGAATAAAGTGCTACGTGGTATAGTTAACGCTCCGTGGTACATTAGTTACAAAAAACTTGCAGTAATTCATGGACAACGTATTTATCAACACGTAAATGAAGAGATTTGTGGCCTTACATGCAGTAAGGCGATTGCAAGAACGAAACCAATTGAGTTAAACCCATTCACAAGTGACACCGCATCCCCAATGCAAACAACTTTCCCTTATGACTTTTGCCTTTTACTTGTACCTTATGAAAAGCATACCCAATGAATAGAGAAAAATCGAAGTAAAGCTAACTTCATTTTACAAAACCATTTTTTGTTTATGTCAAAATCTTGAACGTCAAAATTAAACTGTTTTAAAATTAAACATTGATTTATTATACATATTAATTAATTAACATAGATAAATATTATATAAATATTATATATAAAGGGTGGTTAAATTTTAAGGGCCGACGTTGAATGTGAACCACACCTAAACGCCAAGTTTTTTTCTGCATTTAATTTGACATTTCTCAATTTCAGACTAATTTAATTTGAACCATGGAAAGATACACAATCGAGCAACGCATTAAAGTTATTCAGGCATATTATGAAAATGGACGTTCAAATCAAAATGCATATCGTGCACTTCGTGATTTTTTCGGTCAATTTAATCGTCCAAATGTGCGTACAATCGGAAAAATCGTGCAAAAATTTTAGCAAACCGGGTCTGTAGGAGATTTTAAAACATCAGTGAATGCCCGTACAGCTCGTAAAGCAGCAAATATTGCTGCTGTTCGCGATAGTGTGGCTGAAGAGCCGTCCACCTCAACTTGTCGTCGTGCCCAACAATTGCACCTCTCACGCTCGTCGTTGATGAACATTATGCACAAAGACCTGCATTTACACGCTTATAAGGTGCAATTGACTCAAGAACTAAAGCCTCTTGACCATTCAAAATGTCGTCAATGGTCAGAATGGTGGCAAGAAATGGCAACAGTGGATGATCAATTTTCGAAGAAAATCATCTTCAGTGATGAGGTACATTTTCACCTCAGTGGATTCGTCAATAAGCAGAATTGCCGCATTTGGGCGAATCATAATCCAACAGTGATTGTCGAAAAACCAATGCACCCACAAAGAGTGACTGTTTGGTGCGGCTTATGGGCTGGCGGCATCATCCGGCGGCATCATCGCTCAATTATGCCTAAGCGTCATCGAAAATTTGGACCATCGGATGGAGGTGTGCCGCCGAGGCCGCGGCGGCCATTTGGCCGATGTTTTGTTCCATACATAATTGAACCATACCATATTATCATAATAAAAAGAATTGACAATAATTTCCTAAATAATTTGTGTTTTATTCAAAATCAAGATCGGCCCCTTAAAATTTAACCACCCTTTATAAAAGTTTTTTAACACGTTGATTAGTTACACATTACACGTGAAGGAATGAACGTGACGGATAGAAAATTTGATGTGGCGCTTATGTCCATATTAACTTTGGCATACATAAAGCTGAGAAAGCCGGATAGACTTTATTGGGGTCATCCGCTTTGGCAACAAAGGCCTCAATATAGATCCTATCAAACTCTGATAAAAGAGCTGTATAAGTATCCCTAAAATTTTTGTTGTGATGTAGTTAATTTATTATAAAATTTTATTTCAAATACCTTGCTTCGGCAAATTCAATGATAAGCATGTCATACGAATATCGATTAGGAACAACGACAGCGTCAACAATTATATTTGAGGTTTGTGAAGCTATTTTGACGGCTCTAAAACATAATTATTTAGAGCCACCAACTGAGGCTGAGTGGCATACAATCGTAGACGATTTTTATAGTAAGTGGAACTTTCCAAATTGTTTGTGATGTATTGATGGCAAGCATGTTATTATTAAATGTCCTAACTCTTCTGGAACGCTGTTCTAAAATTATAAAAAATCGTTTAGTGTTGTTTTAATGGCCATATGTGACGCAAATAATAAATTTTCATTTGTTGACATTGGAGCATATGGATCAAACCGTTATGGAGGAATTTTTAAGCAGTGAGCTTTTGGGAGAAGATTTTATAAAAATAAATTTAGTTTCCCAGCTGATCAACCACTGCCAAAGAGTAACGACGGCAAGAAATTCCAGTTTTATTTTATTGGGGATGCTGCATTTCCTTTGCGTAGAAACCTGTTAAACACTTACGGTGGAACAGGACTATCCACATCACAAAATATATTCAATTACCGATTAGCTAGAGCCAGGAATTGTATAGAACGAGCTTTCGGAGTGTTGGTTTCTCGATTCAACACTTTATTTTCAAAAATTCGGGCATCGCCAAAAACTATCGATAGTATAATAAAAGCCACCGTTATCCTACATAACTTTATCATAACCAAGCGGCCGAAGTAATCATTTACAAAACAAGGAAACCGTAAATGTTCCCTTGTACTAGATAAATGCCATGGACTGAGTAGGAAAAATACAGTAAATTGACGATTTGGAACTCGAAATTCAACCAAAGAGAGTTTTTTTGTATTACCACCGCCCGAGCCGCTTGGTATGTTTTTCTCAAGGCGCACTGCCTTTGAATAGCTATTTCGTAACTGATTCCATTTCTTGAAACATTCATCCGGAGGCACTCTTACTATTTGACTTATATCCTGCCAGGTATTTTCAGTGGCAATTTTATTTCGATATAACTTGCACTTTTTATCGTGTAAGTACACGTAGCCTCTCACCGCCTCGATTAATTTATCTTCCGTTTCTAACGTTATTTATGTTCTATAATATTATTTATTGTTTTACACAAAACACCGCAAAATTAATTCACTGAAAAATTGTAAACAAACAGGTATCACCACATAGAATTATTTTTTAATTTTTGACAACTAGAACAACAACAACAAATATCAATTTTGAAAATGCGGTTAACTTCATTGTATTTCTAAGTCAAAAGTTAAAAGTTTGATAATATTTTTCATAAGGAAATCACCAACCTAACGAACAAAAATTTTTTTTCTCAAAATTTTTTTCATACTTTTCTGTAAGGCAAAAGTCATAAGTTTTCTATTGGGGATGCGCTGTGACTAAATTAAGAAAGAAAAATTACTAGATTAATTGTGTTCAGTTGTAATAATTTAAATAAAAAAAAACTCTGATTCTAATTGAACCGTCTCTGTGTTAGTTGGTGTTAGTTTTGATCTTAACTTTGTGTTATGCTTGACGTAAATGGATTGGCCTGACTTGCTTGTTCTAATGGGTTTACCGTTTTCATCATGGTGTCTCAGTCCTTTTTCTTGCTTTTGGTCAAAATTTTTCATACTATTTGTGCGGGCTTATTAAAATTCTTCTAAACTTAGAAGGCAAGTGGTTTGAGTGATTATGCTCGTTAACTGCTATTTTAAATAGTTCTTCGAAAGTTCATTCCACTCCATCGGCTTTTAAACATCTCATTGTTTCCGAGAGTGTGCAGTGATACCTTTCAACTTGGCCATTAACTTCATTCTTATATGGGGGCCTTCTAAATATATTACAATAATTTGTGGACCATCGTCCATAATTGATGTTAACGAGCTTGGATTTAATGACCTTTCATTATCTATCAATAACAGTATATCTCTAAGCAGCTGTTGGATATCATAGATTTCATAGCAGATATCATAGATTGCATCATAGAATTGTCTTTTAAGTTATATCTGGGCTATTTTCGGTTGAGTAGATTGAAATGGGTGTCCATTTATTCTATTTTGCTTGCGATGAGCACGTTGATGAACAATTAGTATCTTGTCATCATGTACGTCTTTATTATTAATATCTATAGTAGCATTTTTAATCGATATCCTCTTGCATTTTACCCATTTAGTGTATTTAGGCTTAGGCACCTCTACAAGGTTTGTATGATGGCTGTGTTGGGTAAGAGTCTTCAGTGCCTTTATTAAAAAATAATTTGATCCCGAAAAACGTTCACCAGGGGATGGGTAAAACATCGTGTTTGGATCTAACATCGCTATGATGCATTGCGGCGGACATTGCGTTTTGTTTCAAAATAGTTGATTACTCTAGCTAAAGCATATATGCGGCAACATTTGTTCTACCTAAGCTCGTAATTGTATTATTTCAAGGTCTCGAATTCGAATCTTCGTTGTTTATAGAAATAATTAAAATAGAGTTTTATATTTTTAGGGTTTTTGGTTTAGGCTATTTCCCAAGATGGACCAAAATAAAGCAAGCAAGTTATAACTTAATATAGATATGATAGAGAAAAAACAACTGATTTCCATTTACTTTGAATGAAACTATACGCTCTACCAAAAACAGATCAACGCACCACAACAATCAGCTTGCAAAATAAGAACGTTTAAAACTTTTATAACCTTTAACTTCAAAAAAAATGCACTCGTGATGCAATCAGAAATCAGTCTTGCATTTCTATCATACATGCAGTTACCGAATCAATTTGGAATTATCCATCGCATAGCCTAAATGTAGCTTATATTTAAATTATTATTAACTATTGCATCCTAGATGTCACCATCATCACCAAAAATAAATCACACCGAAACTGATGATATTTAAAAGTATTTCTTGAAATTTACAATTCGTTTTTATAAATTAATTTTTTATTTTTTGGTATATTTTGAAAAAATATAATAAAATAAAGCTAAATACTTTTAATATTACTGTGATTATTTGAATACAGATATGTCGGAAGCAAAGTGTTACGGACAATTAGCACGGCCGTTACGGACAATTAGCACGTATATCAGAATTACGTCGGCGTCGGTGAATGCAGTTTAGTGAAAAACGGTTGCTGTAATATGCGCCATTATTACAAGAATTTATTTAACTAATATTGAGTCGATGTGATGGCAAATATTATTTCGGAAATAGTGACATTACTATGCTTGTTCTATGAGATTATATCTTATTCGTCGAAATTTACTTCCGATTTAAGCAATTCGAGTGCTGCTTTTGGTCACAGGACTAGACAAATTTTATTATTTTTAATTCAATTTACAAATACTTGCCAATTATTATTATAACTATTTGTTTCGTAAAATGAAATAACACAAACGCTAAGTTAATGTAACGCAAAGAGAGCTGAGATTGCAGATATGCAACACTGAGCTATAAAGGGCTATACCAATCCTTTGCTGTAGTAATAAAACGCACACTTTGTGACTATCACAACATGCAAACCAAAACCATCAACAACTTTATGGAACAATAATCAAATTTTCTGAGCATATCACAAATTATGGTGCAAAAAAACGCGAGCTGCAAATATTTTTATCTGCCCTGTACAAAGTTGTATGTTTTATGTAATTTTTATTTTTATCTTCTGGCATAAACAACAACAAGCGCAACATAATGTTTTTAGCATTACGATATTAAATTTTATTTCATTTATTTATTTATTTTTTAATTTTCTGCAAAAAGCTTTTAATTTATTATCAAGTTAACAAGTTGTGTTGGCTGTGTTTAAAAATCAGTGCGCGTGTATTTATTCATATATACTATCCATGCGAGATGGAGCTTTTTGTAAACTTTTTTATTTTAGTATAATGCAAAGTGGTAAATTGTAATTTAATTTCGTTTTGTACTTAAATCTAAATGTAATGTTGTGTAGTATCCACTCGTATAAAAAACTATATAGCGATTCATTCATGATGTACATACGTAACATGTGTCATCACAAACACACAAATTTAATTTCACTATGTGTATACTCGTATGTGTGTTATTCACGGTAGACATATCCACAACATATTTATATAACTTTTCATTTTTTTTTTTTGACTTTATAATGGTGACACATTTTTCTGTTGTTTTTATAAAATGACAGGTGTTGACGTCTATAAAAAGTATAAACGCTAGACTAGCAATGGATTTGTTGAAAACTTCTCTAACCGAACAATTTCATATAAATAGTTATGACAGTGATTACAATTTATACGGGATACCATATTGTGTATGGTATAATAAAACAAATATGCTAACGGATATGTTGGAAAATTGGAATTGTTGTTGTGGTGGAAGAGCACTGTCTCCCCTCGAATTCATATCTATAGAACTTTAATCCTGTATTAAGTTATGAATATTTGCCAGAAGATTCCGGAAAAAGTTTACTTCGTCTACGTCGTATGTATGTACATACATATGTGATAAATTGCTAAAGAACACATAATATAAACTATATCTCCAAACAAGTAACTAACTAATTTATTAGGCATTCCATAAGACGTAAAAACAGAAACACAAACGAAACGAATGTCGTGTGCTATACACACTAAACAACCCGAAAATCCAAATATTTTTTTTTTTAGGGAGGGAGCTTTTATCGGTTACGGTAACAAAAATTAATGTAGGATGGATATCATGTATGTATACCCGTTCGTTCGTATATATGTAGATTTATTTGTGTTTTGTAAGCAAATTGAGAATATATATGCGATACAATATATAATATGATAACATAAAATTGAAGGATTTATGGTCCATCCACATATATATACTTATAAATACAAATTTGTACGCATATTTTCGAAAGGACAACATATTTATGAATATATTTGTTGTTGTTGTACATTTGATTAAATTATCTAATGATTAGCCCGGTATACGCACATATACGGTTATATAAACCGTCATTAAATGAGATGTCGTATAAAAATTAACTGCGTGTTCATTATGTTCTCACTTCAACCTTTTTGATCTCATCGTCGCCGTATTTATACGCGCATGCAAACACATCAACATCCTTGTGTATACGTTTGTATGGTAACTTTTTGGTTTTCGGGTTTACGCCAATAAATTATCGGGTTGCTATAAATCTTAATAAATACCAATAAAATATTTTGGTGGAAACCTAATGAATGTGGTTTTATTTTGAAAAGCAGGCCAATAAAAATTTATTAGAGCTTTTGACCCTTTTTCGGGATATAATTTACGAAAAGTTTTCGCCTGTAATCTCAACATTATGAAAATTTTATTAGTTTTTATTTTGTAAAGTTATCGATGTTTACTATAGAAAAACTCGTTTAAAATTATCGTACTAAGTGCGTATTATGGGATATTTATTCAGCACCTTCTAATCTAGGGCGTGAGTTAACACTTCCGTCATCTCTACTGCGGAGTGACGTACACGTAAACTTCAACAAGTCACCATGAACTATTTTAGATGCTATTTGTACAAAGTACATCCAGCACATTGTGCACAGATATTTTTTTTTAAAATAAAGGAGTACGGGATTGACAGAATCCACAAAGTATTCATAAATGGATACGGGCGTACTCTGGGCAATGTTTTGTAGAACGAACGGTTGTGGTACCCAATCCTTTCGTAGTAGTGAAGCAGAATAGCTAATTAGTCAATCAAAACTATGCAATGCTACAAACAAAAGGAAATAATACCCCAGGTGGTACATCAATATCAACATTGGTTCTGGGGAGGGCCACCTATTGCATTATCAGGGAACGTCAAATCCGTTCCAGAGAAGACCAAATTTACAAAGATCACCGATAAAGAAAAATAGAAGCAACTCGGTAGCTGACCAAGCCGATACTTTTTCTAACTCAGAAAATGAGAATATGAATCTATTGGCGAGGCTAGAGCATATGGAGCAATTATTTGCCAAGCTAAGCGAAGAAATTAAGTATCTAAAGTAAGAAAATTAAAACCTAAAAATTTAATCGGGATTCAAAAACAGATTGCGATATAGGAAGCATTGAACCAGACAAAGTCATCTATTCCACTGATGAAGATGAATTACAAAGAGAGACGGACTGGATCCTAAAGAAGAAAAAACAGTCCAGGAAGAGTAAGAAAAGAAAATCTGAATCGTCACCTGAGGCTGATCAATTAAATGGTAGGGGCCAATCTAGTCCAGATTCAAAAGATGTTCTACCCAAGGCCAATCAACCAAAAGGTAGTAAATCTACCAAGAACATTACACCAAATTTCGTGCGACCGAAAGAAAAATCACTCCTACCAATAAATATTGTGGGTGTAACCAGTTACCCAGAAATTCAGTTACTGATGAAATCGGTTACTGACAAAGACTATAAGGTAACAGCGTTAAATAATGACGTTCCCTCTTTTTATGCTAGTATTTGACAACAAAGAGAATGTTCAAAACATTTATGGAATAAAAGGAATCCTTCACAGGAAGGTGAAAATTGAACCAATGAGGAGAACTACAACACGCATACCCCAATGCAAGAAATGTCAGGCATTTAATCACACCCAAAGATATTGCGGCCGGGAACCAAGATGTGTAAAATTCTCAGCTAATCATTTTATTTAGGCTTGTACAATAGGCAGAGATGTGCCAGCCAAGTATACAAATTGTAAGAGCCAACATCTAGCAAATTATCGAGGCTGTGAGGTTGCTAAACAACTACAAAAATTAAGAGATAAAACAAGAAATCAACCGCAAAATCACGAAAACCGAAGGGTTCAAATATCAAATCAGATGGATCAAAACCCACAACCAAGCAATACAGGACAAAGAAGTTCATTTGTGCAGGTAGTGAAAGGATTGGGTTCAACTAAACATATGGGCTCTGAAAGTAACCAAATTATGGAAAACATTATGAACAGCATTGCAGCTACTACAAAGCGGCTAGATGACCAAAGTAATCTGAACAACATGATACTTGATCAACTGAAGAAAATGCAACTCCCTCAACGCAATCCAACAAAAAATGTTAAGTAAGACCACAATCTGGAATGCGAATGGCATTATGCAACATATTCCAGAAATAGAAATATTTTTAAATTCTGACAAAATCGACATTTTCTTAATATCTGAAAGCCATCTAGTTAAATCTTCGTTTGTTAAAATACGGGGTTATAACTTATATCACTCCATTCATCCAGCGGAAAGAGCAGGAAGTGGTTCGGCATTACTAACAAAATAAAATATAAAACACCATTTACAGGGTGGCTGAGACCAAATGTTACTGACTTCACTCTGCTGTCATTTGTGTAGTTGTCATTTTCTCGCGTCAATTTTTTGACAGATTGAAGTATGGTTAGTTGTTTACATGTGGTCAACAAATAATTGTTCTAAATTAATATCTTCTTAAAAAAAATCGTAATGGAATTACGTAACAGTGTAATTGCACTGTATTTGGGTGGAAATTCACAAACAGCAATAGTTCGTCAGCTCCAGCATTTGAATGTGAATAAAATGTTTGTGAATTGATCCATAACTCGATACAACGAAACTGGTAGCATTGCTAAACGCAACAGAGGCGGTCCTAAAAAGACAGCAACATCAAAAGAAATGATACGAAATGTGAAGAAACGAACCCAAGGATCTTCGTCAAAGTGCCAATCAATTAGCCGCACGTGTACATGTTTCACGATACAGCATTCAAACCATATTGAAAAATGAACTACACTTGAAGCCCTATAAGATACAAAAAGTTCAAGATCTTACGGAGGCACAAAAAAAAGTTAGGCTTGAAAGAACACGAGCATTGAAGGCCTTGGCCGAACGTGATGAGATTCCAAAAATTGTCTTTTGTGATGAGAAAATTTTCACCATTCAACAGTATGTGAATAAACAAAATGATCGTGTTTGGTTAGAGCACAAGTCCAACGATAATTTGGACACAAGAGTTGCCATGCGCAAGCAATCACCAGCATATGTTATGGTTTGGGCTGCAGTGACTGCAAATGGACGCAATCCTCTGGTTTTCATCGAACATGGAGTCAAGGTAAACCAAGAGGTGTACCGCCAAAAGATCCTAAACGATGCTTTGCTACCTTGGGCACGTAAACACTTTGGTACGAACCGTTGGACATTCCAACAGGACTCGGCACCGTCACACAAAGCTCGAGCGACACAGAAATTTTTACAAAATTGCGTTCCGCGGCTGATTTCGTCGAAAGAATGGCCACCATATTCACCAGACTTGAATCCCATGGAATTCCATATGGTCTATTTTGGAGAGTAAGGTGTCCACTAAAAAATACGAAAGTGTTGATGCATTGAAGTCAGCTCTTGTTCGAGAATGGAATAAAATTCCGCAAGCTCACGTTCGGTCAGCATGTAATGCTTTCTATGGAAGACTAAATCAAATAATCAGAGCCAAAGGAGCTCATATCGAGCAGTAACATGTTTTTCATAAAATGTAATATGTTTTCAACATATTCCACGGAATTTGAATAAAAAATAATCAAAACTAAATAAATTACAGCGTTTTCATTTGGTAACACTTGGTCTCAGCCACCCTGTAGAATCAAATATCGAAGAAGAAACTCAGACAGCTTACTGTCTCTGCAATATATTGTCCTCCCCGGCATAACTTGAAACGAGAGGACTACCTGTAACGGAATCTTATCATATTCCGCTATCAACCCATTTCCCAAAACCTTGCCTATATGCAAAGTGATTCCACCATGACCTTGAAGAGATCATCTTCACAAAGATTCTTTAATTAGTTAGTCATGCGGGAATCACCTAGTTTTCTTTGTGTTTGTTGTTGCATTCTTATACCTGAAAACGGTATAAAATGCAATGCAACGAACATAAAAATATTCCATATCTACGTATGTATCCAATTGCAACCGACGTCACACAATGTATCTATAATGTAGTTATTATAAATACAAATGAGTAAACGTAAATATTTATGTTGTTGTTGGATTGCGTAGTCATGTGTTTTGTGTTGTGCGCGCAAAGGGTAAACGTTCTACATGGAGGTAATCGAACTACCTGTATGTAGAAATTGAGGAATTGCACTTTCCGCAACACATGCAATATAAATTCCCCAAGTGCAAATTAGCACACTTTTTAAATGGGCGGTGTTTATGGCAATATTTTGTTAATATTGCAAAAATGAAATTAATTAACTGAGAGAGTAGTACATTAATTGTACAAAAATTTCCCCCTCCCTTCTCAACCAGTTAATTAATACAATATAAATACCGGACCAAAATTTTGAAAAGGGGTCAGTGAGTTTGAAGTCTCAACGTGGAGACATTTAGTTAAGTAAGTTTGAGTGTGTTAGCGAGTGTAAGGTTTTAGATTTTGTTTTTTTTTGTGTAAGGTGTTAAAGTAAATAAAAAGAAAAAAAAAGACTGGGAGTTATTTTTTGTGCTTGTGAGGTGGTTGCTGTTGGTTGCAGAGATTGCTGCCGTGTTGGTACGTGGCTCATAGTGGTAAGTATTTATCGGTAAGGATAAAAACTAAGTGTCAGTGAATAACAAAACGGTAGCAGACTGTTCCTCTAACAGTCTTTCTGAGGCGGAACTGATACGGCCTAGGCTGTACTTTTCCTTTCCGTTAGAGCCAGCTGCTACACCATTTCCACTAATAATTTGGAAATTAAAAAGGGCGAGCTGCCCATTTGTGTTTTTTTTATTATTAACACCCGGTTAGTGATGACTCACTAAGAGTCTTCATATATACACTCGTACGGTCACTCATCAGCGGAATGAGTTGATAGATTTCCTGTTGTGTTTCCACTTCTGGGTCCGATGACCCGTCCAAATTCCCTCGCCCAACCTTTTGGGTTATGGTTTTCTCCTCAGTTTTATTTCGCGGTTAACAAGGCTGCTATCTGGGTATCCTCATCCCCACGCCGTTCCCTCAACCGACTGAGCCGCGGGAACAAATGCCGCGAGGGATGCCATACAGATAGTGGCAATTCTGTGAAATTGGGTTTGCCCTACCGCGTGTAGAAGAAAATCCATTTCATATATACACACGTACGGTCACTCATCAGCAGGATGAGTTGAGTGTAGAAGAAAATCCATTTCAAGTGGCGCCCAAACGGGGCCTAAAAATTGGCCCAAATTATTGGTATACATTGCCAAAAGGTTCTGGATTCATTTATGGATCCCAAATTTAATTGAGGATTTCAAGGCTGCTATCTGGGTATCCTCATCTCTTGGACGAGATTTTATTATTGGAGGTGACTTTAATGCGAAAAACACCTATTGGGGATCTAGACTTACGACGTCAAAAGAAATGCTTTAGCAGCGGAGACATCAAAATAAGAATTTGACTCTGGTGGTTCCCCAACATACTGGCCCAGTGACGGAACGAAGTTACTTGACCTAATAGACTTTATGTAGCAAGATATACCTCCAGAACTACATGAAGTGTGAAATGGAAATTCAAAGGGAGAGTGCACCCAGATTAACAAATTCAAAAACAAACTGGGATATCTTTCGTGAAGTATTGGAGGAAAAATCAATCTTCAGGTTCCGATAAGAAATCCCCACCAGTTGGAAGATGAATTAGAACAACTCAATGAAGCAATTCACCATGCTGCTTTGGCAAGGACCCCCATTATACAAAATAAGAAGAAGCTGACATATCCTACTCAATGGAAGTTAGAGAGTTGGTAAGACAAAAATGACGGGCAAGTAATACCTGGCAAATAACTAAAACACCGGAGAACAAAACAATTCTAAACAATTTAGGTAAAAGTCTCAAATCTCTTCTTAAAAATGTTAAAAATGCGCCAATCAACAGATATCTTGTTAGCCTAACCGATGAATAAAATTCTGATTATTCTCTGTGGAAGGCGACGAAGGAACTCAAAAGACCCCAAATGCAAGTGCCTCCACTTAGAAAGGAGGATGGAACCTGAGCAAGAGGTTCTAAAGAGAAGGCTGATCTGTTTGCAGAGTATCTCGACGATACTTTCCAACCACTACCAAGACAAGGCCAATGAAAATATAATGTTAGTCCAAAAGCTAGATGATTTTGATATACGCCCAGTAACTCTCAAATAATTAAAAGAAGAAGTGAAAAGCAACATGAATGTTAAAAAAGGCCCAGAATATGACTTGATTACTTGCCAAATAATCAAGGCTCTACCAGGTAAAGGATTTCGTAAGCTATTACACATCATAAATGAAAGCTTTCAAGTTAAAATATGTTCCGTGGCAATGGAAAGTAGCAGAAGTAGTCATGATAGCAAAACCTGATAAACCACCTAGCGATAAAAAATCATACAGGCCAATTTCATTGCTGAAAATTATGTCAAAATTCTTTGAAAAATTATTACTAAAAAGACTTAAACCAATAATTGAGGACCGACAACTAATTCCTCCACATCAATTTGGATTCAGGGAAAAGCACTCCACAATTGAACAGGTTCATAGAATTGAAGCTGAATAGATATCTGCCGAGGCAATTCAATGCCATACTAAGATCTTATTTATCCAATAGACATTTTTGTGTGAACTATGAGGATCAATACTTCGAACTAAAGAAGATCTCTGCCGGTGTCCCACAGGGGGTGTCTTAGGATCAATCCTGTATTTATTATATACAAGGGATATTCCAACAACAGATGAAGGAACCATAGCCACCTTTGCAGATGACACAGCAATCATTGCCATTGAAAGTAATGTCGCTGATGCAACGAGCAAACTCCAGAAGATTAGCAATGCGGTTTGTAATTGGACTAAGCGCTGGAGAATCAAGCTTAATGAGACGAAATTCACGCATAATAACTTTACATATCAAAAGGCTTCACACCTACCGATAGTAATTAACTCACGACCGATGCCATATGCATACAAAGCTAAATATCTGGGCCTGACTCTCGATGCCAAGCTCAAGTGGCGAGAGCATGTCAAAAAGAAAAAAGAAGAATTTAATATTAAGTTCTGAAAAATGTATTGGCATATTGGTAGAGGCCCTGAGCTTACAATATACAACAAGCTGCTGCTATATCGGCAAATACTGAAGCTGATATGGACCTACGGTATTCAACTCTGGAGATGTACTAAGCAAATAAACGCCAAAATGATACAGACGTTTCAAAATAAGGTTCTCCGTAGCATCGTTAACTCTCAGTGGTACACAAGAAATGAAGAGCTTCACAGGGACTTACAGATGGATTACATCAAAGATGAAATAAAAAAGCTAAACACGAAATAAGGCTCCGGGAACATAGAAACCCCTATATTAGCCATATGATAGGTAACCCTGTCGTTGAAAGAAGACTTCAAAGAACGAGGCCACTGGACCTAGTAAACATACCAAATTAAAATTATATTTTAAATAGGTTTAATTAATTTTGGGACTAATCATTGGATTTCACAAATTATAATCTAACCTACTTAAAAGCTAATTATTGAGTTAGTATATATACGTATTTGCACTGTTGGAACTCAACAGTGACCTTGTAAACATCTCTAGAGTTTATCTCAGTTATTTTATTGTTTTTACAATAAATCGTAATCGTATGTTTTGAAAATAAAATTGAAAATTAAGAAGTTCTAATTTTTGGAAATCGTGGTGAATATCATCATACGTGCTCCGTTTTCACAATCGATCGGAAATTTCCTAACCTTTTGTAACAGTTCGCTGTTACAGATTATTTATATGTTATTATAGAATTATTTATTTATCACATATAGTTACATAAAATTAATCTTAACCCTTCGAGAACCATGGTTCAAATTTAAGCATGTGAGAATAAAATATTTACTAATTATTTATCTAATTATATTTATTTGTTATTTATCTTATATTTACATATTGATTTACTGCTATTAACGTGCGCATGCAAATTAATTAATTTATTTATTAAAATTTATTAAAATAGAAATCATATTTTTGACAATTTTCTAACTCCATTTTGATTTACTTTTGAAGAAGTTGTGCGTATGGAAGTTATCGTTCGGTTTCTTGTAATTGTGTGATGTTCGGGAATATAGTGTCAAGTGCTTAAGTGGTTCTAAATTTAAAAAAAAATGTTTAACTAAATTAAAATTTAAATACGGTGAGTTGAGTGTCCACCATACAATGGGAGGATTTCCTGTAAAAGAAATCCGTAAGGAGGTGTGGGATATGATAACCAAAACATGTACGGTTATCCAACCTAGTATGACGGATCAAAGGTGAACCTGAAAGGGTTGAACGGTAAATTGTTGAGGGTGTGATAATTTTATTCATAATAGTGAAGAAGTACATAGAAGCAGCATTTTCAAGCTCTTTGCAAATGGTGAAAAGTACCCAACCCGACGACTGCCACCTAGCCGGCAATATGCTGCATCACCATAAGATTGCTAAGAGTCTGTTAACGGTACTGATTGTGTCATGATGATTCAACCTAACCGTTACACTTTCCGAATTTATAAAAGATAACCTGTGAACTTTTCTGAAATGCGCGATATAACCGTATATGTAAAAATGTCTTTAGTCAAACTAAAAATCATTATCTTAAATCTTGGCCACCATACACATCTGATTTTGACTGGGCTATCCGATCACGGTGAGACTTCGTGAACATCTCTAGGATCGGTGAAATAAAATTTGAGAATTTATTCATATCAATCGAGTGTAGCGTGCGTTATATTGCTGCCTACCTAAATTCCCCTGGAAGTACAGTTCAAGACGCTATTTAACGATATTGTGAAACTGGTCAGTTTCAGCGACGGGTTCCATCAGGTCGTAAACGAGCAACAAACTAGTGGAATAGCTAGAATCGTCGCTGATCGATTGGTACAGGTGTGGTGTCAAAATTTCAGTCAGCACAACATAGCGAACATTAAATGAACATAGACTGCAGTTAAGGAGGGCTGCTATAAAGCCAGAGCTTTTCCCAGCCCATCGAAAATCCGTTTGACTTTGGCCCGTACCCGCGTCAGTTGGACTATGGACGACTGAGAGTCCGTGCTGTTCTCTGATGAATTAAGGTTCAGTATGCGATCACCGGGTGCGGACCAAAGAATATGGTGGAGATCCGAAGAGCGTTCTGTGCAATGTGTGTATCACAAAGATTCGCATTTCATGACCGCTCACTAATGGTGTGGGTAGGCATTTCTTTAGACGCCCGCGTATGGACCTTGTATTTCTACGCGGCGGCACCATAACTGCCGAACGGCACATCGTGGACTGTCTAAAAGATTGTGTGATTCCATACCCCAATCAGCTTTACTGTAAAAATGGAAAATTATACCTCTGGAGTACATTTCAAACCTGGTGCACAGTATGCGAAAAAAACGCTGGTTGTGATCAGAGCTCGTGGAGGAAATACTCGATATTAGAGTAACGACCGCTTAGATTGATTGTAGGTTTGTATTTAAATAAAGATGAAGATACAGCAATATCCGCTTTTCGGTAATTTTTATATTTTGGCCCTGTGGTTATCTTTATTAAACAAAAACTTCTTCCGTTAGTGCCTTTCGGCACATATTATATTATTTCGAACAATCAAAAACTCGAATAATGCCAATAGTTACCGTACCCAATCAATATTTCCTGAAAAACGAGCAGTATATATCACAATCATTTGAAATGTTGATTCCTTAAAGCACGATTGCCGTTTTTTCAACGAAAGCAAGTTTATTGAATGTTTTCCGTTGAAACCCACACAAAAACGTGAAATCCGGTGCTGATACCCCTTTAGCACACAGTTTAAATAGTTTGTCATAACAACAATAAAAATATCAAAATTCTTAAAATATTTCTCACCCCATTCGCAAATTCCGAACTTCTTAAAAAACTGTACCGATTGCCTTCTAAACATAAAACAAGACGGATTTAAATAAAACACAAAGTACCAAAAAAAAAGTTTTTGGTTCTGGTTTTCCTTTTTTATATTTTCTCCTAATTTCAACAAAACAAAAAATATAAAATAAAAGGAATGAAAAATTACTTCCGGGTAAAATAAAATTATTTGATATCATCATCATCGTATATAGCTTTAAGGTACCCAAGAACGCAAAGTAAAAAATAAAACAAGCACGATGATGAACAATAATCTTATTTATTTTTTGTTAGAAAGAAAATTAATTTTCTAGGCCATCAACATTTTATTTATGTACAATACAAAAAGTAACAACAACACAAATTAAATAAGAGTACATATTTAATATATTATTACCCCAAAAAATTATTAATATTAGCAGTGCCGGCTTAAACCGGCGGCGTAAACCAAACCTTTAAGAATTACAAAAAACTGGCCCTTTAAATAACACGAGAGATTTAATATTAATTTTTTAATCTTTTTGTATTTTGAAAATCAAGTCGTATCTCACACTATAAGTGTCAAGGTAAATGAAAGTCAACTGTCACAATTCCCCGTCATTACAAATTTAATTATTTTATGACAAGGAAAATTTTCTATTTTATGATTGTGCGAAAGAAGTAGGACTAAATTTTGCACATACACCAACACACGTGCATACACACGCTCTCCCTGTTATTAATTTCGTACTTATGATAACTCGTCTTAATAATTTTTCGTTACATTATTTTTATGTTGCCGCTACATACGAGCATATATGTAATTTGAACTCGTCAAAATTACATCAACGTACATAAAAATGAAAAATGACATTAACATGTAATGTATGTTTCAACATCATGCCACACAATTTATACATCTAGGTGGGTAGGTATTCTAGCGAATAGTTTTATCTCATCAATTATAAAAGATTTTTGTTTTATGATGTAAGCTGTGTTTCGTGGAAATATTCAATTATGTTGTAATCACATGAAATTGTTTTTGATGGCACGAAAATTTGTAGAATAAACAAACAAAGATTAAGCGTTGTTGGTAGATACGAGCACACACACGACTTGATTTCGAGAAAAGTTAACAAGTGTGTGTTGGAACAAAATATGACGTGCATGTGACTTTTGTAATTAAATTTTGCAGCAGAAGTCAATTTATTGTACATGAACTATAGAGATTGCACTGCAAAATAATTCCACCACTCACAATGAACCACTCTAAACTCTAGATTTTCACCAAATTTCAGTGCGACCTTCCATTTTGTGGAGAAAGGTTAAGTATCAAGTTTTATTTTGGTCAGTCAATCCGAGTGAGCTATACAAAGTTATAGTTTTGATAGAAAAACAGTTTTCACCAAAAATTCTTCCAATACTTACAAAGCCAACAGAAACTAATTTTGTGGACTAACACATCTATATATATTGAAATCAATTGCCCTGCGTTAGTCTCACAAAAACTCGAGAGCTCAATACTGGGGTGGTTTAGGATAAAATAAAACTCGGAACACCCCAACGAAAAAACCGGAAAATAGAAAAGAAATCGGAACTTGTATCGGAGAATTGTATCTCGACAATGAACATTCATTTATATATTTACTTCGGATTATTTTAAATAGATGCCGCTGGTGGCAGACTTATCGTTTGAGAGCTGGGCCATGTATTACATATTTATGATTCGATTATTCACACCGTTTGGTTGAGCTCAAACATTTCAGCGATAATTTGTGAAATTTAATAGAGTTATAATTATTTTTGCGTAAAAAAAGTAGTGGATTCTAAGAACAGAATTAACCACAAATTCATTCCAATATTGCTTAGCGAGGCTCGATTAGTTCTGATACACGAAGATTTCAATATTGTAATTACGACCAATTTGGTTCGTGCTCAAAGTGATTGTAAAAACAATGTCGTATCGTTTTACAGCGTCCATTACAACACAATGTCTAAAGCTAACATAGGTCGTCGCAGTCAGTCAAATGCGCGATCTATTTCACGTGCGAACTGATATCCTGACATATAATGAAAATAGTCGTATTGGCATGTCCCAATTACATCAAGCGAATTGATTCAAAATGCAACAAGTTCGTAGACATGAAACACCACGAAAGCGAGCACAACACAATGATCATTACCGATTGTGCCAACGCCGTACTCCTATAACCCTAGTACGAGCGGAATTCGATTACGATTCGGAAAACAATTAAAGTGCTTGCGGATGAGTAACGATTAGAGAAATGCCAGTCGTTTGTCTGGGAAAGTGAAATTGCCACAATTGGTCCGGCCACCACAATCATTACGCTCATTTGTTTCTGAAACAGGAAGTGATTCTACCCACTTCCTGGCCAACATTCAAAAATACAACAGTTTCTTCTAAATAACATCGTTTGGCGCAATGCATATTGTACGGGACAATTTCATGCCTTTCTTTCAAGTTAATCACAGTTCGACATCGATCCGAGCCATTGGCGGAAAATTGCAAACGCTTCTTCATTAGAACAACGAATTGATGAAGTTGGCCATCCAGCAGCCATGAAATCGTCATCAGGTGAGTGGGCACGCATAGAGAGAGAGAGAGAGAGAGAAAAATCGTGCTTCATCGTCGGAACCGCGTCTCCGAAACGCACAGGACTTACGATGCGCTACAATATCCATTAATCTTTTGGTAGAGGAGGAGACTGAACAACTGACATATATTCGTTTGAACCAAAAGCAGCTCCGATCTGAAGAATACATTAATCTCCTCAACGCGATTAATACCGACGGCGATGCAAACAACATGGGAAGAATAACAGTTTCAGTGGCCACTTACATCGGAAACACTCAGCAAATGCACGAGTACTTGCAAGTTGCGATGTCGTACGTTAGACAATATGGCCACTCAGACCTATTCATAAAATTCACCTGAAACCCTCAATGGTTCGAAATCAAGTAGTAACTGCAGCCCAGCCAAACACCAGTTGACAGACATGACATCACTGCCAGAGTTTTTAAACAAAAATTAAAATCTCTAATGGATTTCATTATAAAGCTACTGTGTGTATGGCCAAGTTCTTTGTTAGGATGTACTCCGTTGAATAAACGTGGGCGGCCTCATACAAACACTTTGGTTTGGTTCGTTCAAAAAATCAGATCGGATGAAATCGATTCCATCATCTCAACCGAAATCCCGGATCAACAACTGCCGAAATTGCATAGAGTGGTGACTAAAAATATGATCCTTGGACTTTGCGGAGTTTTGAAGAACGACTCACCCTGTATGCTCCAAGGCTTTTGATTCTCACATCAATGTGGAATACAGTGACTTCGTCAAGTCGATCAAAGGCAACGATATCGCTGTTTTCGGTGTGACAAATGCAAACAACGAAGTCAGAGGACGCAGCGGACAGCTTATTTTCGGTTTGTCAAGCAAATGATTTCGCTCCTACTTTGCTGTATACTTAAATGCCTCGCTACTACACATGGAACGCATCATCGAAATCGTTCCAGCGTCGAAAATAATGAACACGAGTTGAAGGACATCCAAATGTCTTTGCTTCAGACGCTTTTGATCGCATCTACACTCTGCGTCTAAATAACCACGGTCCGACGTCGTTTCAATAACTGAGCATAGTTAATAGGCATCTGTGTGCGACTTATCGTGAGGCGTGTCAACTCTTACAGTTACTCGAGAATGGTTTGCATTGGGACAATACGCTCAAAGATTTCGTCATATTTTTATCACCCCATCAAATCCGCACATTGTTTGCGATTATCCGATCCACATGCTCCCCTTCGAATCCGATCGATTTGTGGCTCAAATATAAGGACGACATGTCTGAAGATGTTTTGCATCGACATTGCAAATGACAGTAGAAATGTACAATGAGGCATGATGTACAATGAAGACTCTTGTTTCACGTCAACCATGTATTACAAAGAGAACAACAATGCGACATTGAAGCAGTAGTCGAAGTAGTTGATACAAATGTTCCGCAATTAAATCAACAACAAAAGACTGAGTACGACTCTTTGATAGAAGCTGTGAACAATAGAACTGTTGGCATTTACTTCCTGGGTGCTCCCGCAGGGACTGGAAAACCCTTCTTCACTTGGAGCTGCAGCGACTTTATTAAGAGGCGGTTGAACTGCACATTCTTCACTGAAATTGCCACTGAACATGCAAATCAACGAGACACCAACTTGCAACATCGCCAAAAATACTGGCAATGATTCTACAGAGATGCAAATTGATCGTTTGGGTCCCCACAAAACATCACTGGAGGTGCTAGACAGAACGTTGAAAGATTTTCGTGGTAATCAAAACATTTTTGGTGGAACCATGAATCTGTTATCCGGTGATTGTCGTCAGACTCTTCCTATTATTCCACATTCAACTGCAGCTGGCGAACGTTGCGACATGTGAAGATTCTCCAATTGACGACTAACATGCGAGTGTTTTTGCAACAAGATCGTACTGCAGAGGTGTTTTCGAAGCAATTGTTGGACCTGTTAATGGAAAAATCGCAGTTGACATCTCGACCGGATTCATCGCATTTCCCACTGATTTCTGCCAGTTGACCGAATCGAAGGCAGAGCTTATTCGATGCGTTTTTCCGAACATAGTGCAAAACTTAAAAAAACATAATTGGCTGAGCAAACGAGCCATATTAGCACTGAAAAACCAAGATGACGGTGATCTCAAAGCGACTATTCAAAATTTCATTCCGGGACAGTTATTTTCCTTCAAATCGATTGACCCAGTTATCAACCAGGATGAAATAGTAAGCTATCCCACACCTGTTGAATTCGCTGGAATTGCCCGGATCACTACCACATACGATTTGCAATTGAAAGTAGGCTCAGGCGACGTTGATAATCGTAAAGGGAAAGTACAAATGAAGTGATGTTTTGATTCTGCGCATCTCGATGGCCGTCAAAAAATCACAAGACCATTTGTTGGGATTAACTTGGAATTTCCGGGTTTCGCGCATGGTCAATCGGATGTCGCGTGTTCGAGTGTCGGCCATCATCTTTGTTTGTTTAGGCGCCAGACGTAGTTTACCACAACGCTTTGCATTGAATGTTAACCTCATTTCTTTTCCCTCATTTGAATTACGAATGAGTTTCATTTAAATACAAAACGAAACTCAAACCATACACAGTGCGGCCAACATTGCCGGTTGATTGGGATTCGAAATCGTTTATCAACTCTTCATAACCAATTATGAATCCCAATCTAATCAATTTTAGGTAGTACGAAGTTCACCGGGTCATCTAGTTCTGGTACAGAAAAAGTTCCTTATCATATCGCGATAACGTTCGCCAGTGACTGTAACAAGCTGAACCATTCGGATTTTTGTAAAAATATAGACAAATGCCCCTGCAGCCCAGATTGCACACCATACTGTCACTTTCAAGGAATGTAATGGTGATTGATGAATTATTGGTAGATTTTTTACTGCCCAGAACCGCTGTTTTGTTGGTTTACACGTTCACTTAAGTGAACGAAAAATTTAAAATGTTGAAAACGTTGAAATTTTAAACTGAACATTTGAAAAAATTCAAATATTGGAATAATTAGTATTTTCAATTAAATATTACCAGAAATTGGAGAAACGTGGTGTAAGTTTAACTCTCATATTCCTTCCCCGTATTATAGCATACTTAGTTTTGGTACGGATTTCGTTGGAGTGGGCTTCACATTAGAA
This sequence comes from Nephrotoma guestfalica, assembly GCA_963691935.1. NCBI lineage: Eukaryota > Metazoa > Arthropoda > Insecta > Diptera > Tipulidae > Nephrotoma > Nephrotoma guestfalica. The sequence goes on from OY829914.1 coordinate 17,543,284, forward strand.
TCATAGCAAATTACCTGTTTCCTGTTAAATACCATTTCGACCAAATACCTAAATGAATTACCGTACACGCTTAAATCAATCATATGCGTATGCGAAAATACAAATTAAATTCCCCACGCGCAGTCAAGAGACACATCACAGATGCGAACACTCAATAATTTTGCTATGTTGATCTATACGAGTACATTTCCAATTATATTTTCCATTCCGATATATGACTACCCACAGTCATTTTCATCATTCAAGTACAACAAAAAAAAAACACTTCATTTCAACATTTCACATGTACAAGAGTATTATACGTCCGATAGAATTGATTTAAGAAAAAAATGAAACGTCTTATAGTTCTTCAATTTGTACCAAAAACAATTCCGATCAATATAAGACGAGCACATACATAAATACCATAAAATATATTTTCATTGAACATAATCGTATTTATACACAAACATGTAGAAGAAAAAGGTGTTGACAACATGACATTTAATCGAAGTGACATTAAAAAATTGAAATATTTCCAATTTGAAAAATGTTTTATTTGGGCGAATGAGCCAAAACAAGCATTGTGTATATGATCGGTGTGGGTGGGATTGGAAATGTAAAAAAAAAAAAATAAATGACGAATTTGAAATGTTTCCTGAAAATATTTTTCGTATCCTTATATGTTGATTAATCACTTCACAGTAAAGTTTTGGGATAAATTACACAAAAAGTTAAAATACAGCATCCAAATGTTTTGAAAAATATGAGCGGAAGTGGCAGCTTCCATAGAAGATCTTTTATTTTTGAAAATATTTTGAAAAGTATCTAGCATTTATGAAAAACGATTAAAACATAATGACTGCAAATTAAATTTCGAACAATTAATTATTTATTTCTTGATAAATTTTGAAATCCTTGCGAAATTTGGTGAAAATCGGTGTACCGGAAGTGGCAGATTTTTTGGGAGCTGGTTTCCATTTGTTTTATTCAAAGTTTGAAATAAATTTAAAGATTAAATTTTCAAACAACAAGGGTTAACTTTGTCGGTTTTCTGAAATGGTTCCAAAGATCCGAAAATTTTAATTTTTCTCTGTAGAAATCATGTGTGGTGTACTCGAGATCTATGTAAACATTCGTAATAAAAAATGGTTGTGTGTTTCCAAAATCATATTCAACCTACCCCATCCCTACGTCCCTCGTTTTGATATAATTTAATTTTTAAATCCGTCTGCAGTTAGCTGAAGTTCCGGTTTAGAGTAGGTTTCTTCTGATTTCTTTTAAATCAAGTTTTTTTCCGAGTTTCAGGAATTCCTTCATACAGAGTTAATATTGAAAATTGAAATTGAAACGAAATTGTTTTTTGCTTTTTGCAATTTTCCGCCATAAAGGATTTTCCACGACACTGGATTTCCAGCCTAGGAAATTTTCTGGAATAGAATTTCTAATTACCCATAGAATTATATCTAATTCTGTATTCTGATTCCCGATTCCGGTGCATGTAACAAATTCGATGCGCCAATTTGTTTAAGCAAAACTGCTATTCTGTAAGTACAGAGTTTTCAGATGCCGACGAAATTTATGATTCCTGCTTGTATTTGGAGTTGGTGATAAATCTAAGGTTGGGGAAATATGAAGGGAAAATGAGATCAAAATCGTTTGGTACCAGATCCGAAGGTGGATGCATAATAACCTCTTAGCCAAGCTCCCGGAGCTTCTGGCGAGTCATCAAGAACATGTGTTGTCCTAGTGCAACATGACGCCTCTCTTATTGGCTAATTATCGCTTCTAGTCGATTGCTGCCTTCAGCCGGCCAAATTGCTGGGAGTAGAGGTCCAAATTCAGCGTTTGTTCATTGGACAGGCGCCCAAAGTAGATGATTCCCTCCCAATCCCATAAAACACACGGCTAATTCTTTTTGGCTATCAATCCTGGATTGGCCACCATTTGGGCCGTTTTACCAGCCTTCGACCATGATGACCAGCCATCGACTGGTCCTTTAATTTTTGCATCAACTCGTGCGGCACCAAAACATCGAGGTTCTTTTTGAGCCTTATGCAAATGGTTTAAAACTATTGGTGTTCGATCTTCAGCTCCGGAGCGATGCTACGTTAATCATTAATTTCTAGGATTTTATTAACATTTGGGACGATAGGCCGTCTTTGACATAGATATTGCCGGAACGGAATCGACAAAATCAAAATTGCGCGTGGTTGGCTGTGACAGAACCAGGACCATAGACACCATTCATAATTTCAGCCACCTAACCTGCGTTCTCGCCTTTATCTAAGCAAAATGGTAAAATATAGTGAATTTTCTCTTTGTTTGCCGCCATCCTTGACACGCTATAACTCATAACTAAATTGAGCAATCAAAATAATAAAAAAATATTTTTAGTACATGAATCCCCCTTTCCAACGAGTATAAGTAGGGGGAAAAGTTCGTGGCCTTTTTTCCGGTGGATGGCTTTACATTCATATATCTCAGTAACCATTAGTCGTATCGGCTAATACTTATGTGTGTTTCAAATGTGACATTGTGTGTTTCAACTAGTACTTTGACATAAAAAACATTAAAATCGGTGAAGTGAATAAAAAGTTGCAACATTTTAAACATGGAGATAAATTTTATTACGACAAAGGTAAAAACGCGGCCCAGGCTTGCGAACCAATTTGTGCTGTTTATGGAGAAGATGCTTTATCAAAATCAGCAGCAAAGAAATGGTTCAAGAGCTTTCATTCTGGAAATATGTATGCCAAAGATGCACCTCGCTCTGGTCGACCAACCACTGGAAAAGTCGATGAAATCATGCAGAAAATTGAAACAGTCCGACATACTATATAAGCAGCCATGCAATTGGTAAAGAACTAAATATTGATCACAAAACAGTTTTAAATCATTTGAAAATGGCTGGATAGAAAAAAAAGCTTGACGTTTGGGTATCACATGAATTAACAGTTAAAGTTTAATGGACCAGATTTCTATCTGCGAAACACAGCTGAAACTGAACGAAATCGAGCCATTTTAATGGGAATGATTACTGGTGATGAAAAATGAATAAGATACAACTGCGTTGTGTGAAAAATATCATGGACGAAACGAGGCGGAGCTTCCCAAACGGTATCAAAGCCAGGATTGGCGCCAAGAAAAGTAATGCTGTGTGTTTGCTGTGATTGGAAAGAAATCGTGCATTATGAGGTGCTCCCACCGGGCCAAACGATTGATTTTTATCTTTACTGCCAGCAACTAATGCGTTTAAGGCAAGCAACACATTTAAAACGTCCAGAATTAATCAGCTGAAAGGGCGTTGTATTCTATCATGATAACGCTAGACCACACACATCATTGATGACCCGGCAGAAACTGAAAGAGCTTGGCTGGGAAGTTTTGATGGGTGCGTATTTCCATATAGTACTGACCCTACACCATGGGACTACCATTTGTTTCGGTCCATGCAGAACCATCTTAATGGTTTTACATTCAATTCAAAAGAGGCCTGCGAAAATAAGTTGTCTCGATTTTTCGCCTCTGAACTACAGAAGTTCTACAGTAATGGGATTATGACTCAACCAGAAAAATGGCAAAAGGTCATCGATCAAATTAGCACATATTTGGTTTAATGAAGTTCATTTGAAATAATAAAATTTTTTGTTTCAATGTCACCCAAAAAAGGCTACGAACTTTTTCCCTACCCCTTTATATGCCACTAAAGCCGTCTACCGAAAAGATAATGGATTTTTCCCCAATCTATTATGAAATTGTGGAAAATTTATTAGATTATTAGATTTGAATAAGCGCTTAATTAAGAATAAGAACCTGAAAATGAAATGTTTTAGATTTTTCGCATGCAATTTTAGAACCAACGCAATTTTGGTCTATCCGATTCATCAGTTTAAGATTGTTATATGGTGTAAAGAACTACCGGGGGACTGATTATTATGAGCCTGACCAACTTTATTGAAAATCCTTCTTCTGAAAATCGAAACACAACTTCAGTTATATCGACTGTTACTTGGGGACCATACATATTTAGTTACAAAACATAATCAAGAACTCCACATAATTGACAGAAGCCATTGGTTGCGTATAAAAATAAGCAATGGTTGTCGAATTTGACATTTTTGGACGTTTAACCACGGCATAGATCATGGAATATGTGCAAAATCAAAAATAATCAAGTAGTAGTAAATACACTGTTAAAAAATTCTTATAAGAATTTTGAGTGAAAACTAATAAAAAAGTCCGAAATGCGTAAGGATAATACAACTCTCTCTCTCTCTCTCTCTCTCTCTCTCTCTCTCTCTCTTTCTCGAGCATTCACACCCCATGAAGGGGTTTTGTAGCTCGCACTAAGGTCCCCAATTCGTCTCGATCCATAGCTCGCGTCCCCAGTTTCAACGTCCTAATATGCGTAAATCTTGTTCGACGTCGTCACGCCAGTGCAGGAGAGGTTTTCCTCTATGAAGCACATCAGCTGGCTGTTGATGAAAAACTTTATTAATCATCCGTTTTTGTGGAGATCTTGCAACGTGGCCAAGCCAACTCGATTGGATTTGATAAATCCAATGATATCGCTACCACCGTTAAATTGCTGTATTTTGTGGTTCATACGAATCCGATATTCGTTGTTCGCGACTATAGTTGGACCAACGATTGAATGAATGACCTACCTTTCGAAGGTAGATAACAATATACAATCATCAGAGGTCATGGTTCAGCTCTCACTTCAGAAAGCTACCACAGATCGCAATAACAGTGAATGGGGGTAGAAAACTCGTTGTCCGGCAGCGATTTGGGGTTTTATTTCTGCCTGCATATCATTCAACGATGTTATAACTGACTCGAGGTATTTAAAGTTTTCGACGGTATAAAAATTATAGTCGCCAACTCCGAGATTTGACATGGAAATGTTCCTGGGTTTTGATAAAAATTTGGTTTTACTACTGTTCACCTCCAACCCAAGTCTTCTTGCGCAGCGATCGAGAAGTATGAAACTATCCTTGATATCGCTAGGTCTTCGGCCAAGGAAGCACGATATCATCTGTATATATCCAAGAATTTGGCCTGATTTATTAAATATACAGCGCGAACTGTCGATGTTGCTTTTCCTCACTACGTATTGCATCTCCCTGTCGAACACCAGATGTTATTGCAAAGGAGTCTGATACTTCCTTCAATTAATATTCTACCTACAGACCCAGACGTTATTAGTTTACACAGAGAAACGAGTTTCTCTGGAATTCCTAGGCCTATGAGGGTGGTGTTCGTCATTCGGATTTATCAGATTTTGAAAGTGGGTTTGCCATACTGAGGGAACACCAGCCACGCTTGTTCTCAGCCCTTCATTCCGATGTTTTATCTCTGTACTTCGTGGCTGAAGTCTTTAATGAGATTCCTAGCGTTAGCAAAACAATGTTAGGAGGAGTTTCTTCGATGGTACTGAGCCGCTCTAAATATTAAGTGACAGCTGATTGGTAACTATGTGCAGTAATGCTTGGTCTTTTAGAGCATCGAAATTCCTTTGAATAATCTTAGAAAATATATCTGGGATATTCTTAAAGAAAAATTAGCAAAAAGCGACGAAGGAAGTCTGGGAAAATGACGCAGATCTGCTCACCAAAGCCAAAAATGCAATAAGTAGAATGCCCCGTAGGATACGGTTCACCAAGTATTACTAAATATAGTTATCATAAAAATTTTAATTTTTATTTGAAAAATTTACTTTTCAAAGCAATAACCTTCCAAATATCTAACTGTGATAATAATTTGGCCTCACCTGAATATTTGATAATTAGCTACCAGCGCTACAACATGATTTGGAATAATTAAAGTTGTAACTGTCACCAGCGCCACAACGGTAGTTCTAAGTACTAAAATTTTCTGGAAAATCTAAGGCATTCTTCAAGATCTTTTCAACGATATACGACAAGTATTTATTTTATAATAATGGCAGATACCCCCCCCCCCCCCCCCCCCCGATCTCCTTGAGGTAGAGATCCGAAAACTTTTCAATGCACCACATTAAAAATAAAAGAAGATTGGTGAAAAAATTTGGATTCGCATAAGCCGTTCTCGAGATATCATCGGTACAGGCATCCGTTCATGCATCCATCCATCCGGACAAAGCACAAACTTTTTGTGGAATTTTTTGATCAGGAACGTTCGAACGTCGAGAAAATTGGTTTCGAACCAGGATCATTTTTTATCATTTTTATCAGGATTTAAATAACTTGACCTTGAACTCTACGCATTGAAGACATTTTATACACCAAGGTTCATACAAATAGTTTTAATGCAACAGATATACAATTGGTGCTCTAGTTAATATTCGTTTAAAATAAATTTTAAATATTTTTCTCACTATCTCGAAAAAGTGTGCGATTACCATCATCCATACTGTATGCATCCACATCACATCACATCGTCCAAAGATATGTACATATCATTTCAAGAAACATACTCGTATACTTTAAAAACGAAAAGTTAGCTAGATAAACTTTCAAATTGGAAAAGTTTGCACAAAAAAGAAAACAAAAGTAATAGAAGTAAAGTTCTTTGCAGTTTTAAATAAAGAAATGAAAAAGTTTGATCTTATTTAAATTTGTTTTGATCTCTTTTCCAAATTGTTAAGACTCGTTAGTAGAAAAATTTCCTTGGCAATCTTGCATTATTATTTTACTACTATTTATATACGAATGTACCAACTTATCGCGAGGAAACAATATCCTTCTTACTTCGTATAACTGTTATTGCATTTCCGCATATTCTCCGATTGTCTGTATGATAAACCAATTACGTATTAATGACCAGAAAATTGTAAATCGACTTACACAAGTACTATAGCAGGAGTATATGTAATGAGTACGATATGCACAACTATTTTCTGTTGCCAGGTAGTTATCATAGCTTATGTATACTTACGAGTACTTTACTGCTTTTAAATTGATATAGGTGCTCTAGTTGTTCGATACGTTTTGAGAAAATAACAATTCTACTACAATATCAAATATGCCTTAGGAGGATTAGGTACAGGAATATATAGTTGTTACACTGCACAATAGAAATGTTTGTATTCATGATTTTTTGTGTATCTACGAGCATTATATTGTGTGACACAGTTTCTTGTTGTTTTTGCAGCAGTTTACGCGAATGAAAACAATCGTAGTCCGTCTACATATGAATTGTACTTGCATATGTTTCTAATCTCTCTAAAACAGGAAACAACAAAAAATACTAAAACAGTAATGTGGATAGTAGATAACATTGACGTTGTGTTCTAGTTTTTAAATTAGATATGCAATAATATACATGTAAGCTGGATATCATTTTAAGCTTCTTACTGGTATAAATAAAGGAAACACCAATTTTATACCGAAGTAAACATTTTAACGAAAAGTGTGACTACTAAAAAGTGTGGCATTGAAAAAGTGTTAATAGCGAACATTTACTAAAAAAAATATCATCAAAAATCATGTGTGATCATATTAATTCTAGTCTATTAGTCAAAGGTCACACTATGACCGATTTAAACAATCCAGTTAGGTGTAGGAGTGAAGGACGAGTTGAGCTGTTCAAAACATTGAAATAAAAATGTTTTGGGTGGCTCCAATTTCTAAGGGGCTAAATTTTGGAAAAATTCAAATATTCCTCAAAATACTGGCTACACTGTGGCCGATTCCAGAAATCGCTTAAATGTGTATAAATTTAGCTATTCAAAACGGTTAACTACATTAAAATAAAAAGAGTTTTACAACCTTTACCTTCAAGTTTTAACTCGTCAAATTTTGGAAAAAGTAAAATATTCGTCAAACAGTTAACCTCAGTTAAATAAAAAAATTGGGGTAGCTCTTCCAATTTTTAGGAAACATCGTGAAAATATCTGCTACACTATAGCCGATTCTAAGAATCTCGGAGATGTTACCAATTGTGTGCATATGTAGTCTAAATGTGGTCGAATAAGGCTGAACAATACTGTTTAATACACTTAACTGAAATGATTTTGGTGGCTCCACACAAGTTTTAAGTTGTCGAATTTTTGAGAAACTCAAATAATCAACAAAATACGTGCTACAGTATGGCCTGTACTAGATAACACAGAAAGGTTACTAAGTGTGGGCATATATCGCTTAATAGTGGTGCACAAATTTAACTGTTTAAACCAATCGGTCACATACAAGTAAAAAGATTTGGGGTTGCTGTTATATTCAAATATTCAAATGTTCATCAAAATATCTGCTATACACTATGGACGATTTTTAGAAATCTCAGAGGTCTAACCAAATATTTTGCTATTCATGACAGTTAATCACAATCAGTTAATATTACCAAGTCAAATCAAAATAGTTAACCACGTTAAAATAAAAAGATTTGTGGTTGCTTCCTTTTAGAGAAGTCACACATACACATATATAGATGTTTATATAACAAACATACACAATACACACACATTCACGCCAATAAACATACACAGAACTTTACAAACTCACTTTTCCGAGATAGCGTATGGTAAATCTGCGTTCGAGGATGAACATTTTCTTGATTATTTGTATATTTTATTTCCTGAAATCGGTCATAACGTAGCAATTTTAATTTTTCCAAAGTTTGGCGCATTAAAAAACATGTGCGGTTAACTGTTTTTAATTCGTCCACAATTAAGTGATATATGCCGACAACTCTGAGGGAACATCTCTGAGATTCCTGGAATCAACCATAGTGTTGACGAATATTTGAATTTTTCAGAAATTTAGCGTCTTAAAATTTTTGTGCAGCCACATAAAATATTTTTATTTTAATGTTTATTAAAATTCCTGGAGTCGGCCATAGTGTAGCACGTATTTTGAAGAGAATTGTGATTTTTGAAAAATTTGCCGAGTTAAAATTTGTGTGTAGTCAAGCCGAATCGTTTTATTTTTAATTTGGTTAACTGTTTTAAACAGCTCATTTTGTTACTCATCTATACTAGGATGGTATATGCCCACACTTAGTAATTATCTGAGATTCCTGGAATCGACCATAGTGTATCAAGTATTTTGGCGAGTATTTAAATTATCCAACAATTTATCGCATTTAAACTGTGAATGCACCCCAAATTTCTTTATTTTAATGTGGCTAACTGTTTTAAATAGCTCAATTCGTCCACTTTTAGATGACACATGTCCCCACTTGGCAACAATATTTCGCAAACTCATCGCTAACTTATTACTCTTCACTCTGTACTTGCAAACAGAGTAATGCATCATATACGAAAATGTACATATACTTATACGCGCAAGCCGGAAACAGCACGACGAGCATTTGAAACGAAGATAGCAAGAGACATCACCAATACACTTCATAGGAGAGCGAACAAATTTATTTCACAAAAATATTAATGTAATTTCAGCCGCCCGATGCAGTGAAGTGACACAATGAAGTGACAAGCCTTTGACATTTCCTATCGCCACCACCACCATGCCGCACATAACGCCATCCGCCATTACACATGGCGGATAATAAATAAAAAAATAATTATTTTTTTAAAATTAAATTAAATAAGGAATATAATAAATTAAATATATTAACATTAAATAATAATTTATAATAATAAAAACAAAATCTTTTTTTTTTGTTTTTTTTATCTCTGCTATCTGTTCTGGGGCCAAGGCTTTCCCAACTCTTTCGCGGTTTACTTATTTACGTCCTTACTTTTACGCCTGTATCGGCCAATTCGAGGACGTACGGATATAGATCCGATTTTATTACCATCTGCACATTGCATAGCTCCATGCCAGCCTATGCTGGTATGGAAGATGGGTCGGCCCATGAGTTTTGCACTTCGACGAGGGATCATAGATGTGTTTCTTTTCATCACAAATCGTAATTTGTTGATGAAAATTCCCTTTGCATCCTGCCCCTATCGGGATTCGAACCCGGTACCTCCCGATCCAAACGCCAAAGCTTTAACCACTATGCCATTTGGTCGGTAAACAAAATGTTATTTTGGTGATCCCGTCGCCGGTTTTTACCGGGAAAATATTAATAAAATAGTTAAAATTGCATGTGGATGAAAAATGTGTATAGAAAGATGTGTAAAGAACAACAGCAACTACAACAGCACTAATGATAACTACATCAGCACATACAGCAGCAGTGGCGGCGACAACAGAGACTACACAATAACAAAAAAGCAGCTACAACAATAGCGCAATACATACAAAGCATAATCACCCACCTCCAGAGTGACCCCAATCTCCAAATCAAATGCAGTATTCGGAACTTCAGGATTAACTGGTTGTTTGAGCCTCATTAGTTTCTAGTCGAAACTAGGTTTTTTAGAGCCAAGTATGCTTTCCGTTCACCAGTTCTTGGCTCGCGCAATCTTGCGATAACGAGGTCAGCTGGAACTTTACACTTGTACACTTGCTGAATTTTAAGCCAGAACTATATAATGCCAGCCGGACCCATATCAGTCTGAACCATGCCAGATGAAACTAACCCAACTATGGCTCAAGTATATACTAAGGACAGCCTCTTTGATATCGAAAGCTGTAATGTGCGAGATCTCTTACGCTATGTGAATAGAACTAGATGGGTTTAAAGGGAGTTTAATGATGTCGGATCCTGTGGTATCACAATGGGCCAAAATTGGCCTAAGTGAAACCGAACCTAACCTAACCATGGCTCAAGTAGCACATGCATTGTGCATGGTTGTGCACTATATGGTTTATCAGTTGGAACCAACATTAAACCAGCCGTACACTATGAACACAATATGCTTAAATGGTTGTAAGCATATAAGCTTTCAGTCAGAACCATTACAAGGTCAACCGTAACCACTGTTGTGTAATAAACCGGAAAAGTCGTTCCATTTATTTATTTTCCGCATTGTTAAGCAAGGTCACTAAATTTTAACAAAATAAACACAATATAAAATATGAAAATGCAACCTTGCAACCGCGGAAAATGTACATTTGTTTTCCGCAGTGCTTGTATAACATTTTCATTTCCTCTAAATTTTAGTGTATAAGACGAAAATTTTAGTTTTAAGATATAGACATAAATAGTAATTATGGATAGTCATTATTAAGTAATGTGTACTTAGTAATTAGTCATCAAAAATTATTTTAAGCATTTAAATTTACTAATGAAATTGTCAATGAAATGTAATAATCACCAGTGAAGTTGAAGTTAAAAATGCCCAATTCCCAAACCGCTCCGCACAACACCGCTATAATATCAACCAGAACAATATGAAGCCAGCCGGAATCATGGTTAAGGGAGCTCCGAGTAATTAGGGTACTTGTGGAATATATAAGCTTCTATCCGGTACCATAACAACTCAGGAACAACAACAATATCAGCCAAAACAGCAAACACGGTCAGTACCATATAAAGTCATTAGGAATAATCAGCAGATTGAGCGTGATCCGTTTTTGGTTACTATATACACTTTTAAAAAAGCATCTGGCTCTATGTGTTACCAGCTATGGCCCTATATTTGTTCCGGATGACAAATCATGCACAATGCATTGTACTAAATGTGTGTAGTAGTTGGTTTGATTCCGGCTGACAGTTAATCTGTGGCACAAATATTTAAATACATTTTACTTATTCTGAAAGCACCTAATGCTTACAATTGATAGAACTCTGGTTCCGGTTGGCTTTAAATGGTGCACAATGATGTGCAACGCATTGTGCTCCTTGTGTCATAGTTGGGTTGATTCAGGCTGGCCTGGTTCCGGCAGACTTTGTTATTTTCCAGGCAAAAGGCGTAAATGTTGCACAACCATTTAAAAAACTATAGTTAGCCGGACATGGCTCCGGCAGGATTTATATAGTTCCGACTGGCATTATATGATTCCGGATGAAAAATCATGGTAATACTTGCGTAATAGTTGATTTGGTGCCGGCTGGCTTAATATAGTTTCGGCTGACCTTGTTATGGTCCCGGCTTAAAGCTTTCATGTTATGCACAATCATTTTTCCGTTCCGGAAAACTCTGGTTCCGCCTGGATTTAATTGGTTCTAGATGGCTTAATATAGGTTTCGGCTGAAAAATCTGATAGTGCACATTTATGCACAATGCATTGTGCTACTTGCGCCATAGATGATTTGGAAATCCTGGATGATTTGGATTCCTGCTGGCATGGTTCCGGCTGCCTTAATATGCTTCCGGTTGACATTTAATTGGTTTCAGCTGACCTTGTTATGTTTCCGGCTGAACTCTCTCGTATCGCACAACTGTTAAATTGCATTCTGCTCATTGTGCAAGTCTCTAATGCTTAGGCTGATGAACCTTATAAACCTTATAGTGTTCAATTGGTTCCGGCCCCTTAATATGATTCCAGTTGACCCTTTTATGATTACGGCTGAAAGCTTATATATTATACAACGATTTAATCGGATTGTTAGATTGACCACCAACCGGTAGTACATCATAATTTAAAATTAAACCTGTCGCTGTAAAAAACATCAAGAGAAACTGGATAAAACTAAACACCGACAGATTGAAAAGGCCGAGCACAAGAAACACATTTTGTGAAGCCAACGAAGAAGCAGCCATCAGTGTAGAATAACAGTGGAAACAAATTCTAGAAGTAGAACCCTATATCGAAACAGCTATCAACACACTCGTGTCGAGTGTCTCCCTGGAATCAAATTATGCGCATACAACATCAATCAATGCATGTGAAATAATCAATAACGATTCTCAAGAAATGTGACCTAACTGAATGTATAAATTGGCAGGATAATATATTCCTCCTCAACATAACCATAAAGGTATTACCAATGGTCATCCTCTATAGAATTTCACCGACAGCCAACCCGAAATTAAGAACGTAACAAGCTAGCTTCAGATCAGGGTCAAGTTACACCAATATTATCATATTAAAACAAAACGTATCTTATTCTAATACCGAGGTGCTTCTGGCCCAACAAAACACAAATATTGAGCTCCTTGAGATGAATTGTCCACACTAAGAAGGTTGTAGAATTAAATGACAAACAGGTCTCTGAAATGGAACCAACAAGAGAGAAGGAAGGTCGGACGATCAGCTCTAGCAAGGAAACGATCAATGTTATAGCAGAAGCGAAACAACTCGGAAAATCGTGAGTGAATATCAAAGCAATATAACCCAACAGAGTTTGATGATACAGCGCAGTAGACTCCCTGTGCTGATAAATTGGAGATAAGGGGAAAAAATATTGCTTAAAATATCAAGTGAGCCTGCGGTCATATTTTCGCATTTATCAGGATTATGAACCCGAGGTACTTGTACTCGTATGGTCATTACTTCAAATTTGTTATGCAATTTTTTAGCTTTGCTCGTTTAACGATTTCGCACTTTAACCGTAACATAAATATGAATGTGCTTCATTACCGTATAAAAGCTTTGGGTCATATTTTTGAATGTGGAGAATTTTGATAATTGTTAACAGAAATTTTCGACATTGTCTACATTATCTACATTGTCGACGCCATTTTCTTAATTTTCTACATACATTGTGTGTACGTGTAGAATATTAATTATCTACGTGGTGTAGATAATACGGCCCAACACTGCTGTAGGTATACATAAAAGAATTTCTTCGTGTGATTGTAGGACAACTAAAAGTCTAAATCTCTAAAAGTCTAAAAGTCTAAAAGTCTAAAGTCTAATTATGATTGACCGTCTAATGAACTGTTTGATTGATATTGCCCAGAGATCTCCAAATTGAAAATTTTGATTTTCATAAGCCGGTCTACAGATACAAAAGACATGGGTTAAGTGAAACTTGATTTGCTACACAACTGCAGCGTCAGCGTTTTGGCATCGTAAAGCCGAAATCGAATTTGAGTTTATCCAATAGCACTCCAAATTGTTTGATTTTAAAATTGCATTGATTATAGCCCGATAAAATTTAACACTAAGGGCAAGTAAGCCCCATGGAGCATTCAGATTCTTTAAGTATGCTTGTGGTCGGCACAAAGAACTAAGAAGCTTAAATTATAAAATATGTATAGTGATAGTAGACTTCACATGCAATCTTTGGTCTGATCGAACGTGACATTCTACTTTGAGAAAATTAAAAACGTTTTCTACATTGTAAATATCCAACAGTGAAAAGCAGCCAAATCGAAATGTGCTTCTTCGCTCTGATTTTTTGCCGGAAATAAAATGTTAAAATAATTTCAACAAGTTGATGCGGCGCAAGATGCTCCATACTTATTATCGGCCACTTTCCTCGACTGCCAAATGGGAGCGGATAAATGCCACCTAAAACAAAATGGCGACCAAACATAATCGACCTGGACCATAAAAATCACTCTGAGTTTCTTCTCACAACATCATAAAACGTAAGATCTTAATTTTGTTTCGCCGTCTTTGCAACAAAATATTTTCATGTATATTAAGATGTTATACATCGGGCTAACCTAGATACCGGATATATCTATTCATGAACTTAACATCATAAACATTAGAAAAATCATCTGTTTATCAGTGAAGAAAATAAATGAGAAAGATTTGCACAAACAGATAAGCGAGACTCGTAAAAAAGCACTTCACCATCATGAATATCTTATGTTTCATTGTTGCTGCTCTACAGTACAAAAAAAAAACTTGGATTAGAAAAATAAATCTCTTCGAGACAAGCAGCGCTAGAATACAAGGACGAATAAGTAAATCAGTGATGGATTACTCATACATCAAGACTAAATCCTTCTTGAATTTTTTGTTGGTGTAGATGTTGCTGGTAATTTATGTTTTGTGTTACCGAATAATGGGAATTTTTATAATTCGCCGCTTTTCTATACTTCAGCTCAACTCTACTTTTATCCGCCTTGTATATATCGACGATATTGGTAATTACGATAAATATAAAAAATAATCGTTTCCTTTCCAATTGAACGGTAATTACATAGCAGCGCACCATTCCTATATATTGAGTGGGTATATAAGAAGAATATCTTCGATTATATTTTGTTTCTGTTAATCAGGAACAATGGGATCAACCCCTCTTATGTAATATAAAGAGAGTCTGCTGCATAATATCTCTATATAGATCGAAATTACAGTTACAGAAAAATAGATAAATTTTAAATGAAAATTCAATTTAATTTAATTTTTGTTGTTGAATTGGAACACAGCCTCCTCTCTCCTTAATTTAATGTTCTATATTGAAATTGAATTTTCTTCATTTCACATCTTTACGACCATTCATTTTCTGGTTGTGATTTATAAAATAAAATAAAAATCTGGAAAATGAAATAAAAAGTGAAGTGAACGATGACTGTGCACGCGGAAGAGAAACTACAGTCAATTAAATTTAATATGAAATGGCAACGAGACTAGAAATGGGCAAAAAATATAAAATATTGGAAAAAATTTATAAAATAAGTTGCGAAGGTGATTCGAGTTATTAGTTCTGTTGCTGGCAACATAGCTCGGATAAATTTAATAAATTTTATTAAATAATTTACGATGATGATATCATGGTACAGGGTGATGAATTAGGACATATCTGCTGTGTACGCATTTTATGTGGCATAAATAGCTTGAGCTTAATCGAAGTTAATGATTTGACGAAATTTGTTATTTCATATTATTCGGTTTAATGGGTATTGATGTGTTCTAGATATCATTTATTGTACAGCGGATGCTATTATAAAAATCATGGAGACGCGCTGATAAAGTGATGATTTTTTTATGCGTTAAGACAAGAATTTTATATAAATACGATAGCAGAAGGAACTTACATTTGTAATCGCTTACGAGTAGTATAGTATCTTTTAGAGGCAATCTTGTTTTATCTCAATTTATGAATGAAAATTTATGAAACTTATATTTCTGTGATAAGCACAAATTTTGTCAGTTTAGCCGCCTTTGGTAAGTTTTAAAATTAATTTAATTCGTTTTTTTTTCTAGAAATCGGGTTTTTTTTGTTTCGTCTTTCAGGCGAAATTTAAAATTGAAATTTCCTGTTTTCTCGGCTCCTGGACGAGCACTAATTTTTTCTCGTGAGCACTATTTAGCACAAATTGTGCTTAATCGATATGCAAAGTTACATTTTGAAATTTGAAAGTTTTCCTGCTGTAGTTACCCACACGAATCATACAAAATCGAAAATTTCGAAAAATTCAATCATTCCAAGGCCATTGATAAGGCATCGTTGGGATGTCTAAGAAAATCAAAGTATGCTATCGTGTAGTAGTCACCCGTACTTTTGTAGAAGCCAACATAATTATGTGGCCCGTCGAAGCATGGGCTCATATGGAACTGGGCCATTTGCGCCAATGCCTACCATACGGCTGATACTGCGCTCTTAGTCATTGTAAGCTCGTACTGTTACCAATTTAAAATAGTATCAATCGCTATCTTTAATAAAAAAGCAAACAATTATTACCTATAAATCATATCACTTAGAAAAACTATTTATAATCTATTTAAACTTGCATAAGGCGGAAATTTCTTTTTAAGTTGAGTAAAAAAACAACAAAATATCCATCACAGATTATTCCATTTAATTGTTGTTTTTGTACTTCTACGTATGAACGTAGAGTACAAAAACAACAATTAAATGGAATAATCTGTGAAATTCTGACAAAATTCCGTCTTATACAAGTTTAAATAGAAAAAACTGGGATGAGATGAAATAGTATTGTTTATGGAAATTTTATTTTTTTCTAGGTTGAAAAACAGGGCTTACTTCATATGCCTCTTTAGCGCTAATCTCAACATACGGATCGTCATGTGAATTTTATTTTGGACAGCGGACATGATGCCGTGTTGAAATCAGAAGAGATCGGTTACAACACTCACGGTCCCCGGGAATCATCAATTTAAATCAATAATTCATACATAAACTGAATGGATCTATTGTGCCAATCTCAACATAAGACTTGTCTTCTTATCATTTTATCATAGATATCAAGAATAAACACTTTAGATTAAGTATTATCTTGGTTTGTGTAATTTCATAATTTTCTGGGACGAATTTAAAAATCCTGGGATGGGATTTAACTAGTATTGCCTGATGAACATTTTTTATTTTTCTGAGATGAAATACTGGGATAACTTCACATACTTCTTTAATATAGGATAACCATGCTGAAAGAAAGCAGATTTCGTCAGGCACGACAGACTTATAACTTCTAGTTAGCAGTTTTAGTAATTTGCAGCGATAATAGACTGACCGCTGGTTCAACGATAACGCAACCATGAAATTGGACCGAAGAGGAGAGTACAGTCGGTATTTACCATTCATAGCCAAGATTTTATTGAGTCTAGTGACATTATTAATCGTAGTTAACATTACTGGAAAAAACTTGAATTAATTCTTGTAGCTAGGTAGAAATTTTAACACAGTGAGCTGACATTGTAAAGATATCAATGGAACGTGTTGGTCATATTTTGTACGAACATTTGCCCCATGAAAAAAATTTCTTTTTCACCAAGACAATGCACCACAAGTCGATCGCAACAATGGCAAAATTGCACGAATTGCAATTATCGCACTAGTTTGCAAACCTCAAAAAAAGCTAGAGGGAAATAGATTTGGCTCCAATGAAGAAACGTTTACCGACACTGAAGCCTATTTTGAAGACAAAGGTAAATCGTTCTACAAAAAAAGGCATCGAAATGTTAGAGAGGCGTTGGTCACTGATTGTATCGCTATAGAAGGAAATTATGTTGATGAGTAAAATGTATTTTTCCGAAAAAAATTGTGTTTTCTTGTTAGACCGGGAACTTTTCAGACGATGTGTTATGCTTGCTGTAAAAGCCAATGAAATGGTAAGAGAAAAATTATTCGAAATTGCAATTTAGATCGTTGACCGACGTATAGTGGCCGTGATTGCGGTTGAGGCTTTTGTGATGGTTAAACTGGGGAAGTTGCTGGCTGAAGTTTATCGAAGTGTTTAATAGCCACACTATCAATTTGACGGGAAATGACAATAATTATATCCCTCTACAGCCCATACATACTGATTGATCGAGGTAAAATTTCATACTTTAGCTTTTTCCATAAATCAGGAGATCTCAGTGATTTTTGAATCGGTTTACCGGAAGAGGCAGCCTGGGTAGGAACTTTGTTGTAGTTTGCAAATACGAGTATTTTGAAAAGTAATAACGAAACAAAATTAGTCCTGACCATTTTTAAATTTGACTGGAAATGACAAAAAAATATAGTTCCAGGCGTATTGACTATGCGGAATAAAATTTCATACTTAAACTTTTTCTCTTAATTGGAGATCCTTGCGAAATATGGTGGAAATCAGTGTAACGGAACCGGCAGCTTTTCATGGGAGCTTTTTTAATTTTTGCAATGATGTTCTCAAAAAAGGGCCAAGAATTAAAATATTTAATTTAAAATTTTCAACCAGCAACGGTTAACATTGTTGGTTTTTTAAAATTTAGGCAGGGATGATATTTTTTGATTCTACAGCAGTCACCAAAATTCCCGTAGGTTTAATTTTTCGTTTTAGAAATCAAGTGTGATGTATTCGAATTCTACGTACAAATTCATGGTAAGAGAAAGTTTATGTATATTAGAATTGTGGCGGCTTTACATTTTCCTAGAATATAAGGAGCTCGTTATACAGTTTTCTTTCACAAAGATTTAATTTCTTTTTGAATTGTAGGCATTGTCTGAAAATAATATTACCACCCACCCGATAAATTCTCTTTTTCTTTGAAATAAAATTTTGGTTTTAACGGCAGTTCTAAATTGGAATACTTAAGCAGCATCCCAATTGACTTCCATTTCAATTTAAACGAAATAAATAACTCACTTCTATAAATCTTCCGTCTCAATATTTAAGTAAGCTCGCAAATTATATGTGAGTATGGTGGGGCATGTGTATAAAAGACGTTGTTAGATACCTGTATTATGTAAACATATATGATATCCCTTTTTTGTTATTGCCGATGTGTGTTTTAAGGTTTTGTTTTTAGAAGGTAGGTAGTTTCATACAACAGTTTGCCTGCTTCAATATACCTCGTCTATAAGCCTCTTTTAACCATAAAACGAAAAGACTTGATAATTATTTCATTTATAACATTTTTATACCGGATTAAAGTTACAATGTGTATGAGTGTTTACATTGGGGTAAGGTGTGGTACCTTAAGCATATACATAAAATTTTATATTATGCCATAATGATTTTATCATGTATGCTCTGTTTTAATATTAATTTGTTGATTCATCATTAATTATATCCTTTTTTGTTACAAAAAAAAATTTTAAAGTTTTGAAATATTTTTTAAAATCCCTTTTTAATTTCAATTTTTTTTTTTGGTAAAAATAAAATCAGATAAATTTTTGAAATATAAATTTTATATCCTACATAATTTCAAAAATTATAATAATTATTTAATTTAATTTGGTTTTGTTGTTTTTGATATGTAATTTTTAATTTAAATGGCTTTTAGTTTTGTTGTGTGTGTGTGTGTTTGTGTAATAATAGATAATAATATTTAGGTGATTATAGTAATGATTGTAGAATTTGTTTTTGTTATTAAGGTTTACTCAAAAATATTTTAAATTCCGACGTAGCTGTGGTTTAGTTATTATCAGCTTAATAAAACTGGATTACAGTGATGTTATTTTAGAAAGGGTGTAACAATTGTTTAGGCAGATTATAAGTATTTAGTAACACAGCCTAACGTTCATAAATGTTGAAAATAAAGGATTTATTTAAAATATCCTACGAACGTGGACTGATCGTTCTATACTGGAACTCTAAACCAAGGAAACTTAGATCATTCATTCCAAGCTACGAACCAGGGTGTACCGGATACCACCGGTGTGAAGTTTCTAACAAAAAATAACAAAAAAACCAAATTATATATGTGTTGGTACCACTCAATATTAAATTCTTATTAGAATAAATTGAGTGAGATTTGTTACACTGTAAAATTATTTTCCGAATGAAGATATTTTAAAATTAAATTTTTTTAAATATAATTTATTCAAAAATACAAAATATTAATGAAATGCAATGATTAATAAAACAGATAAGAAAAAACAGATTCAAATCAAGTGAGAATTAGTTAACAAATAAATAAAATTAAAAGCTATAAAGAAAAAATATCAGAATTGTTTATTGAAATTTCTCGATCAAAATACTGTGTATTTTATCAATCTGGGCCAATAACAAGCCACTTCCAGAGATAAAATACTCAAAATTTACGATATAAAATTGTATTTTCTCCGTTTGGGAAAACCTTATACCGGAAAATGTTCTTTAGAGATAGGATAATTCAACCTATATAGTGGTGTCTTGCCCGAATCTCTGAAAGTGGCTTGTTATTGGCCCAGATTGATAAATACTCAAAATTTACGGTTGGAAAATTGCTATTAACAAAGTTGCATTTTCTCCGCTAGGAAATCCTTGTACCGGAAAATGTTCTTTGGAGATAGGATAATTCAACCTATATAGTGGTATCTTGCCCTAATCTCTGGAAGTTGCTTGTTATATTGGCCCAGATTGATAAAATACTCAAAATTTACTTTGGAAAATTGCTATTAACAAGGTTGCATTTTCTCCGCTAGGAAAACCTTGTACCGGAAAATGTTCTTTGGAGATAGGCCAATTTCTACCTTTTACGTTACCTGTATTTATAAGGTATTTTTGGCTGTTTTTAGTTGTTTTGTTCAGGACTTGATATAGTTCTCCATTGTTAGTGTATGCAGGCGGATTTGCAGTTTTGTATTGAATCATTGTCTGAAAGTTGGATTTTTATGTCCAAATTGGTTTCTTTGCTGAATGTTTCGGATGTGTTGGAGTTGGCTGTCGATTTGGCGGGGGCTGAATCATTTTTGGAGTTTTGGTGTGATCGGTTGTACGCTGAAGTTTTTGAGCTGTAGGGTTGCGTTGTTATCTGTCATGGATTAGTCACGGCTTTGTGAAGCGTGTGTTTTGTTGAATGGTAGTGTTGGCCGGGGGTCGATTGGTGGATGGTAGTGGTTTCATGGTGGGAGGATTCATGCCGTCTGTTGGGATCGTTTCTACGGTAATTTTAGGTGTTGCAGTTTGTTTGGGTTTTTGCTGTAGAGGAGTGAGTATTGAGTGCTCCTGGATGGGCATTGCACAATTCTCTTGGTACATTTTACTACGATTGTTTGTAGAGGTGGTTTCTTCCACGGATTGATTTCGTATATTTTCGGAGGGAGCTATTTTGGTGATGTTCCTTCATCCAATTATTCAGCGTTTGTGTAATAAATTGTTATATTTTTATTTTGGTTTGAGTAGCGATTTGGAGTTGAGGGTGTCTCACGTGTTTCTTGGTAATTGGGCTAATTTATTTGGTTTTGGTGATGATTTTTGATTAAAGGGGATCTTTGAAGCCGTAATGCTTTTTAATTGAAAACAGAATTTTGGTTTAAAGTCGGAGGTGCAGACAGGATAGGAATCATAATGGCTGTCGGGTTTGTTTGAGGGTTTGATGTTTCAGTGGAGGCTTGACATTTTGTAGTTGTGGAAGGCTTGGAGGCTGCAGAGTAGATTTGGAGTGCAGTTGAATGTTGCTGTGTTTAGGTAGCTTTTCGGGGATCGTGACGTTTCTTTAATTAAATTATTTTGTAGGTTGTTTGGGAGGGGGACTGTGAATTGGTGGGGGTTTTGGTTGGCTTGTTCTGGGTTGGATGGGTGATTGTGCTGGTTGTTCATTTTATAATTTATTATTTATTTAACACTGTTGTAAATTTTGTAAATCTGTTGTCTGTTGTAAATTTCTATGGTTGACGACCATAGATTGTTTTCGAATGTGTTATTTTGATGTTTACTTAACCATTTATTTTGTAATCCAGGCATTGAACAGTCGATTGGATAGTTTTGTTTAATTCTTCAGTTCAGTTCAGTTTGTTTGCGTGTTGGGATTCTGGAACTGTGACAGGTATACATTATTGATGTATTACCTAGTTGATCTCAGATTGTTGAAACCAGATTTCATGGGATTTTTTTTTCTTCATAAATAATTTGTATTGGATTGGGAATGGCGACGAGGATAAGTGACCTTCATATTATATAGTTTTTCATTAAATTATTTTTATAAATAGATCCGGTGAGGATGGAGGACTCTCGTGCGTTCCTTTCCTACTTGAATATGAGTGCTACTGTATTTGGTTGATTCTGGATTCGATTTCTTCTGTTTTGGTTTGATTTGTTTTAGGAGAGGCAAGTTGGGCTAGTTAATACTGGTAATACTTAATAATATTGCATTTGTTTTGTTCAAGTAGAATTTGACTCCTAGTAATGACGTTTTGTTTTAGGTAATTTGCTGCAACTTAATTGATAATAAATTTTTAATTATAATTTTAAATTTTTTTAGGATGCTGATTGCTGAATATTTCTATCCAAAAAGAAACAAAAATATTTGTTCTGTCTTGTGCTAAATTTCTTACATTATATTTTCGACTAACAATTTACTAACTGTTGACTACTTAGGTGTCTGTAACCTGGTTGTTTCGGTCATATTTAACATGTCTATCCTATCCTTCCATCTTGTTAAATGTAATAAAGGTGTATGGCGGGCCCGCCGTCATCCGGGAGTCTCGCTAAATTCATTGTAATTAATCAATAATGTATATATATATATATATATATATATATATATATATATATATATATATATATATATATATATATATATATATATATATATATATATTTCTTTTTTTTTGGAAATTTTTTATATACTATTCAATTAACCATGGTTTCAGGCAATTCTATTGTAAGTTGTGGGGTTGCAGGAGGAGAGAATTAAATTAATAAATTTTTATATGATTTAGGTAGCAGGAACATATTAATTTAGTATTAGATTTCAGGAAACCTGCAGTTGCTTGTGAAATAATATTTCTTTGTATTTTTAATTGCTGATTGTGTAGATTAGAATTATATTGTCATTGTGTTACTAACTGTTGACTTTATCTAGGTGTATGTAGCCGTGCCG
Organism: Nephrotoma guestfalica; assembly: GCA_963691935.1. Lineage (NCBI taxonomy): Eukaryota > Metazoa > Arthropoda > Insecta > Diptera > Tipulidae > Nephrotoma > Nephrotoma guestfalica. Next base: position 17,566,176 of record OY829914.1, read on the forward strand.
ATTCATTCAATCAATTTTGTTTAGGAAGCCAAAAAATATTAATATAAAATAAAATCTCAGAAAATCTCCAGATACATATGAAATATTAACATTTTTCCTTAGGTTGCTGAATTAAAGAAGCAATTATTGATGACCAATACCATCGTTAACCATTTAACCTATTAAACCTTTATTCTTCCCCTAGTAGTTTAGTATTGTGTTGTCTTTGTGTTACTAACTATCGGCTATACCTAGGTGTCTATAACCGGGCCGATTCCGTCCCACTTAATTAACCTATCCAATCCTTCGGTTTTGTTATATGTAAAAAAAGCGTACGGTGGGCCCGGCGTCATCCGGGAGCTCCTGTGTAAGAACTTGGTTGTACATTCAGAATCAATCAATCAGAATCAATATTATTTAGGAAGCCGGAAAATATTAATTTAAAATTAAATTTCAGGAAATCTGCAGATGCTTGTGAAATAATATTTCTTTGAAATATTAATTGTTGATTGTGTAGATTAGAATTGTGTTATCATTGTTTTACTTACTGTCGACTTTATCTAGGTGTCTGTAACATTCAATCAATCACTTTTGTTTAGGAAGCCGGAAATTATTAATGTAGAATCTAATTTCAGGAAATTTCCAGCTGTACGTGAAATAATAATATTTTGTTCTCAGGTTGCTGATTTAGAAAAGCAATTGTTGAAGACAATACCATCATTATCCATTAAACATATTAAGCCTTTATCCTTCCTCCAGTAGACTAGAAGTAGATCAGAATTGTGTTGTACCGTACGATCGCTAGGTGTCTGAAACCGGGTTGTTCTGTCCCAAAAAAAAAAAAAACCTTTCCTATCCTTCCTATTGTTATGTGTAAACAGGCTGTAGGAATAGGCCCGGCGTTATCCGGGACACTTGTCCAGTACTTGGTCCTACAGTCCAATCAATCAATCAAACTATGTACGACAAACACTCGGTTGTAAAACAAACTTTAGATATTTACAAAAATTCTGATCGTTATTTAATGATAAAAATTTCAATCACTATACGATACTAATAATGAAACCTAATTTAGACAGCACAAGAAGTTCTTTACCCAGCTAAAACAAAATAGGAAGAAAAAACATCATACACGATTCTTTATTATGTAACCTGACGCGCAAAGTGAGATAAAAAATTCCTCTTACTTGATACGCTCCATTTTATCTAATTATTTTATACAGATGTAAGAAGATACGATATCGTAAAATATAAGAAGCCAATGAAACTTTTCCTATCGTTTCTTTGTACTTATTCGTATATGTGTGAACAAAATACTAAAAGCTCCAACAATATACACAAACACAACAAAAACGGGGGAAAAAAAATCAACCGCTGATAGCAAAAATATCGAAACTTTTAGATTGATAAAATCAAATATTGTTGTGTGCTTTTTCGCTTATCTCTTCTATACTCAAAGCTTTTATTCGATTCAATTTAGAACACACAAACAATCAAAAAAATTGAAAGCTTTTTCCAAATAAAACTTTTCACAATACATTGATTAAATAAATGTATGAAAAGACAAGAAACGATATTTAATTTTATTTTTGGAAAATTGATAGAAAATTACTTATTGTTACAGATGATTTAGTTTTTCTCCGACGTATTCTTTTATTTTTATCCGTAATGAAATGGATAATAATTTTACGAAGAATTTTGTGTAAATTGTTGTTAGTATATTTCGTTAAAAACTATTTTATCCCGGAACAAAAGAAATTCTTTACGTTAAAAAACAAAAAAATTAATCAGAAGGAGCTTTTAGTATATTTCTGTAATCCAAGTAAACCATGTTGAAGTCTGACATCAATAAAGTAAAATAGTTTTCATCTTTATCAAAATATAAAATTCGAAACAAAAACTTTTTTCTGATCAATAAAAGCGTATGCTTTAAATCAACTCAGATATTCATTTTATTGTGCTTTTTTTACTCTCCCTATTACCAGTGTTGGTATCAAAGATCTGAACAGAAATTTATTTAAATTTACGTATTTTAAAAAACGATACGGAAAAACAAAATATTTGATATAAAATGTTCTTCCTTTTATCTCCATTTCGTTAAAGTTGGTCTATATACATAAAAAGCTCGTGTTATGCCTCCGAAATAGGGGTCCCCCAGCCCTCGTGCTTATGAAAATTGAAACAAATTTTTATGATATTTTTTGCACAAAATTTGTCTTATTTCACTCCTTATTTAGAGAGATTGTTGGTGTCTCTGTTGTATCCCTTAAATTTTATATAAAGAGTTTCCTTTAAAACAATTTCGGGTTTCAACTTTTTTTTTTGTCTGCCTTACAAATTTTTACTGTGTGTATTTATATGGGGTTCCTCTGTCTAATAAATTTATAGTTGTTGTTATTTAACTATATTACCTACTATAAATATATACCCAACCATTCTTGTATTTTTATTTTTTTCGTTTCTTTTTTACTTTGTCGGAAACAGAAAAGGAGTAGAAATCCATTTAAAAACGATAAACTTTTATCTTATGTATCCTGAAGGAACTATGTTTTATTTTACTTGTGTAATGGTATTTGTTCGGAATGAAAAGAGGAAGAATGTATAAGAAAAAAAAAACATTTCCCATTAAAAAGGAAATGGTAAATTGTGGAGACTTGATTTTTCAATTTTATCTCGTCTTCAGGACGAAAGCAAAAAAAGCTCGACGATATCATAATTTAATTTGGTATGTTGCTCGTTTTCAATTGAGTGTTGTCAATAAATTTTTAAATGTTGTTTTTGGTTTTTTACTTGATTAAAGCTTTTATTATTGAATTTTATTTTTAGGCATCGAATCGAAAACAAAAGCTTTGCTCATATAGGGTACTTCGTAAAATCAGAGAGCATAGTTAGAGTAGTTTCCGATGGTGCCAGACAAATTCGTCGGATTTGTACACTAGCTCTCCGAAATTATTTTGGTATTTACGAAATTTCGAGCGGGTTCTTCAATAATTAATCGAGTACCATTACGCAATCCCTTCTTCGGATTGAGGTTTCTCAGAAGCATGCTTCAGTGCGCTTCACGGGCTAACTGGTGACTCTTTTTTGGGATAAATCCTCAATGGATATCTGCTGAATGTTGCCAAAAATGCTGATTATTAAATCTTCAGTTGTAATCATTCCACTTGTAATTTAAATGATTTTTCTTCAAAAATCCCTGGTATTTGAGACAAACTTTCAGATTCCACATTTCATCCCAAGTATTGATGGTAATAGTCAACTGATGGAAGAGGGCTACAATGGGCTAGATTTAATACAAAGTTCGATGATTTATGTGCGTGTTCCTTTTGGCAGTTTGGCACTACTAAAGCCAGCTAAAACATTTCAGATTACATCACTTCACGAAGCAATATGTCGATGCAGCGAAGTCCGTCTTAAACAGCATTGTAATTTCGTCAATTACGGGGTACGCATATTTTGAATCCACTGTGGACAGCCCGTCCTCCTTTCAGTAATGTGGCAGCAATTCTAAATCCTTGTAGTCAAGTGTCAAATTTTCCAAAGTGTGACAGGCTGAAACAATTGGAAAGCTTGACAAATAAACAAAAACGAAAATAATAAACTGGTCGTGCTAACTCGGACACGGATGAATATATTATTTCGAAGTAATACACCGGCTCGAAGCGAAATCCGATCACCATAATACCGACTCGCATCTTAAAAATTTTACCACGAATGTACAAAGATCCCGAATAAATCAGTCTCAGAACTTTTGGAACCAGTTTGTTGCGAATTTTGCATAAGGTCTTGCATTTACACGCATAAAGCGTCTTAGAGCACAGTGCAATTGATGACCAATTTTCATCAAAAATCATCTTCACCGATGAGGCACATTCCGCGTTGGATGGAACGGTAAACAAGCAAAACTGTCGCATTTGAGCCATCGAAAATCTATGTAAACATCAAGAGTAGCCGTTGCATCCTCAAAAAATGACTGTTTGATGATGCCTTTTGAACACAAACCACACTGTGGTCAAAACGCATCGTCGGACCTTATTTTTTGAAAATGAGAACGGAAACACGGATATCATTTTGCCCCTGCATGATGGAATTGAATTGGGTGATGTTTGTTTTCAAGAAGACGGTGCAACTTGCAATACTGCGCGAGAGAATATCGAACAATTGCAAAGGTTATGCGGAAATGTGGATTGGCCTGCAAGATCATGCAATTTATCGCAATTAAATTACTTTTTATGATTTGGATTTTTGAAAAGCAAAGCGTAAGTTGGCAGCTTCTCACCATCCAGAAGTAAATTTCATAAAAACATCCCCATTGGAAAATGTCATCCACGATTTTGACCATACGTCTATAAATCCAGCAGTGTGAAACATTTGAGTGATATCATTTTTCATACATAAATGGCATCGATAAACCACCAAAATAAAGTACCCAACATACTTTCCTGCGTCTTAATTGGACAACCCTTTATAATCAAAAAGCATTTATCTGCTTAAATTTCGGAAAACCAACAAGGTCAACCCGGCAACAAGGTTGCAAATCTAATCTTTGCAAACATCATCAGATTTCCACCAAATTTCGCAAAGATCTCCGAATTAATGGAAAAATGTTAAGTATGGTGTTTTATTTCGAGCAGTCAATCCAGCTGGTGGTGACGGATTTAAAATTTAAAAAAAAAAATCCTGAACTAATTTTGTGTGAATTTAAATCAATCCCTAGTCGTTTTTCAAAAATGTTATAGAATTTACAAAATATTTGATAAAACCGAAAATCCTTCTACGGAAGCTACCACTTACAGTGAACCGGTTTCGATCAAAACCTACTTTCATCCCGATTTACCAATTCATCTGGGCCGAATTTTTATTGAAATAGAGGACAGGCTTCGGTTGTGGGCACCCCTGCATAACGTTTATCAGAATACAAATATGGCGGACCTGACTGCTGTCATACTTGTATTTTGACAGTACGCGGTTTTCGAGCTAACATCGAAGTGAATGGACGAGCTTTGAATACATTGCAAAAAAAGTCCGTACACATCAACGCAATTATAATTGGGATGCCACATCGATTTATATCAAGATCATGGCGCATCACATTTTTTTGGTTACTTCCAGAATGGCCGTAATTTCCGGTTGCAGGCACTTAAATTTAACCGGTTGTGGCACTCTATTTTTTCATTTAAAGCATCTGTTTGACTGGAAAACTGTCAGATATCATCGCTTATGCTGACGTTACATATTTAGCCATGACTGCTCCGAAGAAGTCAACTGAATCAGCTTCAAATGGTTTTGATGCGCTGCTTCGTGTCATTAAGGATTGTTTAGTTTTAAAAAACTCATTAAATCGACTGCACGAACCTATGAAATTCCGCGAGGCAATTTGCAACGCTACTTGCATAAAACGGAAGAGATGTTGGGCGACTAGTCAACTGTATAAAATGCTGTATGGTTGAATTTAATTCGTGTGTGTGAATTATGTTTACTCTTCCTTTCCTTCGGTTTTCAAACCGATCTACGAGAGAACCTTGTCTAATATATTTTGAAGTGCGACAACCGTTATTACGACCTCAGCATCAACGAGCTGCGTGAATTGGTGGGCAGCGGGCAAAAATTGATATTATAATTTTATGCCCCGCCACCCTGAGCTTGTTTTACGCACCCCGGAACAAACATCCATGCTTCGCGTGAAAGCTTTTTGTAAATAAAATGTAGAGAAGTTTTTTCATAACTATGGACATTTGATGGATGAACATCACTTGGAAGCAACGAATATCTACAACTAGCATGAAAGCGGCTTTTCAACAGTCCCAACAAACTTTGGCAAGGTGATTGCCATGAAGGGTATGTGTGACGTGTCGAAAAATTTGAAGCCGCTGAAAGAGGAACGATGGTGACAATGGCCTTAACCATAAGCGCTGCTGGCAACAGTCTATCACCATTCTTTCTTTTTCCCGAAAAAAATGCAGACCAGTTATGCTTATGGTTCTGGCTGGATGTGCTAGCAAGAGTTTGTGCGCTATATTCATCATTTTATAAATTTCGCAAAATCTTCGTTAGCTTCTCCTTTGCCGTTGCTGCTATCATGGTTTGCATCTATCAGTTGGAGCCATCGATATAGCCGTTGTCAATGGAATGCATATTGATTCTTTCCCACCGCACTATAGTCACAAACTACAGCCACTGGTTGTGTCTATATTCGGACCGATAAAGACCTTTTGCAAGTCACAGTGATCTACAGGGTAAAAAAATAATGCCAACAAGGTAGGACTTTGGATCATTCAATCTTGCCCTCTCGATCTGAAATTTTTAATTCTCATCTCATTGTTTTAGATAATGGAAACTCGTCATATTGCTGGCCTTTTCGCAGAGGTAAAAGGAGGATCGCATTGATGAAGGGGGGCAGCATCGAATTGGCTTCCTTGGGACAGATGTTGCACATGAAGTGGAAGTGGTCACCGCTTATCAGTCTTGAAAGAAAATGGTCCGCTGCAAGCAGCTCCACCAAAAAAGCCTTCAAATCGTGACTGTAAACCGATGCAATGCAGCATTCTTACTTCTCCAGAAAGCGTTGCTGCTTTAAAGGAGGAAGCCACTAAGGTAGCAGCCATCTCCCATCCGAAAAAGAGTAAAAAAGAAGGTAACTACACCTACCAAACCGTCGGCCAAACGCTCTAATAAAAGAACTCTTCACTATCTGATGATGATATCGACTTCTGCATCATCTGTTTGAAGCTCCTGCCACCGAACACGTGTAATAGGCCCGTGCATTTGAAGTGCACTGCCATGTATTTCAGCTATTTCATATGAAAACATTGTGTTTCTGACTTGGAAGACGATAAATAATTTAAAAAAAAGACCATTTTTTGTTATTTTTGCCACTAGAAGCCCTTAAAATTAATAAACCCCAAAATTCTTTCGAATTAGGTGCGGTTTCTTTCAACGAATTTTCGAGGTTCAGTTAACTAAGGCCTCTAGCTTCTCATTGATATCCATACTTCGCATTATATGGACTCAAAGGAAAATTATGGGCCAAAAACAAATCGCACAGATCACCAACGTGATAATCCTCGACCCGCAAGAAAAAATGTGTCAAGTGTTGACTTGAATAGAGTAGCCTTTCAATACGCTTGCACAATTGACTACATCTGTCATCCTTTCGATCGAATTGGCCCAATGGAAATTGTGTGCGACCATTGCGGTGCATTAAAGTTCGCTGGAGAAACGTCTGGATTGTGCTGTCTCAATGGCAAGGTAAAATTACCACTATTGCTTCCGCCACCTAAGCCATTGCATCAATTGCTTCGTGGCGAATCACCGCAGAATCACGACATTTTCTATCGAACATTTTCAACAAACGTCAATTTTATTTTGGCGATCGCCAAACGACCCATAAATCAGTAATTCTGACTTCGCCTTCGACTATACAGATACAAGGCAAAATTCACCATCGAATTGGATCATTGCAACCGCTCGAAGATGCACAGCATAAATTAATCCAAATTTACTTCATGGGCAATGTGGAGGACCAACTTTATCGGCGTCAACTTTAACGATCAATACGGCAATGAAAAGAGCAATTCTTCAAGATCGTGCAACAACTACTTCATGAGCATTATGCATTGGTTCGGTTGTTCAAAACTGCGTTTTCTCGCATGCCAAATTGCCAAGTGATGGCTCCAAAGTCGTGATCAGGGCGGATAAACGACCTGCTGGCACACGAACGCCAATTCAACGCTCCAACAATAAATGAAGTCGTAATTTCGATTGTTTGTAAAACTTTGAAAACGCGAGATATTGTGCTTACACGTCGCGACACTGGACAATTTCAACAAATATATGAAACGCATTGTTCATACGATGCATTGCAATACCCACTGATGTTTTGGCAAGGAGACGATTGATATTCAGTTGAACCAAGCTAAACTGCTTTTGGAGGAGTATATTCATTTCCGCGATGCAATCACCACCGAAGGAGATGCTGCTAATGTTTGTCGTGTGACTATTCTACCGACACGTACATTGGCAGCTCGCGACATAGGCATGATTGTGCGCAAGATACAATGACATATTTTCGTCATTACGGTTATCCAGATCTATTCATCGCCTTTACGTGCAATCCGAAATGAATAGAAATTGTTCAACTTCTGCTCCCCGGATCAAATAAAAAATCCAGTCGCTGATGAGCTACATTGTTAAGCATCGCGTCTATACTCGATGCTGGATGTATTCGATTGAATGGCAGAGAAGAATAATGGGAAGAATTCGACTATACCAAAAATAGATGACATCATATGTACCGAGATTCCTGATCCCGAGACCGATCCAGATGTAGATCTGTAATTATCAGATGTTGTAATTATAAACATGAGTCATGTCCGTGTGGCGCCATCAACATTGGGGGATGCATGGTCGACTTCAAGTATTCCAAGCGTTATCCATGAAATTACGGCGGAGACTATCACTGGCACCGATGGTTATCCACTGTATCGGCACAACAAAAGTGAACTTCGATTGTTCCGAATTCGCCACTTCTTTATTCGAGCTGCAATGAGGCGATTTGGCGTATATATTCCCATTCCTGCATCAAATGTTGCTCATTGTGTCGAAACACCTCCAACGACAACATTGAACAGTTTGTTTTCGATTTGCCAAAGTGATCAGTTTGCCCGAACATTGTTCTACTCTGGGGTGCCACGTGAAGAAATTTCAACGTCGGAAGCAAGGCGATGCGGTTTCTGATCATCCGGATGTATATTTTACTGATGTCCTTGGTCGCATTTACACAGTTCATCCGAAGAATAACGAATGCATGATTTGACTTACTTCGAACTGTCAATGGTAGTGTGCCCAACACTTCGTGCTGTATGTTAACAGCTCAATTTGCTAGATAACGATACTTATTGGGACATGACAATCGCTGAAACAATTGCTTCTGCAGCTCCAAGACAGATACGCACATTATTTGCTATCAATATTTCGACATTCTTCTCATCGAATCCACGTAAAAGGATGACATGTTAGAAGACATTTTACATCGAATTCTTGTAAGTTCACAGAATCCCGATCTCGAGGTGAATGAGGAGATACATAATCAGGCTTTGCTTTTGATCGAAAACATGTGTTACCTTATGTGCGGCAGTTTGTTAGTCAAGTTAGGAATGCCTAGGCCATATCGTGGAATGAACGACGCTTTCACTACGATCGTGAATTGAACCAATTCGTGTTAACGTTAAATGGTGACTTATTTTACTTCGATGCGCCCAGTGGAACTGGTAGCAAGTAAAATCATCATAAATGCTTGCCTCAAATCATCGACTCTGTGGCGGTATGTGAAAAAACTTCCAGCTGCCGACAAACATGAGAGTTGCATTGCTAAACGATCCATCTACCGAAGATTTCTTTAAATAATTGCTGATTATCGGTGATGGCCGTGTTCCTGTTGACGAATCAAAAAAATCACAATTCGTTGAGTGAACGCGTAATTCTTGTGGCAAAGAACAGTGTTGGTCCACTGCATTTCTTCAAATCTATTGACTGCGTGTAATAAATGAAGACGAAGGAACCAGCTATCCAACTGAATTTTTAAACTGATTATATCTGCCTGGAAATCTAAACCAACCAAAACTATGTAACGGAAAGCGTTTGGTGGTGACAAAAATGATGGGCAATGTGATTCACGCAAATATACTCAAAGGAAAGGTCCAAGGTGTGGAAGTTCTCATTCCGAGAATTCCGATGACTCCAACCGATACGCCTTTCGAGTTTAAACGAATTCAATTTCCGATTCGTCTTGCATTCACTATGACGATCAGCAAATCACAAGGCCAATCCTTGGGTGTTTGTAGCCTAAATCAAGAAAATGAATATTTCTCTCACGGTCAGTTCTATATGTAGCATGGTCACGTATCGGCAAACCATCCGCACTCCATCCGTGTGCAACCCATCCAGTAAATAGTTTAACAGAAAGTAGTACAACAACGCTACGCAAATTATTTCGATTCACTTCAATCAATAAAGCAATTGCCTTGCCGCCACGTGAATTACATTCATTTCAAGGTAATTAAAATACATTTCATTTTGATTTTTGTACATTTATTGAACTTAATTCATTTTGAGTGTCCATTTTTTCTTAATATAAAACTGAATTTATTTCAGCCAATAAATTAACAAAACATTTATTGATTCATTCTGAGCCTGGGTCAGCTATAGTGATAGAATAAAATCGAAAACATCTTGTTTACGTCACGATGCCACAGACGACTTGTAAAGTGTATGTACAACAGTAATCGTCTATTTGATTCTTCTAACGGAAGGTAAAATATAAATCTGGTATGCACCAAATTAATTTGGAAAGCTGCAGCACTGCATCACCATAAAGCTAATTCATTGCCACACCTAATGTTGTATTATTTACTAAACGAATAATAAAATATTTTTGCCTATCGAAAACCACAAAACCCCCAAACATGCTTTACACCAAATTAATAAAACAAAACAGCCCCTCACTATAAATATATCCGCATTTCCATCTAACATTTCCGTTTGCTGTTCAAACCAAAATATATTACATGCTTTTCCATCATACGTATTTTCGAACATTTCTAACTTAACATCCATCAAAAAATAAAAATAAAAATGGTATACGATATCTAGAAAAGGAACTTAACCAAACAACATATAGCATTCCTCTTGTATATTTGTATACATGTATGTGTGTATTTATACGATAACGTTATCGATTTCGGTACAAAACGGAAAAGATTCCGCAAAAAATAATTCCCTAAAATCTGAATAGAAAATAAATTTTAGTTCAATGGGTTTTTATGTTTCTCGTTCAATTTTTGATGATAAGTGAAACATAGAACCAAATAGAAAACCAAAAAAATTAAATAAAATCTTACAGCAAGCTTTTTGTGTGTTGTAAGCTTTTTGATAACGAGTTTTATTTGTTTTTTTGTTTATTTCCGAAATCAATTTCGCGAAGAGGTTACCATATTTTATTGGGCATTTAATTGCTTCAATTAAATATTGATATGTTATCGGGCATGCATTGAATCAATCCATTGCGTTCTCGATTCAATCGTACATTTTCTTGATTTGATCAACACCTGCGTCCTACGTAATATACGTAATTACTTTATTAGTACGAGATAGTACAACATCCACAGATGAAAATAATTCCGCTTTAAAAGTTTGGTCATGCGGAAAACTCAAATCAAAATACAATAAACTTTTATACGGTACACCAAAATACATTTCGAATAAAATTTAAGTTTTGCGTCTTATTTATTCCACTCGTACATTTTGTGTGAGATTTGAAGTCATAAAAAATTGTATTCGTCTTAAGAAATTGATGAAAATTATGTTTTAAGTTAATTTAAAATTTTCCTCTTTCGTCTTCTTACATTTCCTCGAGTTCTTCTTATTTTAATATTAAATATAAAATATAATTTTTCAATTTATTTCGAAACAGTTTTTTAATAGAATTTTTATGATGGTAGTATTTAGTTTTGATGAGGAAAAATTTAAATGTAATTTTATTTCAAAATGCTGCGTCTTCTCTATATCTCGATCGCATCTCATTTAACATAAAAATATATTAGTCTCGTAAAACTATAAAGCAAAATGGTTATGTTAAGGTGGAATAAAATAAATCGATGGTGTGATTAAATTGTGCAATGGAACTAATTTTAAATAGTACCGTAGGTGTTATCAAAGGTGGAGTTGTAAGATTCACGAAGCTCTTTTACCACACAAGCATCCATAGCTAAGAATATTGCAACTGGAAATATTTTGTATTGGACAACACTTTTGGCACAAAGGGCAAAATACGAATTAAATTAATTATAAGACTAAGTATTATCTTCACAAAAAATTGCATACACTCGGTTTCAAATATATACAAATTTCTTTCTTATAAAAACACGGTGTATCCTCATCGGATAATACTTATATTTCGTTTGATGCAAATGTCTTAAATTCTATAGTTTCGCTTCGAAAGCAGCCATTAGTTTTCACCAACTAAATGATAATGTTATAACAAATCGTATTTCAGGGCAATATTGACCTTTTCGTGAGCATTTCTGAAGTTGTTCAAGCTATCCAGAGTATGAAATCTAATTTTGTTGGTGTTGACTAAAGTTTATCAAGCTTATAACATCTGTAATTGCTCCATTTATCGTGTACTTTTATAATCACATACTTATGATATCTGTATTTCCCACTTGTTGGAAAATTGCCAGAATAATTCCTTTACCCAAATCAAAATTTGTTAAGACAACTAAAGATTTCAGACCAATTAGTATTTTATCGGGTTTGCCCAAAGCTTTCGAAATAATTAAACGGACATCTTATTGTTAATAGTTTACTCTTTGCATCCCAATCTAGTTTTTGGAAACATCATGGAACCGATATGGGCGTTATTTTCACTACTGATGACACTATATCTACGTTGAATGAAAAAATCTCGCGATTATGATCCTCATAGATTTCACTGAAGCATTTGATTTGGTTAGTAGTGAATTATTGGTCAGTACAATAATGGAGCAGTTTGGTTTTTCATCATCTGCAGTCGCACATTTTCTATCCTATCTTTTCGGTAGACTTCAGTACGTTGAATATATTGGGATAATGTTCGAGACTGCTCATATTGTCATTGGAGTGCTTTAGGCCTTAATTGTAAAACTTAAAAGATGTTTGCCGATGATGAGCAGTAAAATTGGGGTTTGTAATCTCATCTAAATCCAAATGTGTTTGTTGAGGTTACATATCGATAATCATCATAGGATAAATAGAATCAACCAACCATCAATTACCCCATAAAGGAAACTTCAAAAATAATCATTTCCGCTTAAATTTCGAAAAACTGATCTAGGCTACCTATTGCTGCAAATTTAATTTAGAAAAAACGAAAAACGACCAATGGCGACTTTCGGTAGACTGAAGCCAGCCAAACTCTCTCAATCTCTCCGTATGGGCTGTACGCGGATTAAATTTTTGTTGAACAACAGTTTTGTCAAAATCGAAATTTTCGCTTAAATTTTAGAATAAACTGATCTGGACCAAAATTAAATTTAGAGTCTAAGCTCTTATTAAAGCTGTTACTTCCGGTGGACCGATTCTCAAAAAACAGGAGCCGAATTTTTGTTGTAGAAACGGATTTTTGTTGTCAAAAATTGTTATTTTGGAAAACTGATCTGGACCAATATTTTTTCAAAATTTATTTAAAATTCAAAGTTTTTAGTAGTTTTTCTGGAAAATAATCTACTTTTCAAAAAAATATAAAAAGCCAAAAAGCTTTAACAGAAACTGTCACTTCCACCGATTGGCGTGGGCCAATTTCGGCCAAAATTCTCTGGGATCTCTCTTTTTGTGAAAAAGGCTGTACAGGGCCAACTTTTAGTTAAAAAAACAGTTTTTGGTTAAAAAATATTATTTTAATCTGGTTTAAATGATCAAGACCGATATTATAGGAAGTTTAATTTAGAATCTTTAAGTGTATAATACTTTTTCTCGATTTAAAAGAAAAAATCCTTTTTTTGATTTCCGCGATATAGCGAATATTGATCAGGATGAAACTCCAAATATAAGCTTTTCATAAGATTAGGAGGTTCATAGATGTTTGACCGAAATCGGGTCACCGTTATTAGCAGCTTATATAGAACCTTTACGGTTTCGAAGCTTTTGTAAATGTTTTGAAAATCATAAAGTATTGTTACGAATTCTACTCTAATCTAATTTATTTTGAAGCTGTTTATATACTGTTGCTAGGCGCTGCTGTTTGGCACCTCCTTTGTTTTTAAGTTATGGATAATAAGATGTAAATTTTATTGGTTTTTGTGTTGATTTTCTCGTTAAGTAAATTGTTCGTGTTTTTGTTTTTGTATATTTTCTGGATGACTCATAAGAAATTTGTATACGTAAAGTATACAAATGTCTCATGACTCATGAGTCAAATTGTGGCCAACATTTATACCAAGATCTTCTAACCCCTCTAAATTCGGTCCTTTTTTAATTCTGTGCAAAATAGTTAAATGTTTATTGAATTTAGTGTACCTATGATTTTCAGCTGTTATGTGTTGTGTTTCAGATTTTATGTACTTTTTTTAAATTTGGTTATGTCGTTATTCTTATTTGAAATGAGCCACTTACGTGAGTATACGGATCTCGACACAGGTGGACCCATGTTTCTCTAGACGGCAAGGCAGGAGCCGGCGTCTTTTGTGAGAAGTTTTTTCCAAATCTGACAAAACCCCGCCATTTTGTGGAACATGCGAGGAGGCTGGGTCTATAGACGAATGACTTTGTAGAAGTTGTATGGACAAAGAGGAGAAAGAAACTTTAGATAACTTCCTAGGCTCGTGTCCGGCACTATCATACAGAAGGCATAGATATTTGGGCGTATAGGTGTGTGGTATCACAACGGAGCACTACTGGTCTAAGTGTGCGGAAGCAGCCACAGTCCAACCTAACTTAACCTAACCTTGGCCTAAGTAAAACACACATATATGGTGGATGTGGTTTTTTGCAGAGAGTAGCAGAGTGCTACATTTGGCATTAGCTTAAACTTTTGTTGGTATGGCGAAAACTGTTTCAGAAAATGACAGTTTTTTCGAATTATTCGCTCTCGAAAGATTGAGGTGTAACTTGACGTCAGACAAACTTACGTTTATAGAGCCGAGTTATATTTTGTGGATACCGTTTTAGTATATATCGGTAAATTTACAGCTACAGATCTACACACAGTTTGTGTTTTACCGACCGACTGTTTTACCAATACATAGATTTTTGTTGTTAATTTTTGGTTTTTGTTGGCTATTTATCAAACGTGTTTCCAATAATGTTTCATTTTGCATAAACCGGTCTACCGGTAGTGGCAGCTTTCGTAAGAGCTTTTAGCATTTGCACAATGAAGTTGAGAGAATAATTAAAAGATTCCAATAAATTTCTTAACAATTAATTTGGTCTATCCGAGGTTTACATGTACATCCTTTTCTAAAGGAAGTCAGGTGTTTGTTGGTCACAATAAATCCACCTCTCTAGTTTTAGTAACAGTTACATAAATTTATAAAGAAAGCACTAATTTAATACGTAATTAGTTGGCGCAATTGATCTTATAATTTGAATTAATCAACAGCATATTTATGAATGCTCGTTCCATTTCCATCAAAAATTTCATACCAGCTACAATATGAACAATAAAGCTTTCATTGCAACTAACAAAACAATAAAATGAAATATTGTGTATTTATTTAATATTTGTTGTTGCTTCAATTTATGAAAAATAATGTATTCTACATAAAACAGCTTTTCAGTTTTAATATTTTGTTATAAACGAGTAAATTATAATTACGTACAGCCAGCAAAAAGCTCACCACTGGCAGTCTGCAGCCAAAAACGAATCAAAAAATATTAAATATAATAAAAGATACGAATCAACAAATAAAAATTTGTATTTTGCTTTATTATATTATGTGCGGCAAAATGGGAATTTTTTTATGATTTTTTATTTTTTTGAAGTAATTAAAAGTTCATAAAAAAGCACAACAGTAATATATAAATATTAAAAGCTGAAATTTTACTACAATACTCTGTGCCATTTGAGTGTTCTGAGTTAAAACATATTTATTTAATTTCAAATGTGGAATTTCCCTAATATATTTTTTGCGAGCTTTGACCTAGTCAGTTTATGTCGTTTCATCATTTTCTCCGTTAAGTACTTTTTTCAAGAACTTCAGTATTTTATCAAAATTTTCTGTTCAGCATCATTCTTAAAACAAAATATGCAATATTACCGTGCTTAGTAAAAAAGTGGAGAGGTGAATATGTTGTGGCCCACACCCGACTTTTTTGTACCACACTTGATTTCTAAAGCGAAATATTAAACTTACCAAACTTTTAGTAAAGCAAGATGAAACCTTGATGAAAATTTAATCATTAAATAAATTTAAATCTTACATTGTGATTCTTTTTCGATTTTGTAATTGCTAAACTTTTTAGCATTAATAAATGTTTAATTCATTAACTTTTCAAGGATCTCCCAGTTTATAGAGAACGTTTAAGAATGAAGTTTTGTTTCGAATATTAAATCCGTTTGGGCTTTACAGAGGCCGAATTTTTGTTGAAAAAGTTTTTTTTTTATCAAAAATACTTAACCGCTTAAATTTTGGAAAAATGATATCTGCCGGTTTTGTTGCAAAATTAATTTAAAATCTTTTATGGCCTAAACGTTTTTCTCGTAGTGGAAACTGCCAACTCTTTCGACCAAAAATTACTGTACAGAGGTACAGTATAACATATTACTTGTACAGAGGTATAACTTTTAGAGTGTTTAATGTCGACTATATCGATTACCCGAGTACCCGGGTAATTTTAAGAAATTTCCCCTACTCGATTACTCGTGTATTTGGATCGAGTACTCGGGAAACGTCAATTTTAATTTTTTTATCATTTTCAATCTTCATCATGGTGAAATATCGAATCATTTAAGTTGAAAACAACCGACCAAACGGCACAGTGGTTAAAGCTTTGGCGTTTGGATCGGGAGGTACCGGGTTCGAATCCCGATAGGGGCAGGATACAAAAGGAATTTCTCATCATCTGATTACGATCGGTGATGAAAATGAACACAACTATTACCGGGTCGGAGTGCACAACTCATGGGCCGCTCCATCTTCCATGTCAGTACTATAGGCTGGCATGGAGCTATCCAATGTGCAAATGGTTCTACGTAAATCGGACTTATAACCGTACGTCCTCGATTTGACAAGCAATGCGCAAGGTAGGACGGGAAAAGCGAACCGCGAAAGAATTGGAAGAGTGCTTCGGCCCCAGAACTCTGGCATAGATTAAAACATAAAAAAAAGTTGAAAACAAATGAAACCAGAACGGAAAATCATCACGATGAGAGCGATGCTGATTTCGTTAGTTTCAGTGATGGATATGAGTATAACTATGGTCAAAATGAGGAAAGCCATAAATTTTTTCGAAAGATTGGCAATTCGGACTGAAATTTTAAATAACGAAATACTGGAAAAAGAAGAAAAAGTATTAAAGGTCCTTCTGAAGTACAAGACACGTTGGAACGCTATGGGACGTTACCATAATCGTGTCAACCGTTTTTTGAACCAATATCCGCATATAAATTTAGCGCTTAGTAATCTTGGTGTTGACCAAATTTCCAGGCATCAAATTGCAATTTTACCCGAAGTTTCAAAGACTCTTGAACCACTAAAGATTGCCCTGTTGCAGAATTAAGTAAGCAGGATGCAAACTTAATTGAAGCAGAAGGTATATATACATTGTTTTACGTGTTTCAACTGTTAAAAAATTGATTATTTTATTATCAGAGGCGCTGTGGGATGCCATTGAACTAGTAATAAAACAACGCCGGATTATAGAAATCGTCTCGCTTCTCCGATTTTTCCAAAGCTACCAGAAGTCAAACGACTATCTTTCCTATTCTTCAAAAACTTCTCCTTTATTTCTATTACAAGCTCGGGGCCAACCCGAAGCCATCATTAATAGCTCATCAGATAATGTGGAATAGCACCATACGCCCTATCATGAATTACAAATATCTCTCCAATCTTCACTAAAAGTATCATGATGGTAAAAGAACTGAATGGATGGAACAACTGTACCAGTCATTACTAACAATCCGTCTGACTTCCACGGCATATGAATGTGTATTTTCTGTGGCAGGTAATATAACAATTACCAAGCTACGTGCCGTTTAAATATTGCTAACTCTAAAAGCGCTTGTATTTTTAAAATACACATATAAAAAAATAAGTCGAGTTCCAGGGTAATGGCGAACTGGTTACTCGAGTACTCGGTAGTTCTTCATACTATGTATAATTTTTGTCAGTAGTAATTTTTACCCACCAATAGTTTTTACAGCTAGCCATAGTAGTAACACGATGGATGATTCGGTATTTAATGGTTCAGCCAAGCGCAAAACATTGGCAGAAACTACTATGAGCACCACAACCCCAGCATTCGATATTAAAAGTCTGGTTCAGAACCAGGCGAGGAGAACGATATTAACTACGATGAATAACCACTCATCAGGGTTTTCGTCAGGAGCCCTTACTAAGACGCTTACTCCACTAATTAAAAAAAAAATATATCCCGCAGTACCACAGGGTTTCGTTCCACATTGTTAAAATCACAATTGTCCGCTTCTCAGTTAAAGGGCCTAGTTATATAGAAGTTGTTTCTAACTAAATGCAGATCCATACAGATTATTGCAGGGTCATGATATACTCGTAGATGATGAAAGCTTTCTTTTATGAAAGCTACTACTTTTTGTGAACCGATTTCAGCCAAACATCACTAATATCTTCTATTTTAAAGAAAAAGCTTAAGTATGAAGGTTCATCATGATCAATCAATCCGCGTCCGAACCGATGCAAGTGCAAAATATATTTAGAAAAATTACAAATAAGATAAATTTGCATTATACCACACAAAACCTGAGAACAGAAAATTCATCGCAATTAAAATGGAATCCGCACCCACAACGTCGACAACTCGCCGACCGGCCAGATGGCTGTTAACCACATCGCCAATTTTAATTTTGGTTGAGAAGTTTTTTTAGCGTACACAACTAGATCTTCGGAAAGCCATTTCGCCGATACATCTACATCGTCGATACCCACATGACCGACACAATCTCAGGACCGTCATCTACAACGCCAACACCCACATTGCCAAATTTTCACAAATAATCGGATCACCGACAAAACCACATCATCGAAAAGCCACATCGGTATTGTAACAACATCGCCACCACAAAAAATGTCAACAATTACATCGCGGTCACACATCACGTTCAACAGAACGACATGCCCTACACCCACATTGCCGACAAACACATATGATATGGATGTAGTTGATCCGGATCCCGTGAACAACCGTCTCTCACGTTTATTCTAAAATAAAACTGCTTTAAAAATGAATTTGAAATCAAAATGAATTTATCCGAAATCAAAATAATCAAAATGAATTTAACGGATTTAGAGTTGGCTGTCTCATTCATCGGCGTTTGACTTTAAAATGATCATTGTAAACCTCAATGCCGTCATGAGTTAGATAGAGAAAACAAACAGAATATTGGTCCAAAAAGCTTACATCTCGCCTGTAATAGCAATGGCCAATGCGTCATCGAACTGGCAATTTTATAGATCTTAGTAGTGTCGCTGTCATTTTCTCTAGATACGAGTGAGTGGAGAGTACAGTGGCATAGCACAACTAACACTGCATATACATTTTAGTTGTACTCAACAGACGGTTGCTCAAATTGCTTGCGGATTTCGAGTTTTCAAACGCCCAATCTAGTAGATTAGTGTAGCATTTTACGAAGCACTAATAAGACCGAAGCTAGCTTGCGGAAGCGAAATTTGTGTCTTCGCGACTAATAACTGTATTATCTAGATTTGAGAGGTAGATTATTTGATTGATTTTTGGTATAATGAAAATTGTGCAAAACGAAATCAGGATTCAAATGAACTTCAAAATTAAGTGACCCCTTTGGAACAGCGATACTATTCGTATAGGATTCATTCATTAAAACATTGTTAGGAACTGGACCACTAAGAACCACGACTGAAATGCAGAACTAACACTTTGCCATTCCTATATCAATAACATATGTGGCTTTCGGCGGAGAGGCCTTTCGACGATCTAGTTTTGTAATGTTAGCGGCGTTCTAGTCGACCAACCAGTCGATGTGTAAAGATGTTTCAGTGAGGTGGGTATGATCGGAGTAAGTGTTACAGATGTGGTTGTCTTATGCCGATTATCTTTGCCGGGCATAATTTCTATATGCGATGTGGGTATTGGCTATGTGGATATCACCGATAAGAGTTAAAGATGTGGGTGTTGGTTATATTGGTGTCAGTGACAGCAGCATCGGCAGTAACAACTCGTTGATGTGGTTGTGTCGGCAATGTGGTTTTTCAGCCAAAATTATTGGCGGTTATGTTGCCGGCTTTGTGGTCGGTCGAACACATTGTTGTCAGTGATGTGTCCCATATCCAAAAGAAGGTATGTATCTTGTTTAGGAGTGGATTATGAAAATAAGATAAAATAAATGCTAAGACAGTGGAAATTTGTCAGCGGCATATAAGAGATTTCACTACTCGCCACAAATGGCAGCACTTACACAAAAGAGAATGTGTGTTGTGCGGAAATTTTTTATTCACTTTGTGCCTATTTTTTTACAAAATAAAATACTCCAGCAGAATAAAATCTTAAAAGTGTTCCTGAAATTGACAAATTGATTGACCTCAGAAGTAAAGAAACTCAGTATATGAAATTTTGAAATTTTACAATGTTTAGTTTTTCTGAACGAAGTATGAAGAAATTTGGTTAGTAGTTATTGGTTATGAATTCTAAAGTGAGTTTTGGACAAAATTCTAGGGTCTATGCATTCTGGACTAAACCTTGCCATTTCATAACTAATTGTTGTGATATTTGGTTTCTAGATTTGTTTTGGATTGAAACATAAATTTTAGATTAAATACCGGTATATGTCCGTTCTACACGATTAAAATTGATTTTGAGCTGGGGAGAACTCGGCCAAGTCTTAATAAATAATCGTGATCGCAGGTTCATATTGCAATTCTAATTAAATCTAATTTTGAACCACGTTCTGAAATGAGTCAGTGATGGGTAAATAATAAATAAATATAATATATTTGTCTAGAGTTACATTTAAATTTTGGAATGGAAATTTATGAATCTAATAAGAAAATTAAGGGAGATTCTCGTTAGAATTTTCACAATAATTTTTGGTTTTCTGCGCTCATTAAAGTTCTTTTCAGGTTCTGGTCTAGAAGTTTCTGATGTTTTTCTAATATCCTAGTCTATTGTTTAGAATTTTCACTATAATTTATAAAATTTCTGTTGCCAAATAAATTATTTTCAGTTTCTGGCCAATTTTTCTAAAACCCCTACAAGTAACCAATACTTTTGGTTGATTTTAAGGCTAAAGTATAGTTTGGGTAAAAATTTTGAATTAGGGTTTTTGCTGTAATTTTTTGATTTTCTGCAACCAAATAAGTTCTTTTCAATTTCTGGTCAATATCTCAAAAACTCCCCAAAAACCAATACTTTCGTTTGCATTTATAATAGCTAATAGGTAATACTGAGACTACATATTCCCCAAATTTCCCATGTAGTCTTAGTTTGATCTTAACAATTAGAAAAATAAACCGAAAATATTAGTTACTTGTGGAATATTTTTGAGATAATGGCCAGAATTGCGAAAAAACTTATTTGATCACTGGGCCAATTATGTTATGAAAAATTATGTTCTTTAAGAAAGCATTTAAAAAATTACATATACTAATACTGCTATAGAAGAAGGTAAGTCATAGTTTTTGGAAATAGATTTTCTTCCAACATCGCACGTAGTTCAATAATCGCTAACACCTGACAGAAATAGGTTGTGGTGCTTTGGCGCGAATCGACTATAGTACATAAATAATTTCTAAAGCTTCCACCACTGCTCAAAACAGGTAATCTTGTAGCATCAAGACATATAAACTGGTATTACAATGTAAGTTAAAAAATATTGCAACAAAGTCCATTATAATTAAAATATCATTTCGAGCAATTTTGGCTCGACTTTGTTGCAATAAGACGGTCGCCATAACTACATCTTTTACAATATTAAGTAAATAGAATAAAATTTGGTTTATGTAATTCGTATTTTCCAATTAAAATTTTATTTTATTGTCGAAGCAAGACAAAAATCACAAAATGTTATTTTCCATTTAATTTATTCATCATCAATGCAATTGAGACAGATAAATCATTCAATTTAAAAGAATCTTTAATTAAAATTTAAATGACTACCGACTGCAGTGTATTATAATTTTATAGTTAAATAGAATAAATTTTTTATTTATAATAAATATTATGTAGAATAAAAAATAAATTTAAACAAAAGAAAATCAATATTTGAACATTTATCATTTTATTTTTAATGTTACAAAAAGTTCCTAGTGTTGTTAATTTTTAATTAATCTCTGTTAGAATAAGTTTTATTATTTTTATATACAATAAATATGAGTATACGAGCAGATCGGTTGAGGTTTCAATTAAAGTTTTTTCCGTTGTTTATTTATTTATAGATGTGCTTGTGTCACAAAAAGTTGAAATCCCGCTTTTAAATTGCAAAACAAATTCTTAATTAAATTATAAACAAATTAATTGCAATCCAATTTAATGATGGTACAATGTGTATATATATATATATACATATATATATATATATATATATATATATATATATATATATATATATATATATATATATATATATATATATATATATATATATATATATATATATGTATATATATATATATATATATTTATATATATATATATATATATATATATATATATATATATATATATATATATATACATATATATATATATATATATATATATATATATATATATATATATATATATATATATATATATATAAGTCGATTCCGCTTAATTGGGACACCGGCTACTTCGCTTTTACGGGACAATATTTCGTTTAATCGGGACAGATTAAAATAAAAAATGATTTTTTCGATTCGCGGACAGACATAAAGTTCTTTATTTTTTGTTTTAATTTTGAAATAAATTCAGTAAAACATAAATTCACTTATTAATACTATATCGTAATCTTTCAATATGTTTTCAACATTGTGGATCACTTATTAACGTAAGTAAAATTAACTAAAAAAGTATAAAGTTAGAATTAATATAACCGTAACCAAGATGCCAAGACAGGATTTGACAATAACCAATAAAATTGCTATCTTTGAAAATTAAAAAGCCAGCCAAGTGACACTAGATTACGTCAGCTTGCTGAGACAAAAAATGTGCCGAAAATAACAATATCACGACTTTTAAAAAACGAAAAACTACTGCGCGACGAATGGATGTACATAAAGAAAAACCAGGAACGTCTAAAAGAAAACGGCAGGGCAATGATCCAGATGTAGAGGAGGCTCTCGACCAGTGGTTTTCTGTAGTTACTCAGCAAGGTGTGGGTATCAGCGGTCCAATATTACAAGCGAAGGCAGAAGAATTAGCGAAAAAGTTAAATCACAGTGATTTTTTGGCAACTGATGGTTGGTTGTCTCGTTGGAAAACGAGACACAATATCAAATTCAAAAAAATGCATGGTGAAAAGAGCAGTGTCGATAATACAAGCGCCGAAGAGCGGAAAATACTAAAGTTCCTATTATTCTAAGCACATATAGTCCAGATGACATTTACAATGCCGATGAAACTGGCCTCTATTATCGCGCCACACCAGATGGTTCTTTATGTTACAAACACATTGCATTGTCGGGCTTTAAAAAAGCAATGGACCACATTACTGTCTTATGTTGTTCAAATATGACAGGACGTGATAAACTACTGAAAAGCTACTCATCATAGGAAAAAGTAGTAAGCCCCGTTGCTTTAAGGTACTAAGAATAGAGAGCTTACCAGTGGAGTACCATGCTAACAAGAATGCGTGGATGACGTCTGCAATTTTTCGAAGTTGGCTGACGACTTGGGATGTAAAATGACTACTTCAGCGAAGAAAAATTTTACTGCTTGTCGACAACTGTGCGGCACACCCCCATTTGGACAACTTAAAAAATACACAGCTGGACTCGTGCAACTTTATGTTTTGCTGATGTGAATTAAGTGGCACGTTGCAAATCTAAAGGCACGTTGTAAAGATTCAGCATTTTTATAACCAGGCCTGATGCTCCTTATCGTTAACTCCTCCCTCTTTAAAGATCCACGACCCGTGGATCAGAGTTCCAAGTTAATTGGGTGAATCTCGAGTTGGTTGATGGTTTCTGGTTGATGAGTTGATCTGTTCCTCCTTATTTTATAATGATGACTGGTCTTTTTGATTGAGAAGATAAATATAGCTATGCAAATCACAGCTATAACTCCAAGGTCCATAAATCCTGATATTTTATGCTTTGCGAATAAATTTTGAAGATGCTTTACGTTGTTTAGGTGTAAATCGTGGAGGTATTCTGTGTCGATCTTGATGCTTTTTTCCGTTATATTGGGTTGGAGTACTGATGGTAGGACTTGGGAGGTTCTAATTTCTTGGTTGGTGAATGTTTGGTTGTCGAAAGACAGGAGCTAGAAATGATAGAAATAATTTTCATTCAGCTATGTTTTTTATGTGCGTTTATGTATCTTCTTTCCGGATGCAGTTATCACTGTGACATTGTTATTCTTTGCCACAATTTCTTTTCTAAACTTCGCTTTGTGTTTCGCTTGGATTTGTTTTATTGCGACGTATATCGTGTCTCCAATCTTGTATGTTTTTGGTTCTGGTTTCCTCGAATTTTCGTTTTGTAGCTTAGTTTGTTGAGAACTTTGAATTCGTTGAATTATATCAGCGTTTATCTGATCTCTATAGTTCAACATATTTTGGAGATTGATGCGATTGGTTCGTCCAAAGAATACATCGCTGGGTTTTCTTCCAATGACTGAATGAATCGTATTATTGTATCGATCCACAGCGATGTTTACTTGCTCTTTTGTGGGGAGATCCTTAAGTTCATTTTGTAGACATCTTATTATTTCTATGATTGTCGAATGGACTCTCTCTTCTGTTCCATTTACCTCGCTCTTTTGGGATGGCGTAAGATAGATTTGTATTCCGAGAGTCTTGATATAATCCGATACCATAGGACTGATAAAACTTGACTCATTGTCCATCACCATTATTTTGGGTGTCGTGAAGTAGTGCAAAATTTTGATGATTTTACCTCTTATATGCGGAGCTGATCTATCCTTAATATGGAAGAGCTTCGTGAATTTAGAAAACTTATCTATACATGTAATGAACTTTTCCTTTTTGGTGTCCTTTTTGGTAGGTCGGTATTGGTGTAGGTTGAAGTTTAACATTTTCCGGGTGGCGATCATATTTATTGGTGTGGCAAATCTCACAGGTTTGAGTGTACTTTTTATCAAATTAGCCAAGTGTGGGAAATTATATTTTTCCAGAATTTGTTGCTTATTCTCCTTCCAGTTACGGTGCGCTCTTTTATGCTCTTCTTGAATAATCCTGAATTTATTCTCCTCATTCTTGATGTCTTGCACGACCCTTTGTGTTAGGCGGATTTTGAATCCAGCGAAATATTCTGTATATAACTCTTGCAAAATTCGAATGTATTGTTCCGGAATCTTTACGCCATTAATTATTGTAGGGTTTAGCCTTTCCTTAAGTGTGTTCATCAGGGCCTCCTTAGTTATTCCTTGTAAACCAATGAAATGCCTGTGGTAATTCGGATGTGGTTCTTCATAGGCGTAAACATTCCTATTCTCCGTAAAGATAAGTTGGTTCCTAAAAACGTTTATCGGTGCGTCGCAGTAGAATTAAATCTGAACTATCTAAATCCGCGCTATGAATTGTGCCGTCTGTTGATAGAATATGGGTCTCTATCTCTAGTCGGGATAGGGCATCTGCAATTTTGTTGGTATAACCCGGTTTATAAATTAGCTCGTAGTTATATTCTTCAAGTCTTGACTTCCATCTTTTTAGTTTAGCATTGTGGTTTTTATTACTTAAGGAGAATGCCAAAGGTTGGTGGTCTGTGACAATCTTGATTTTTTTCGCGCCATATAAGTAATTTCGTATGCTGTCTAAAGCCCAAATAATGGCAAGCATTTCCTTTTCATTAACAGCGTAAATTTCTTCTGTCTTGTTCAACGATCTGGAGATGAAGGTGATTGGTCTGTCTTTGCCAATCTCGCCTTGAGACGGTACAGTGCCAATTACTGCATTCGAAGCATCTGTTGTCAAAATGAAAGGATTTTCGAAGTTGGGAAAGATCAGTATTTCCGTGGATGACAATAAATCCTTAATTTGTTGAAATGCGCGATTTCCTTCCTCGGTGAGAGTGATTTTCACCTTTTTTGATTGACTTGCCGCATTTTGCGCGTTTTCCCCTCTGGTGATATTTGTCAACGGTTTGGTCAGCGGTTTTCTGGGCTTTTAATTTTCCGAATGGCAAGAATCTTTTTTTCATCTGGTCTAATGCCTTTGTTTGTTATAACGCAGCCAAGGAATTCCGTTTCATGTTTTAGGAATTCTGTCTTGTCGAGGTTAACTCGCAGGTTGGCCTTTTCCAATTTCGAGAGTACTTGGTCGATATTAGCCAGATGTTCTTCCTCGGTGTTTCCTCCGAATATGATGATATCATCTATATAGACGTAACATATTCTTCCAATATACTCCTTCAGGACGTTGTCAATCATTCGTTGAAAAATAGCAGGAGCATTCTTCAAACCGAAGGGAAGTCTTAAAAATTCGTATTTACCATTCATAGTTGAGAATGATGTTTTAGGTATGTCAGCTTCCTTCATCCGGATTTGATGGAATCCAGACGTGAGGTCGATTGTCGTAAAAAATTTGGAATTGTCCAGATTTTCCAGGGTGTTCGAGATATCAGGGATCGGATACGCGTCTGATATTGTTACGGCATTCAGTCTCTTGTAATCGATGACCATCCTATATTTCTTGATGCCTGAAGCGTCCAATTTTTTCTCTACTACCCATATTGGAGTGTTGTATGGGCTTTTGGAGGGTCTTATTATTCTATCTTTTAATAGTTGGTCAATTTGTTTCTCGACTTCACTCCTCATGCTAACGGGGTAGGGATCTGATTTAGCATAGATAGGTTCTTCAGTATTCGTCTTAATTTCGGCTTTTATATCGGTATCAATTGGTTCAGCATTATTGACAGGTCCGAATAACGTATTGAATTTTAATAACATCCTTTGAAGGTTTTGTTTTGATTTGCGTGACAGATGGTCGTTTCTTATTTCCAGATTGTTTACTTGAGCTGATATTTTCTCTTTTAGTGGTATCTTTATGTTAGGTGTTAAGAGTAAGACGTTGGTTTTTCTATCGATGATGGCTCCTAGTTCCTTTAAAGTGTCGTCCCCGATTATCCCATCAAATGATTTGAGTCCGGGCAATACGAAAAATTCTATGCTTTTGTTAATTCCAACACTTTTAAAAAATTGGCCCACAATCTTTTCTTTTATTAAGATGATCCCACCAGCTGATCTGATGTTGAATTGCGTCTCTGCGGGATTCGAATTTACAGCTAATTCTGGTTTTATGAAGTTTTTATTTGCTCCTGTGTCTATGAGGAACTTGAGAATGTTGTTATTTCTCGTTTTGTACTCTAGGTATGGTACGCTAGAGAGGCTGCTATCATAAAATTTACTTCAGAGTTGTCTTCTTCTTCCTGTTCCTCTTCGGATACATTGATGTCTGAATTCTCGTTGATTAATTGACAGTTGTTCTTCTTCATTGACATTTTCAATGTGATAAACTCTTTAATTTTTTCGTTAGCGTTTACTGGGCGATTTTAATAGTTAACCTGCCTTGAGTTGATAGATGATCCTAATTCCATCGGTGTCGGTGGTTTCGGTTCAACTGGCCGAGGAGTGGCATCCTATTATTCTGGTGTTGTATGTTATAAGCAATATTTCGTTGTGGCGTGGTCATATTGTGTTGCGGTGTTGAAATATACGTAGGCTTCTTTTGTAGGTTTTGCTGGTTTGTAGGAGTTAATTGATTTATTGGAGCTATTATTGAATTGTTAATATTCCTTTTGTGTATTACTAGATTCCTAAAGTTCAAATTTTGAAACTCCAGGCACGAAGCATATGCCTCTGGCAGCGTCTGAGGTCGTTGAATGATTATTATTTTAGATAGTTCTGAGTTTAATCCACGAATAAAAACATCTAAAGCCCGGGTTCTGTATGTTTCTATTAGAACTTCTATCGTATCGGAAGAGTATTTTTCGGTTTAAATTTTATTGACGATCAGCGAGATAATGTTCGCATAGAATTCGTCTATGCTCATGTTTCTCTGAGTGATGTTACTAAGTTGATGTTCCAATGTCCTGAGGTCTCTTTTATCCGCATAATGGAGAGACAGGCATTTTTTGATTGAAGCCCAATCGTCGCTAAAAATGTTGTATGATATCAGAGCAGCATCGGCATTGCCTCTGATCTTTTGCCTGATACTTTGAAGTATTGCTCTGTATATCGGTTTGGTGCGTACTATATCGTAATCTTTCAATATGTTTTCAACATTGTGGATCCACGATATATATTGAGTGGGGTTGCCGTCAAATGTTTGCAACTCCTTGACGCAATCTGGGAGTCTACTAATTTCAGCTAGATCTTGTTCAGTTCTCGGTTATATTAGTGCTTCGGTTTTAGGAACTACCGGATTCTCAAGCTTCAATAACCTCTGTTCGATCTTTCTAGTGAGTTCAATTTGAGCATTAACAGCCCCAGTCAATTGCCTTATTTGTTCAGCCAATTGTTCGATTTGGGTTTGCGACATTTTTTTAAACTGAGATTGTTACACTTTTTATTATCAACTGATGTTATATTTAGGATCTTTATTAAGAATATTATTGAGGTTTATATTAATTTTTGTTTATTGAGCGTTAAGAGTTAAATTAAAATTTTTGTTGCACTTGCACTAGGATTATCAGGATTTGCATTTCCTGTCTTTCTGTCTAAAGATTTGAGTTTCTTTAGATGGTTAATTCTTTCCTTGCCAGATGGGTATTTTAGGGTTCAGCCGTCGGTGTGTCTTCTGTGTAGTTTTACAGGAATAAGCCGTAATTTCCCGTTTGGAGTTCTGCGTTGAATGTTGCGGAGCACCTACTTGTGGTATGGATTTAGCGTATTATCTTATGTACTCGTGGTAATAACTTTATACGCGTAACACTTTCACTTTTATACCACTACAGTTTCGTTAATGTAATTCACTAGTTCACTTTCAACTACTAGCACTATGATATGGCGGTCCCTGTTTCGCAGTTACGAATTTTAATTCGGAGCGATTAAAAAACATGAAATTTATTTTAATCATTATTCTTACAATTCCAAACTAAAACTAACTCTTAATTCTAACAAAAATTTCTGTATTCAAAAATTTGCAGTAAGCAAATTTTTTATGTTAATAATTTTAAATTTATAGTAAGCAAAATAAAATAATCTAATTTCTTGTAATTATGCCGGATACTCGTGCAACTTTATGTTTTGCTGATGTGAATTAAGTGGCACGTTGCAACTCTAAAGGCACGTTGTAAAGATTCAGCATTTTTATAACCAGGCCGGATGCTCCTTATCGTTAACTTATATATATATATATATATATATATATATATATATATATATATATATATATATATATATATATATATATATATATATATATATATATATATATATATATATATATATATATATATATATATATATATATATATATATATGGTACACTGAAAAAAATAATTTAATGTACACCGTTTATTAAATATTTTACTTGAATAATTCATAAAATACATGAATTAATTCTTTATTACAAAGAAATAGTATAAAATTTTGTTTATCAATTTTTAATGTGTTTATTAATATAATAAATGACTATTTGTTAAGGTAGATTCAGTAGTTTTCCCGTAAGTTCAAAAAATTTAAAAAATGTTTTTATCAATTTATTAACTTTTTGATAAATTTACGAAATATTTTATTAAAAGTAAAATATTCAAAAAAATAGATTAATTTTTTATTATTAAAATTTATGAATTATTCATACATTAATGTAAAATTTTGTGATTTCGTTTTTTCAAGTAATTATTTTTATTTATAACTATTAAGACGTATTTTATGAAATAGTTATTAAACTGTGATGTTCGAAAACAATTTAAAATTGTTTGTGAACGCAATGAATAGGTTTGTTAGAATAATAAATTTTACAAAATGTGCCACATATCCAGCCTAATCCTTATCAACAACAAATAGGAAACACACAGCATGCAGCAATGGCTACAATAGGCAACATACATACCCACAATTCCAAACTCGTAATTTCACACTATACAGACCGACCACCTGAAACAATTACACTCAAAAATACTGCACACATTGTAAAACAGCCACTGGACAATGTTTTAAAGAAGCTTAACACAAAACACCGAATCTAATACAGGCCAGCAACAAACGAATATTGTAAAAGCGCATTTTAAAAACATGCGTATCAGCAAGCTAGTACGAAGTGAAAATTTCGTATCAGAGATTACCTTACTTCTACATGTGCAAATGTTCATTATGTGAAAACCTTACAAACGGCCAAACTTTACACAACACAAAAATTCGCCGATCATTCGCTACATCTGATGTAACCGTAAGAATATTGCATACTATTTCATTCGCAAGTCTATCTAACACTTTTTGTAGTAATGATAAATGTCTAAGGGGCCAATTATAGAAAAATGATTTTGATAAATAAGATCCTCCTTGTTTATACATTAATTTTTTCATGGTATGTATCAGTAAGTATCAGTATCAATGGCTATTAAATTTTAAAATAAAAAAATCCATTAAAGGTCTGAAATCTTAAAGTTTACGTTGTCTCGTATAATACCAACAATTAGCGAAGAGCAACGATTTGATAACTGGGAACTCATCAAGTTGCTGGTGTTTACGTTATATTCTCGAATTAATTAAAGATTTTACTCCTATAGACATTTTATATAATACTCTATAATATTTGTCCCACATATTAATTGAATTAGCCGACTTTTGTTCGTAACATTTCCAAGATACATTATATTTGGAATATTTTCATTCTAATTCATATTTTATGTGCCAGCTGTATTCAAAAACATAATTTGGTGAGTTATTAAGTTGCGACAAATTAATATTTCTTAGACATAAATATTGAGCGCTTTCAGGTCCCCTATCATGATTAGTGAAACCATCGCCAATTTGATTTGAAAATTTCATAGTTCCAAACATTTTCATGTTGGCTTCGATTTTACTCAACATGTGCCCAACCGTTGGGTGCCGTGAAAGTGCCCGTTTTAATAAATTCGGAAACTTGAATTTGCAATTAAAATACAAAGAAGCCATCGAAAAATGTTTCATCTAAGCCTAAATATACAATATATAAATGAATTTATTTTAAAGCATTACAACTTCTCTATCTTCATATACTAAATCCCTAAAAGTATTCAGAATAAATATTATCGTCTTGGCACTTCTTATGCATGTTTACCATCCGATCAGTTTAACAGATTACAAATCTTAGCGATGGCATTTTCCGTATCTTGGCCATTTTCTTTACTTCTCTGAAAATTACCGAACGCCATCATCCCAGAATTGTGTATACATTTGTTACTTAAATTATTGAATTTATCAATAGTACAATTGAAAATATTTATTAATTGAAGTACCCGTTCAACAACGCAAAAAAAAGATTCAAAATATCAATTAATGAAATTTTAAAAACAATGAATTGGTTTATTAATATCGTAAAACAAGTTCATAAATTTATTTATTGAGAGATTGTAACTCACATGGAGAAAATATATCTCTATATTTGTGTATAACGGGAAAAAGGAATAGTTTTAATAAAATAGTTAACATCTCAATAAATATATTTATGAACTTATTGGTACGATATACATTGTTTTATAAACCAATTCATTACTATTATAAATCTATTAATTGATATTTCGTATATATTTTCCGAATCGTTGAAAGTGTACATCAAATAATAAACATGTTCATTTGTACAGTAAATAAATTCATTAATCTAATAAACGAATTTATACACAATCCGAAAATCACCTCGTACAGAAATTTTAAGAGATTAGTTCTTCAAATAAAGCCGTGGTGAACGGACGAGTGTGAAATCTACAATTTGTAGCAAATTAAAACAGTGGTAAAATATATAGAAAAGTGAATTATTACTCGAATATTAATAGCTGTGATAATATACGAAAGAGAAACTAATTTGAATTAGTTATATTTGTGTTACAATTTTAACAAAATTAAAAAATTGCTGTATAATCGTCATTTAAGGTAATGAAACATGTGTAAAAATAATTAGTGCTAGTGATTTAGTGTAATATATATACATACTTGTACATGCGTATGAATTTTCACACGTATGAATTTATTACATTAAGGCGGCTGGAGTATCTAGAGTTAAAATTTAGTTAAACATATTTAAATTCTAGAGAAATAAAGACAAATTCTTTTGGCATTCACTAGATTATTTTGATTAAGTTTCTGAAATAGCCAGTTAGCTTCGTTTTATTCTTCTTCAAGGCTTGAAAGAGTTTTAACTAAATTTTGGCTCCGGATATAAAATCAGCAACAATCGTGTACCCGTATTTACTTACGCGATTTTGTAAAGCTGAACACTAATGCTAAACGTGCCAAAATAAAAATAAACAATTCCTTTCTGAATTTTATTCAATTTTGATTTATAATATGGTGTACTAATAAATTAATTTTAGTTTTAGAAAGACGAAGGGGGTCCATCAAACGACATTATATAGAGCAAAACTGTTGTATGAAAGTTCTACTACTAATATAATCAAGTACAACGTGAAATATACAAAGCAGAGATATTAATTATAAGTAAAGCGGGCCTTAAATCATCATTAAGGTAATTGAATTCATTTATATATTTCACCTTCAAATCTCTGCATAGTCTATATTATTATTGCATTTGTATAAATGAGTAACAGTACGTACGCTTCTGTCGAGCGAGCAATGATCAAATATACTTATCGATGGCTTAATTAACAAGAGCGCTAACCCACATTTGCAAAACGTGTGCAGGCTCGGAAAAAAACTTAGTTTAGCATTAAAAAAAATTAATTTTATTTATTTTTTGATTTGACGATATAATAGTGGTTAGAACACCATATTAAAAAGTTAATAATATTATTATTTATATTTTATTTACTAAACAGAGTTTTAATTTGAACTTCCAAAAAAATGTCAATTCTGGGTTAGGGCTGAAGGGCTTAATTAAGCTATAGTTAAGATAATTAAAAGTTTTAAAATTTGAAATTATCGATTTGATTACACAATTTCAGTTAAAATGATTTGTTTCCTGTGCAGCAATACTCAACCTGATTTGGTTGGGTTAATCGGTCACTATAAAAATATACACTTGTTAAATAATAATAGTACATATAGATGCCGTCAGAATTCTTGTGCTCAAAGTTTTTCTAATTTGAAAAGTTTCAGGAAACACGTAAATTTAAAACACAAAGAATTAGGATCACCAAAACAAAATAAAGGCAACCAAACTTTGAATACAGGAACTCCAACTCAAATAACAATTCCCGCTAATTTTAATGAAATACCATTAAATTCTGACCATTCAGAAGGTTTTAACAACCAATTACCCAGGGAATTGAAAAATTCTCCAGGGATTTCGGAAAATTTTGATTTTGAGAAATATTTTGAAGAAATTTTAAAATCTGTAGGGAAATTTGTCTTAAATCTCCATAACAATGATAATTTTCCAAGAAAAGATGTTTATGATATTATAAAACATACAAAAAATTTTATTATTGCTCCTTTGATTAGAACTCTTAAATTATTCGTTAATTGCAAATTACTAACGCAAAATCCACTTAGAAATGGTATCCTTCATATTCTTACGAATTATGAAAGAATATTTGAACATTACTCTACTGAGCATAAACTTAACAAGTGGTTACAGGAATGTGGTTTAATAAAGGAAGTGAAAGAATTTACAATAAACAAAGAACTTGCCAAAGTTTTCCATAATGGACTGTTATCATACAACGAATCTAATGTGACAGGTGTTTTAATGCCACTTGAATTTCAATTCAAAATATTTTTTGAAAACAATTCACTTTTTGATCACACTATTCGTCATATGAATGAATTAAACAACAACGAACGGTTTACTAATTTTTCACAAGGTATGTTATGGAAAAAGAAAAGTCGTCTTTATCATAATAAGACATTGATACCATACTTCTTGTACATCGATGATTTACAAATTAATAATCCCTTAGGATCTCATGCCACTAGTGGTTCTATCTGTAACATATATTATTCTTTTCCCTCACTTCCTTGGGATGAATCCAAATTAGAAAATGTTTTTTTAGCTGCTATTGTAAAGTCAAAAGATGTGAAACAATTTAAAAATTCAAAATGTTTTGAATCACTTGTTAATGAACTTATTTCATTAGAAGTAAATGGAGTTGAAATTAGAAACAACGATAACAAAATCACCCGTGTACATTTTGTATTGGGACTGATTTTAGGGGACAACTTAGGATTAAATTCAATTCTAGATTTCAAAAAATCCTTTTCTAGTAATTCATATTGCAGGTTTTGTAAAATTCATAAGGCTGAATGTAAAATATTGTGTACTGAAAAAGGTAATAAAATGCGTAATATTGAGAATTACAAAGAAGATTTAAAGCTTCAAGATTCTAACATTACAGGAATTGATGAGAACTGTATCTTCAATAGCATTCCTTCTTTCCATGCCGTCGAGAATTATTGTGTTGATGTTATGCATGATATGTTCGAGGGTGTCTGTCATTATGACTTGTCTCAAATTATTACTTATTTCATCGATAAAATGAAATATTTTGATTTAAACACACTCAATTCACGAAAACAGAATTTTGAGTATGGGCCAACTGAAATTGGAAACATTTCTGGAGAAATAAAAAAATCTCATCTGTTAAATAAGCACTTTAAAATGTCGGCCAGTGAAATGATGTGTTTTGTGATATATTTCCCCCTTATGGTTGGAGATCTCGTACCATCAGACGACGAAGTATGGGAATTTCTGATTAATTTGGTCGAACTTATTGAACTTCTGTTATGTTTTGAGGTATCGGAATCATACATCAATAATTTAAAGATAAAAATTGAATATCATAACAGAAATTATACTGGTCTATTTGGTGATTGTTTGAAACCAAAATTTCATAATCTGATACATTATCCCACCATTGTACGTCAATCAGGGCCTCTGCGAAAAATTTGGTGCTTCAAGTTCGAAGCGAAGCATAAACAATTTAAATCTTATGCAAGTGCGATTACTTCGCGCAAAAATATTTGTCTAACTTTAGCTAAAAAGTATGAACTAAAGTTTGCCAATAAAATTATAAATGCTGAAAATAATGCTTATATAGATCTTGAAATTATTAATCATAACCAAACTTCCAGTAGATACCTAAATTTAATCAGTGAAACCCTTAAGATATCTAAAAACAACATTCTTTGTTTTACTAAAATTAAATTTAAAGGAGTTTTATATAAAAATGGATATTTCGTAGCTACTCTAACAAATGATGTAGAATTATTTGAAATCATAAATATAGTTTCAAGCAACAAAGATGAAAGCTCTATTTATCTCTTTTGCCAAAAGTTAAATGACATTCAATTTAAACCTAATTTGTTATCTTTTGAAGTAAACCCAAAGATTCTAGGAGAATTTAAAATTTTACAATTTCGTGATTTGATTGGTCCGCCATTTACGTTAATAAAAACCGCCACAGGAAAAACTATGCTTAAAACAAAAGAGCATTATTATTTAAATATGTAATTTATCACATTTTTATGAATGTACATACACCTAAAACAATGTCTGTTCCTTGAAATCGTTATTTTTATTATTGTATATTATTTTAAATTTGGATGTTTTGCCTAATTGGTGCCTAATTTTTGATTTTGAATTTTTATTTATTTTTATGAAACGTTAACAAATTAGTGTATATTTTAAGCACACGATGGACCAAACATCCCAATATGTAGGTGAATTAGGTGAACAAGTTCAGGAAAGAGGCATAAGTGATTTATATGCTTCATCGGCCCGGATCTTGAGGGAATCAAATTTTTGTAATTCGGCAACAGAAGCATTTTTTTCGGAAGATAACCTTCCCTTACAACTTTTCGGAGAAGTTTCAAATAACGATGCTGATCAGGCTGCTTTAAATTCTAAAAACAAGGATTTACAAGTTTTGCTCTCCACATGGGAATTAGAATGCTTATACGATGATTTTATAAGTTAGTATTCTGTTATCTTACAACGTATATATATAATTTTAAACTTAATAAATTTTTATATTTTGCAGAAGAACGTATGGATGTCAACATTTTGCGTCAAATGAAACCAAAACACGTAGATAGACTAATGCAGAAACATCCTATTGGTACCCAAATTCTTTTTGAAATTAATTTCGAAAAATGGAGGGAGGATATTGGGCTTCCTTTTGTTGAAAATAATTTTAATCGAGTTACAGAAAAATTATCTGTTTCATCAAAACTCCCTAGTACCTGTAGTACAACTACATCGACCAATTATTCTACTTTGCCTAAGGTAGATACAGAAAATGCAGGCCAAATAACTTTAGCAGAAATTTTAAGCAACTCGGTTAAAGGAAGTATGATTTCACATTATTATAATAAAATGGGAAGATTGCAAGAGGAGCAACGATCTATGTTAATAAATTCAATATGTCAATATTTCTTTGACAAGAATATTCACGTTACTCTCGACATGAGCAAAAAATTGGAAGATGAAATATGCGAGATATTTCCAACAGAGCAACGCGTAAGTGTATAATTTAAAATTAATCATGTCAATTATTTAAATCAAGACATACAGTATATACCAATAGGAAATCATAGTTGTTTATTACGCTAGAATATTTTTATAGTAATATCATAGAATAAGTATGTAAGAATGATAATTTTCTTGTGTTAAAATAGCATTAGGCTAATCAAAATATAAAATTAGGTACTGGTTGTATGCATGTTACCTCTGAGACCACGATATATTTTGGATTATCTGCCTTTTCTTGATTGAAAACAAGAGAACACGTTCGTATTTTTTAAAAAAATACGAACGTTTTTTTCTTGTTTTCAATATTGTGTAACAGGGAAAGGTAGATAATCCAAAATATATCGTGATCTCGTATTAAGGTAACATGCATACAACCAGTACCCAATTTTATATTTTGATTAGCCTAATGCTATTTTAATACAAGAAAATTATCATTCTTATCTATTTTTTCTATGGTAATATGTCACAAACTATAATAAAATATAGCTTCTTGAACCTCAATTTATAGCTTCATGATAGCTCATTTGTAATGGTCCCTTTTAAAACCAAATTAATATAATCAGATTTTTCTGTATGGTGTTTACGTCAGACAAGATGTTTCAGAATATCATTTGCACATAGCAAATTCCAAGTATGATTGTGGTACACTAACAATGAAGATAGGTCTTACAATGAGTTCTCTATACCAAGAGCGGATTTTATTTACATAAATAGTTGTGATTTATTTACATTTTTAACCATAATAAGAGATCAAAATTCCCTTTTTTGCATATATGTATGCACATATGCACATATATATGCATATAAATTCTCATAAAACGCAAGAGAACGAATGTTATAGCCAAATTGTTACTTAACACATTTAAAACTGTTTGCACAGATTAATCGAGCTTGAGATAAAAAAAAAATTAATTTAGTGGATTAGCATTAACTAAAATTACTAATACATCTGTGATTTATAGATAATGAACTCAAAGTAGTTTTACTGTGTTTTAATATTTAGTCACCGCCGCCTGATGAGATTTCTAAATTATTTAAATATCTCTTCAGTTTGAAACTGAATATTACTTCTGTTACTATTACATCGAAATGTTAGTTTACTAAAAATTGTGTAAAACATTTACATTTAAAACAATAGGATTCAAACTCGGTACCTCCTACTCCGAACTCGACCGCTTTGGAGCAATGCACTGCTTGTTTGGTTATTATACAGATTATTCTATGGCACATCCTGTATGTATTTATCGCTTCTCACCGTATTGTGATTTTAATAATAGGCAAAACATTTTTACTTGTGTTTTAAAACAAAATATTTAATAACGCTTTAATTCAATAGGAATTCTATCGGACAGGTAACCGCGGAAAAATATACAACAAATGTTCTAATTTAAAAACAGGAATTAAATCTATTATAATTAATTCGCCAGAGAAAGATGCAGCGCTCTCTAATGTACTAGGTATGTGTAATATATGTAAATAGATTTTAATTTTACGTATCGCATTTTCTTATTTTTTAAAATTTAATTTGCTTATCTGTAGTTCCCGAGCAAGATGCAGAACACTGCGAGAGGGCACTTAAATTCGACAAACTAACCGTGGAAGAGTTTGATCGTACCTGGCTAGCTTGTAGCAAATACAGACTCATCGATATACGAACGATGAATGAAATCTCTGAGATTTTCTCTAAATGGCCTTTCTACAAGCAACCATCAGGATATCGTTTGGTATAGTATTTTAATTTTCCTAATTATACTTAAAATTAAACATTTACTTTATTTTCTGTTCAGATTGACATGGACTTCAATGTATTATTTCCTAGTAACTCCTGCATTTTGGATAAGTGGACTACATACAGCACAGCTATAAGCAATTTTATATGCAAAGAGGGGAATATTAAAGATAGAAGCATAAATGGAATGCTTTTGTTATTAAAACAAAATGGAAACATCTCAGAAAGTAAGTGGCACACTAAAAATAAATTTTATTCTACGGAATAGATAAACTCTGAAAATTAGTGTGAAAGATAAGCTATTTGTTCATGTTTGGGTGGGTATCGCTCAGAAGCAACTTTCCGCTACATTATCGACCGACTTGAAACAAAACCTACTCAGGACAGATATCGAATGAAATTATAAGGTTTATAACTACCGAACGAATTTATAAGGTTTCTTTTATATAACAGAAAGGCCGAATTGCTACTAATGTTAAGTTAGTCAATTTAAATAATTTGACATTATTCAGAAATTCGCTCGCTTGATTTACTAATTAAAATCATCTTCATTGTTCGCAACAAACTTATTTTAAGAAATATCTGTTTCCGGTTTTCAATGTTTAGAAAATTATTTATTATTTATTTGTTGGTCCTAAATGTTCAAAATCCTAATCTTAGGTTTACCTTAATCACTTAGTCATGAAATCATTACTCTAAGGGCAGGGTTTTCAACTTCATTTTCAACATATACGAGTATACTTTAAATTTTATTTTCTCCTAATTAGTAAAACCAGAGGTGGGAAAATGAACATCGGACGGTAATTTTAGTGCGAATGTAAAATTAAAACATAAAACTGCAAGAATTTGGGTGTGAAAAGGAAAAATCGAATAAGAATGTATAAGAATAAGACCTTATGATAGTGGTATTTGCACGAGGTATTTTGATTCTTGGTATCTTGATATTCCTACTCTCTTTCTCCCTTATCTAAAAAACGACTGTCACAAAACCGATTTTGTAGGTAAAGGAGAAAGAAACGTGGCATAACACTTTCAAAATACTTCCAGTGTAGCATCATTGACGATCGAATGCTTGCTTTATGTTCGTTTACATTTTAATTTTGTGACGGTAGCATTGATGTTTTGTATGTTAATTTGGTGTCTGTGTTAAAATTTCCACCCGGCATGCCTGAGCCATTTATGTTTTGCTCGCCCCAATGTTCGGTTCGGGTTACCGAACCATGCAAGACACAAAAATTTCTAATCAATAGAATTTCACTAAACTACACTAAACTAAAATTTAAAGTAAATCCAGGGAAAATATTCTCATTGAGATTATGTTCTATAATTCACCTCCTTATACTATATCGAAGTTAATCCTTAATTAGGAATTTAAATTTTGGGAGATAAGCAGGCAATAAAACAGGACTATATAATACGGAAAAATTTTCCGAATACTCATAGAAAATCTTAACGGAAATTCCAATAGGAAAAACATTACTGATTTCAAGAATAATCCCTATTAAATTTTTGTTTTGCTGTTGAATGTTAAGTCTAATAGAAAAACCTTTCAATGATATTTTGTATAACTGTTATTATACAAAATATCATTGAAAGTAACCAACCTTATAATCATCTTTCAAAATATACTTATTTTGATTTATTTAGTTTAATTTAATCATTATTATTTGCAATCTTACAGATAGTCGAAATGCAGTTATTTTGTGGGCTCTACACGGGTATTTGGTACCTACACAGAAAAGCGTTAGCAAAACCAACACGGGAAAGAAATCCGTAATAAAATATACCATTCGTGATGGACAGGACTCATTTTTATTCGTGGGAAAGTCACCACAAGAGATAGAAGAACATATTTTGTTTCTTTCGTCGAGATCAAAAAACGTACAACCAATGTTATTAGCAATTGGCAACAACATATGTGATATACAGGAAATTTTTGTTTATTTTGACGGTGTCAGATTTTCTTTTTCGAACACATTAAGAGCGATGGATATTTGCTTCAAAATATTTCATTTGTTTAATTTAGAATATCCTCTGGCCGCAACTAATTTTTATTATTTCATCCAAGAGCTGTTTTACGGCATTCCTGCAAAGCCCAAAAATACTAAAATTAACATTCTATTAAACGAGATAAAGCAATACTTGTAATCCCCTATTTTGATTGTGATTTTGTATTATATACGGTGATCATTCGAATGCAAATGAATCTGTTTAGAGAAGCTTAACAAAACCACAATCAGAATAAATGGAAGAAATTATTAAACGTATTTTTTAAGTTTAAGTTTTAAGTTTTAATTGAAGTACAATTTTTGGAAAATTTAATCAATTATACCTTTATAATTTAAAAATAAACTAACTAAAATTAAATAATTATTTTTACAGTAGTGTAATCTACCATAACCAATAACTAGTTTTTATAAAATCATTAATTATCTGATTATGGTTATGGTAGTTTGCACTACACTATAATTTTATTATTAAATAAAATGTAAATCTATCGTGCAATTTAGTTCCTGCTAAACTATAAAGAATATAAAATAACAAATATTTATACGTGAAATATTAACATATATTTGTTGTAAATAAAGAACTATTCAAAATAAATTTCAAAACAATTTTTTTCTTAACCTTCCTCCTACCCGTCCACTAAATTATCTTTATATATATATATATATATATATATATATATATATATATATATATATATATATATATATATATATATATATATATATATGTATATAATATAAATTATATATATATATATATATATATATATATATATATATATATATATATATATATATATATATATATATATATATATATATATATATATATATATATATATATATATATATATATATATATATATATATATATATATATATATATATATATATATATATATATATATATATATATATATATATATATATATATATATATATATATATATATATATATATATATATATATATATATATATATATATATATTGGTAAAATGAATTAATTAAAACAATGTAAACATTTATTAAAGAAAACAGCAAAGTAATAAAAATTAAACATTAATTTAATTAAAGCAAACATAGAGCAATGCATACAATTAATTAATTTCGTTACTTTTTAATCAAATTTTGATAAATTTATACGTTGTTACAGTTAAGTTGTTTGATGACTAAACAAAAATAAAAATTATATCAATAAACAAATTTACAAAATATAAGACAAAATATAGCAAATTAATAAATACTTTACATTAGTTTAATTAAAAATGCTTCAATCAATGCAATAGTATTAATAAATTTTGTTGTTTTTTTTAATAAAATTTCTATAAATTCGTACATTGCTACAATTAATCTTTTTGATGATTGAGAAGAAAAAATAATTTTATCAATGTATAAATTCATAAATTTTTTTAGGAAATCTATAATATTAATAAATATTATACATTAATTTAACTAAAACAGATTAAATCAATGTACAGCATTAATTAACGTCGTTTGCAAATTCGTTAGATTAATACCTGTATATAATTAAATGTTTTATTATAATTATTTATTGTTTCATTATTTAAATTTTTCAATTTTAATAAAAATGTACGTTAAGGCAATTAAAAATTAATAAATTAATAAAAGCAATCAGAAGTTGAAAATTTGCTTTAATAATATTAATAAATACGTTTATAGGAACCATATTAATAACAAAATTTATTGTAACAATATTTTTTTTTATTGTATATGGGTACTTTTTTTTTTCAGTGTAGGAATGGGATATTCGGTACTACCGTGTTTTGTAAGACGACAAAAAGGAAAATCATAAAATTTTTCTGAATAAATTTCCATTCTGATTCCAGAGTACTTGTATATAGGTACGAGTATGTAACAACACACCGCATGTACATGCATGGCTGGAAAAATGAAAATACAAACTTGCAAATAAAGCATTATACCCATACAATAATATTGTCATACATACATAATTTTATGAGATCTTTATATTTCTAAAATCCGAACTAAATTTAA
This sequence comes from Nephrotoma guestfalica, assembly GCA_963691935.1. NCBI lineage: Eukaryota > Metazoa > Arthropoda > Insecta > Diptera > Tipulidae > Nephrotoma > Nephrotoma guestfalica. Next base: position 17,608,404 of record OY829914.1, read on the forward strand.
AATTCGTTTTTTGTGTGCTTTATATATAAATTTTCACTTTATATATACACCTACGTGCTTTCAGGAAGTAAAGTTTATGTATCCCGCACCATATTTTATGTAACACTACTCTACATAAATATGTATGCCAATACAGAGATAGACTTTGTTATGCTTCTGCTATTTATGATATTTACTGTATATACGAGTATACTGAGTGTATAACTCAGTGCTATGTACATATAGGTAGTACTAGCGAGCAAGTACTATAGCGTCTGGATGTAGATTTACGATTTTTACAACATTTCCATTATGCTACAATATTTCAAAATACATAGCTTGTCGATGAATATTCATGACGTTATATTTACAACAAAACAAAGTTGTGTATTGTTTTTTGACATTTAAAATTGGGGGATGCGCACCCTAAAAAAATTAATTATTTATCATTCATAAAGGATTAATTACTTAATATTACCATAAAATTAAAATATTTTTTGTTTTGTATGTTATTGGCGTAGGTGAGATAATCTCGGCAGATCAATTAAATTTATGGTTTCTGGATTTAGATTATATAAAAGAGATATGAGTGGGTTAAACTATTATTTAAAAAAAATTGACGTATTCTCGTGACATCATTGAATTATGTATTTATGACGGCAGCATCTCCGAACAAAATGGATTAGATAGTAAAAATTCAAGAATCTGCTCTGATTTCGGTGAGAGTTGTTGAATGATGATTTTGATTATTTAAAATATCAATGGTGTGGGTTAAATAATCAGCGTGAGAACTATAAGGTTTTGAAATAATTTAATAACCAAACAAAAGTCCAAAGTTTGTACTCTGATCTTTTACTTCAATTGTATTGTAGGACTATAGGAAGCAACACCGATTTAACATTAAACATTTATTTTTTAATTAAATAGGTATATTGATTTTGATACGGAGAATTGCACAATGAGTTATCTTTCTTCTAAGTTGACCAAATAGGACCCAACGAAACACATTACAACTGGTATAACCACATTAGAACAAACGAAAGCCATTGAAACATGCGTCAACCAACTAACCGACACCGGATGTTATGAGTGTCACAAGGCACGGATTCAAAATTGCAGAATATAATGAAAACTTTCACGGAAACATATTACTCAGCAATCTCTAAACTAAACCGATGAATACATGAAAATCATTAACCAAAACATTTCATTGGCGGGTTTATAACGATAATGTCTCTGGGAAAGTATAACAGTCATTTAATGCCGCAATAACTGAAAAGTGCAGGGGATTGGGAGGCAAGCGCGTCGTACGACGTCTGCCGCTCACCGAAAATAATTAATCGAGTAAAAGGAAATTTTCTATAAAGTTTTAAATAAAAAAGGTTATGAATCAATTAAGGATACAAAAAGCGTCAGTAAAACATCTTCGGTTTATTTCTTTGGTGCTAGCTAAATTGGATGAGAACACCAGAGAATGAAACTATTGAAGTCGATTTTCCTACCTGGCGGTTTAACGAGTTTTAGTAAAACACCTGCAGATTCATTAGAACACTGTCAACCAACACCAAAACCACAACAAATACGGTCTTAAAGCATTCATAGCCATAACGATGCCATAACGTCCAAAATCCCAGCAAAAGCACGTTACGGTAAGGATCAAATGATAATTTGTATACTTGCAGGCCGTTGCTGGATTCGCGAAGTTTACTTTAGTAGAAGGTCTATCCTCAGCCTAGATGGGAACAACTAGCTGAAAGGTGGGTTTTCACCAATTAGGACCTAGCAGACTCGACGTTCAACAAGCCTAGTGACATTGATACATTAATTGCTTGTGACCACTGCATGTCATAATGCCAGCAGTTCACATCCAAAACTCCAATACAAATCTGATAGCGTGTGAAACCATGCTAAGATGGTAAATATCAGGAAACTTATTGACCGGGAATATTGAGCAAATCCCTTATTTGATTTTGGGAAATCGAGGACATTACGGCAACCACCCCAAACGCCACAAGAAGTTTCACGTTGATGACCATCTCGCAAAATCTCGACTTGTATTTCGTTGAAAACCAAACCATTAATTAAACCGCAATGCAGATAGAAAAACCATAGTGAGATCGACTTAGTGATAATAATACTTGGAAAAAAGTTCAGGTCCATTTTCGTGTGGAGAGTACGGGAAGACTTGATTGAATATATCCCACACACAATTTTAAAATTTCTAAATATTTGCCACTTAGTGTGTCATAGCTGAAAAAGGATTCAAGAGAAACGTCTTAATGATGCTCACACTAGAAAAGAACAAAATTAGACTAGTGAAGACACTAGACTAGAGGCACGTTCAATTTTACGGAATTTTGAAATTTTGTTTTAGTTTCAAAGACGGACATACGCCAAAATTACCAATTTTTGTATTTAAACGGAATTTTATACTTTTGTTTACTATCTCTCGAAATATGTAAACTTCTCTTAAGATAATCGAAGTTTTCGCAATTTTCAATAACTAATACAACTTTTAACTTATAAACTAACACCCGAGCCTCACTGTCCCAAAAACTTAACTGCCCCTCAAACAAATTTGTCACCTTTTATACATGTTATCGATAGATGATTTTTTGTGCTTTCATCTCAAAAATGTATAAAGGCAATGTCCTATAACGTGACATCAATTTTGCAAAATCGATCCACGCGAAAACTTTTTTTACCTCAAAACATTTGCCTTTGCGTAATCAAAACATAGCGATCATGTTACATTGACTGAAAATATACGTTCATTCAACAGAACAGAAGCGGAGCAAGGAACAGAAATATCGACATTTTTATTACTTCTAATATGCTGCTTCTTTCGGCTTGGTAATCGCGCGTATTGGATGAGGAGTACCGCTTTCTCAATTCCGGCTTTATTGATCCGACTGCTATTACACATCGCAGTAAGTGACTACGTAGTGAAACATTGCTTATCGAAAAATCCATCCCCGGTCTTCAATGGGGGTTTTTCCAGTTACCGTTTATTTGGTAAGGCCACGGATTAATTATCTTTGGATGGTCTAATACTCTGTGAAGTAAAAAAATCGTCCATCTAACTCGTTTTCAAACCGTGGTGCATGGTTGGGTATTGGAACTTTTATTTTCCGAGCGTTCTTTTATAGCATTCTAGTCTAGTGTCGACAAGCGCGTAGATTAAATTACGTAATCACATTTGTTATCGTAGACCAAATTTACTTCGGGACGCATCAATGAAGAGTTGGAAGAGAGGTTTAGTTAAAAAATCTAGAAACATCGAATAAATCCAATGCTCTTCACATCCCCAAGTGACTGTGGAAAACGTAATCCACGCGGAAATCAACTGAGAGACTGAGCCTAAAACTTTTGGAGCAAACTATGAACTGTACCCTCGTTATGAATGAGCTTTGATGCTCAAAATGGGAACTGCGGCTCACAAAATTGTAAATTGTAGAAAAATAAATAATCTACCTCTCCCAACCTTGAAGTTAAGAGTTTTTTTACACAAATTGATAAGTTCGATAAAGAAGTTAAATTTTTAGCTATTGGCCTCACTACAATTTTGGGATAGTTTTGGTTCTAGCCTTTACGAGTTACAATTTTTATGAGATTGTAATGGGATCCTAATACTGAGAGTGGCCCATATTCTGCCGCTTTAAGAACAACCATAATATCATGGTGGAAGTTGAAGTTTTGAGTATTGGTCATCGGTCTCGCTATAATTTTCGGACAGTTCTAGTTCTACTGTTGACAAGTTAAAAATTTCGGAAGGTTGTAACGGGTTCCTCATACCGAGAAAGGCCCGCTACAAGAACAACTATAATATCTTGGTGGTAGTTGAGATTTTTGGTATTGGTCATCTCTCACAATGATTTTTTTGATTTCTAAGGCGATAATTACAACTTACTAAAATTTTGGTAAACCATCTATGTTAAGTCAAAAATTTTCATTCCGGCTTACATTTCAGAATCTTATAATTATTTATCTTATCAAAATCCTTCTACGAAAGTTGCCACACTCCGTGATTTTCGCGAATCTATGGGGGAGGGGGGGGGGGGGGTGGGGGTGAGTTAAAAAGTTTAGTACCGGTCAGTTAATTTGTCTGAAAAACTTTTTAGGTTAAATTTTGGACAAGACAAGCATTATATAATGCTTTTTTCAATTATTTGGAAAAAACTATAGAAATCCACAAAGTTTAAATTAGAGGTTGCTGCCGTTTGGATTGGCAGTCGGTTCACAGATTTCATCTCATATCACTACTCACTAGGACATTTGAATTAACGGAAAAATCGTATGTCCGAATTAACATCCTAATCTGTCAATCCATCTGGGCTGACGTGTAGGATTGATATTATTTCAAATTTAATTTTGAGTGAGTTCACTAAACTTAAACACTGAACTATTCGATAATCATAATAAGATCGATGACCAATACCAAAAATTTTAACTACCACCAAGATATTATAGTTCTTCTTAAAGCGGCTGAATATGGGCCAATATCGGTATGAGGATTCCATTACAACCTCATGAAACTTTCTACTCGTAAAAGCTGGACCAGAACTATCTGAAAATCAAATGAGACCAATGACCAATACCTATAATCTCTAGTTTCATCAAGTATTATGATTGTTCTTAAAGCGGCTGAATATGGGCCATTCTCGGTATGAGGATGCCATTACAACGTCCTGAAACTTTTTTCTAGCAAAGGCTAGAGCCATAACTAACCGGTAATACTAAAAATCACAAATACCTTAAATTACTTTTTATGTAGTTTTATTAAAATTTCTCGCTTTGATACTCATTTTGTGAAACAACGGCGCTTTCAGATCCGCCAACTGTTGGCAATCTGTTGCGTAACGTATTTGTCACATCATAAAATTATTTCTAGATTTAACAATCAGTGTTTTTAGTTAGTGTGCATCGCAGCATATTGCAAAATTGAGTGCTTTATCACTTTCATTTAAAGCAGCAACATGATAATAGCATAAACCGAATATTTCATAAATTAATATTTAACCTTCGAATTTATGTGAAATTTAATGGTTTTATAGTTTTCTGTCATGGTAGTTATGACAATAGATGACGGTATTGCCAGCGATAAAAAATATAATTTTTTGGGCCAGAATTTTGGGCCTTTAGGAAGTTATTATGTATTTCTGAAAGTTTTAAAAACATTACATTCGTTTTCATTGAGAATTTGTCCAGCAGAAATCAGAAACTGTTCGAACAAATTCGATTCACATGGAAATGGTAACGATATTTGTAAAAAAATCACTGGTTGCAAAAATTTGTTAGTGCTTGGTAGAATCAATAACAACATCAATCTTAAACAAAGCTTTCCTTAAGAAAAGATCTTAACTTTAGTATAGTTATGATTGACAATGGCTTAAAAAAATTTTAAAACGTAAATTCTTTCAGATAATCTCCATTAGTAATACAAAATATTTAATATTTCAAATAAAACGATAAACGATAAATTAAAACTTAAATCGGATTAATTTTGTAGATGATTCAGAACAACTTGTTAACATTGCTACTTACAAAATCGGCTTATTCTATATACACAATACTACGAAATCGAAAACTTTTTGATTTAATGCAATATTATCCACTAGGGATTTTGGCAGTGTAAAAATTAAAATTTTTCGTTGTGATATTTTATTTTTCGAATCCATTTCAGACTCCATGTAAAACTTACTTAAATCATTTTTTCAACAAAGTTCAGCAGAGTTTTCAAAAATTGTATTTCCTATTCCTCTTGCATTTCGCAATCACTAGGTAGGCGAATAATAGTTATGCATTGTTCAGTGTTTTATTGGTGCGAGTATCATTACAAACCCGAATGCTATAACAAATTAGCTTCGATGATATATTTTCATACTGCGAGAACATCGTACACATACAACATATATACATAGATTATGCTTACACATCAAAATCATAATATATCGAAAGCAAACACAAATGAACACTTTATATACAGCAGATTGTCCTAAAGCGTACTGAATAAAGCTTATGAACGTTTCTTTCTAGCAAACTTTTTTTTTGGTAATTTTTTGTTTTGTTTGTGCTTTTGCTCAATAATAGTAACAATGATAATAAAAATAATAAAAAATAATAATCATAAAGAAGTTATTTAAGACAGGATAAGTAATTGCAACCAAGACTTGAAGACAAAAATATAACATTTTGTATGGAAGGGAAAATTGTTTGTTCTTGTTTGATAAAATTGAATGGATTTTTTTGAATAGAAAACCGAAAGATATAAGAATTGTTCTCTGTATGTGAGAGAGTATTAATGAATTCCTGGAGGATAGAAACGACTTTTATAACATAAAAGCTAGATTTCACAAACTTTTCGTACACGTTTGCACCAGAAGAGTTTTCATACGAAATACAAAATGTGTGTAGTCAAATCTAGGATAGGGTGTTCCCTGAAATTAAAAAACGGGCCTTATTTCGTTCCAAAGTCATTCTAAGTATTTTCTACGAATTTAGCATAAACTTCAGTAATAATGGAAGACTGCTTAGACTGAATTGGTTATTTTTATTAAGTTAAATTATTTTCTAATGGTTCTGTCAGGATGTTCCATGAGATATTAGCTTGTACCTATAGATTATTCTTCCGGCTTTAAACTGCCTTGAAATTACTGCATTTTTTCATTGTGGAGCCACTTCCATCAGTATACGTGATTTCGTAAGATATTTCTGTAGCAGTTAAACAGCTTTATCTTCCGGCTCGATCGACACTTTGGTTGATGTATTAATTATTTTGTTTTACAAATCCAATAACTACAATTCTGATTATTATTGTTTCTTTAATATTTGATATAAGAAGAGTGGGTTCAAAAATTAGTTCTCTTGCATCACTTGTTAAATTAACGCGCATCGGTATTTTCGAAAATTTTAACACAAAGCTGTATCATTGCCTGAAACATTATTTATAGCATCGATGCTACAAGGCCACACTATAATTCAATTCGTGCAATTTTTCATCAAACAATCGGGAAAATAGTAGCTTCGTTATAATTTGTTCGCAACGAGACCAAAGAAAATGTTGATAAGCCTGATAAGAAGAAAATATATGAAAAATGTGCCACCTGTCATGTACATGTTCGAAAAGATTATCGTATTCACGTTCATAACCAGGCTTAATCGAGTTTAAACGATATTTACATTTGGCTGAAACATCATAAATCCAAAATTTATCATTCGAGGGATTGTTCCTTTTGATACCATGGGTTCAAAATTTTGAAATTTAGGATTAGGATAAAATTATCCATCTTGAAATGATTCCATTAACAAACATTTTGATGAATGCTTACAGACACATTCTCTACATTGTCGACGCCGTATTATTAATTGTCTACTTACTTTACACTTATAGAATTTTAATTTACTACGGAGTATAAAATATACGGCAAACTTCATTCATGAAGCTTTATCCAAAAATTGGGAGATCCCAATGATTTTTTTCATTTCGTCAAAAGAATTTTGATTTCTGCAAATATTAGAAAGTTTTAAAATAAAAAGATTGTCAGTTAAGTTTCAAACAAGATATTTCTCCAAAATTCGGAATATCTACTGTACAGGCGGATTGACTATTACGAATAAAAATTCATACTTAACCGTTTTCCATTAATTGGAAGATTTGCAAATTGTTGCAATGATTTTGAAAAGTTTAGTCAGTTGGTCAGTTAGTTTGACACAAAAATTTTTAGACTGCACACCCCATTGTGAGCTTAAATGCTCATTTATATGGTAATGTCTAGTCGATGGAATACAAAAAATGTGTCTCATGGGCATGAAAGTATTTTAGCATTTACAAAAAACCACAAAAATTAAAAGTTCAAATAAATTTAAAGATAAAATTATCAACAAGAGTTAACCTTGTTGGGTTTCTGAAATTTAGGCAGTTTTACCAAAAGTCCGTTAAGTTTAATTTTTCGCTTTAGAAATGAAGTGTGGTGTATTTGAAATCTATGTATACATTGGTGGTAAAGGAAACTCAGCTGTTGGTGTATCCACCAAGATTTTTCCAGATTTACTATTCGCAACATCGCCGAAGCCAAAAAAGATGTTTTAAAAAATCTCTGTGTGTGCCGTGGTTCCGTGCAGATTAAATGTCTAGTGGCTCTCTAGATATCAGACGAATTGACTTATCGTGCTGAAACTTGATACTTAAGGGTTTTCCATGAATTGCGACATCCCAGTGATTTAAGGCCGATATCGGTCCGCCGGAAGTGGCAGCTTTCATAGAAGCTTTCTCGTTTTGTTTACAAATGTATGCAAAAATCGCTTATGAACTTAAAAATCCAAAATTAATTTTGAAACAATATTGGCCCAGATCAGTTTTCCATTATTTAAGCGGAAACGACGATATTAAAATAAGAATTTTTTTTTTGGTGTAGTAATCTTGAACAATTTTGGCCCAATTGAGCTTCTGGCATGACTTAAGAGAAGGATGTACCTAACTTTTAAGGCCACATTCTCAATGGAGTTATCTGTAGAACTTCCACAAATAATTTATTAGTTTTATGCGTTTTCGCATATCAAACCTGATCAAGATCTTATAGATGTGTTTCCAAAATAAGCTTCTGGTATGACTTAAGGACGTATATGGAACTTTAAAGCTCAAATTTTCGATGGGGTTATCTCTAGAAGTTCCGCAAATAATTAATTATTTTGATCGAGTTTTGCGTATCTAACCTGTAGTACATTGAAACCATAAGGCTAAATTGCTGAAGGCCAGGTTCTTATAGTGATGAATGCAAAATGAGCTTTTGGTATGACTTAAGAGAAGAACGAACCTGAACGAAATAACTTTTAAAATTGATCGATTTTAGCATATTAAACCTTACATTGAAACCATAAAGGCAAATTGCTAAATATCGTGATTTATGGTCATGATTTGAAAATCTGGTGTGATTCAGGTAATAGATGGACCTAACTTTTATTATTTTTCAACGATATCAACGATTAACATTTGTTTAATACAACAGCAAAAATATTTCGGGATGGTCTTTATTCAATAATTTGTCCGTATAGTATTACATTTTTCAAAGTAACACGCCCAAACTGAAAAGGTGTTTTCGGGCTGCTTTGTGTGTCAGCTTCACATAAATTATTTTTGTTAAACTGTTTTTCATCAAAAATTTGGCCTTCGTACGTACAGCCCAAACTAATTTATTGATCGGGACGAAATTTCATAATCAAAATGATCGAAATTTCAATCAATTTGAATATATTGGGGGATTCGAGTGAGTTTTGGCCGATATCGGTTCACCCGAAGTGGTAGCTGCAATTAAACTTTAAGCAAACCTAAATGTCGAGTTTTGATAAAAAACGAATTTTATCAAAACTCGACAGCTATACAAACCAGGCGGATTGACAGTTGGGAATTCTTGCGAAATTTAGAAAGCTTGAGAGATTTTCAATTTTTGCAATCATGTTGAAAACTTTAGCATTTGACAAAAATGATAAAAAATAAAAAGATTTAAATAAATTTAAAGATTAAGTTTTCAACCAACAAGGGTGACCTTGTTCAACAGACTAATCTAAATGCAGAAAGGATGCAAAAATGGAATGGAAAAATATTTCACGTAACAAATTTATTTCGTGGCAAAATACACGAAGTAAAAATTCAAACACACGAGGTCAACGACTATAGAGAACTCAATAATTATACAATTCTCACCAAAGTCTTACCAAACTCATCAAAGTTGAACTGGATCCATGCGAAAACATATTGAAAAATGGAGAAATTCACCCAAATGAAATTTATTGCAAGTTGGTATTAGTGTGCGTCGTTTGCGGTGAACTACACCAAACCAAAAGTTGCCCAAAACCAAAGAACCGCTTAACAGAAATGAAATGCAGTAATTGAGGTGGAAACCACACTCCAAACTACCGGGGATACTCAGTCTACAGAAATATTACTCAATTGTCACGTCCCAGGCGATAGTGTAAAACTAGACACGATAGTGTAAAACTAGACAAGATACACAGAACAATATACCTTCGTATACGCCAAATGATTCTCATTCACCTAGAACATCAACCGGCATACCAACATATATGGTTACTCCAAGGTGAATGACAACAGTTCAAAATATGCTACAAAATCAGTTTGTTCTCCATTATCATTCAGAAACTAAAATGTCTCCCATAAATTATCCGGAGGTATGTCACTAGGAAGCAAATGGTAAGCTTGTGTCGGCTCGAATTACAACATTTCCTAGCAAAACACGAAATTGATCTTATGTTAGTTTCTGAAACCCATTTAACCGATAAACACAATTTCAGAATAAATGGTTACGAAGTCTATGACACGAAACATCCCTTAGACAAAAGGCGAAGAGGAACTGCTATTATTATCAAAAGGCGGATTTGCCATTAAGTTTTAAATTAATTTACACACTGAGGAAATTCAAGCAACCTCGGCATGTGTTGATCCCGATGAGGAAACTTTAGTCATCGCTTCAATACATTGCCCTCCAAATAATAACGCTTGGACACTTTTTTTGTAAATCTGGTTCAAAGTTTTATGGCCGCCGCTCGAGCCAAGATTGATTAATTCAAGGGGACATAAATTACTGAATGTTACTGAATAGTGTGGCCATCCAATTTCTTGGTTTACTGATCGTCCAAAATTCCTGACGTCCTTGATTTTGCAGTCACAGGTAAAAGAAACAGAGAAATAATCCAGGCTAAACCACTTTTAGAATTGCCCTGACCATTATTCGGTCTTACTACATTACCGACACGGCTAACGATATAAACATTGCTATGAAAAACTTAAATGAATAACTGGTTGGCGCAAATATTCCAGCATCGCCTAACCCAAACAGCAAACATTCAAGGCACACCATAACATCCGCTGACAAATTAATCGATCGTCCAATGCAAAACACTATTTTAACCAGGCCAAACGAAAACTGCCAAGCCTACTAGAAAAAAAACATGGATGGATTATATGCAATACTGTCTTAAGAAATTGGAATCCCTCCATTCGGACACAAACTATTCCAGCAACCAAACGCTGCCATTTGTCCTCCTAATGGTGAATTGGCTGGGGCGTATTGTAGTAAGTTGGAGGATAATCCATGGTTTGGAGTAAATTGAATTCACTCCAATTCTTGGATTATCGGTGGTTCAAACACAAAATGTAGTAATTAGACCTGATATGAAATTCAAGATTGAGAAACAATTAAAATAAGTCCCAATCCCTGGTTATGATCGAATTACACGTGGAATGATTAAAAACTGCCTGAGTGAGCCTTTGGCCGACTGGCCCAAATATTTATTTTAATTTATGAATCAGGATATATCCCTGAGTGCTGCAAACTGTTAAATATAAAAATGATCAAGAAGTCGGGCCAGGATCCTACCAAAGTCTCATCATATAGACCAATAATTCAACTAGTAATCATACCGAAAGTATTGGAAAAAGCAATTATTGAAAATATTAAACCGGAACTACGAACTACCTTCTTCAATCATCAATTTGGTTTCAAAACCGAGCAGGAAACCATTAAGCAGGGGAACCCGTCAGCATACGGAGAGATAAAATACTGCTCCGTCGTCTTTTTGGATGTTGCCCAAGCATTCGACAAATCTTACTGCGGTGGTCTGCTTCATGAAATTAATCTTAAATTGACAGAAATTTGGCAGGAGTACCACAACGCAGTGTGCTTGGCCTAACGCAATATTTAATTTGACTTCAGGCCTATCAAAGTATTCGCAAATCTTGACGTCTACTTATTTCACAGAAGATAGGGCAAGCGTATGTACCCAAGAAAATCCACAAAAGCGCGTTTGAAACTCTGCAAGAACCTATCTATTACATCGAAGTCGGGCTAAACAATAGATGATAAAAAATACTTCAAATACTTAAGCGTCCATCTCGATTATTAACTTGGTGAAAACATATTGAAATGGAACGAGACCATATCAAATTAAAAGTGGATAAGATGCACTGGCTGTTGTGGAAATATTCAACCGTTGACCTAGAATGAAAGCTTTTCCTGTATAACACAATATTAAACCAATTTTGGTCGTATGGTTGTCAATTATGGCAATCAACCTCAAATCCGAATAACGACTTTGTCCAGTGGCGTACACTGGCGTAAAAGTAAGGAAGGAAAAAAGCAAAACCGCGAAAGAGTTGCGAGAGCCTTGGCCCCAGTACAGATTGCAGGGATAATAAAAAATAGGTTCATCTATCAATCATATCGGAAAATACTCGCTTCTGAACGCATCACACAATATTCAGTATATTTTGTACATTTTACAATTAAAGTATAAAAAATATAATTTACTGTGCAAACACAACTTTGCATAACATCCAGATAGTTTTCATTTTATTTACATAAAACTAAGAAAAATGAGAAAAATGCTGTAACAATCTTTATAAAAAGCTCGAAAGTATAATATTATCTCGTTAACGATCTGAATCATTGTTATATTGAGTACAAAAGCACAGTACCCTTATGCTTTGTTCTCGTATATAGCGTCTCGCATACGATATGGGCAATAATAAACAAAGTCTTTTTCTAAACAGATAGTTCTGCTAAAATATTTTTAACAATTTCTTGTACAAATTGATGAATTTTCTTCCGTAGATAAGTGTGTTCATATAATAACGGCACTGAAAGTTTCGTTCGTTAAAAATTATAAAATATAAAAATTTTTGTTTTTAAGTATTCGTGTGCTTTTATATTTGCTGTTAAAAATTTTCGGTAAAATACTAAATCCTGACCCTTTTGAAATCTACCAAAATTTACAGGATATGAAACACGAGGAATCCTCAAAAATTTATCTACAAAGAAAATAATTTTTACTTCAAACAGATACACACACACACACACTACACCCCTATACACACAAGATTATAATGTATATTTTTTGTAATGTTTTTGTAAATTAAATGGCGAAAAGCTTTAACTTTTATTATAATATTATATTTTGTGTTAAGTTCTTCAAAAATAAAAAACTTTTCAAGTTTTTTCCTCGTATTTCGCCCCACTGTGGTAATGATTTCGTATAGTACAGCAGTAAACCACAGCAAATATTACATTTTTAACATGGTTTGGATTTAACTTCGAAAAAAAATTGTCTTAAGATTTTATGTACTGCAACTAGACTGTACTTTTTACCTTTTTATTGTTATTTATGCGAGAATTATATTTAGGTAAAAGCTCGTTTCCACCATCTTGATATATATAAAATTTTTTTTATCGAAATTTGATTGTGTGAGTACTTTTGAAATGCTTTTCGAAAGTGTGAAATTAAAAAGTTAATTTGGTTAATGTTTGTTAATGGCCCGAGAGTAGTTAACACAAATTCTTGACTATTATGCCAACATGAAAATTTTGTAAAAGACAGATGTGGCTAGTGTGCTGGTTACTACATCCTTGTTATTACACAAAATAAGCTATTATTGCGTGATGTTGCAACATGTTGTGAAATGTTGCACTATTTCAGTAGTTGCATTCAGTATGTTGCACTATTTTGAGACAGGTCTTTCAAATATTAGGAAACGGTTACAAATAGTCCCGATTTCTAAATAAGTCCTTTATTAGTCCTCTGGAAGGGCCTTTGAATAATTGTGCAACATGTTGATACGTGTTGGAATATTGCATCATGTTTCGTCATATTGTACCATGTTTCGTGATGTTGCACCATGTTGAATGATGCTATGTATTGTTGAGAGATATTGATGGATGTTACACTATGGTGGTGGTCATACTACAGAATGTTGCATGTTGCGTGATGTTGCCTAATGCTGCGTGATGATTCCACATGTTGCGCAATTTTTTTCCATGTTGCTCCGAGTGTTTTTCTGTAATTAGATATCGGCCATTATGTTCCGTCATATTGGGAAATGTTGCAACATTTTGCGTTTTTTACGTTACGGTGACATTGTTGCACTAATCGCGTACCCTTGAAAATGTTGATTGTTATGAGTACCAATAATGATTTGTAGCATTTACTACAAACGTTACATACGTTAATCTAATTAACGTTTTTGAACCTGGTCCTCTTTTCACATTTTCTTCCGCCTCAAACGATTATGATGTCGTCTGCTTCGGGCTGGGTTTTTATATATCTCCCCTCGCACGATTTCGATAAAATTTGATGGTTGGAACGCCATTGAATCAAATGCAATAAATCGTTTTCGATGGGTGGTAATTTCCGTAAAATCCGTTTAAGGAATCCTTTGGCGGGGCCCGGTGCTCCTTTTTAATTTTTTGTCGACTCGAACCATAAAGGTTTCAATGCATAGGACGAGGAGTCCTAATTTTGGGAAATTCATTTGGGGTTTTTAGGGTCATACGAGATTTATAAAAATGGTTTTTGAGTGCTAAGAATCGATTGCGATGAGTTCTAAATTCATGAACATGTGTTTAGGGAGTTATCAAATAGGTTCCTGGTCCTTATTTAAATAAAACGGTTGGCTTGATTTTGAAAAATAATTGAGAGAGGTGTTTTTGAGTATCATAGTGTCATCATTTAGTAGTTATTTAGTGGCAGGTTCCAAAATAGAACTATGTCATTTCTCAATCGAAGGGGATGCAACTCAGATTAATGATGAAAATGGCAAATGGATGGAACGGAAACGGAACTCAGTATGGAACTCGGTTGGTATTATGAAAATATCCAATTTAATTGAAGCGAAACCACGGGTTCTTTAAATTGAATAGAACTAAGCCGTTGCTTAACCAAGTGTAGCGTACTTTCTTTTACGAATTAAAAGTAACTATAGCAATCATATTTTATTTTATTTATATTGGAAAGTTCCTGGAGCAGCGAGCATCGCCCGGTCAAGCTTGGTTGAATTGGAAGTTTTTTGTGTAATTTGTGTGTGTAAATGTTTAATAACTTTTTTACTTATTATTTGATTTAACTTTTTTAAATACAGTATTTTTCATCTATTGTCTAATATATCTCGCAAGTAATAGCCATTTTCGGCTGCACACATTCGTTCTGTTTCATGTAGTAGTTCCTTAACTTTTGTCAAAATTTCAGGTGTTATTGCAGCATCGAAAATTTACAACATCATTCGATATTGAGCATATTTGCCGGTGAATGCCAATGAAATATTGGCCAAAGATCTTTTCACACGATACTTCGCTTCGATCAGACACTTAAGTGGGTGTAATTGTCGCTGATGAATTTATCTTAGATTTTGTGTTATCCAAAACCGACAGTTTTGCTTTTTAACGAAGCCATTTATTTGAAAAAAATCAAGTCGTTCTTGATAGTCTGTCGGTCTTAATTCTAACACATGTATGGGATCTAACACATGTATGGGATATTCTCTGTACGGACCCTCGCGAAAACCCAGTTGTGTTGAAGGTCTTTTAACGTTTCTGGAGTATTCTGCACACTCTCCAGTGCACGTAGAATATTATCATCCATGTTTTTCGTTCGTCGTCATCCGGAACCTGGGACGTACCTTATGACATCTTCTTACTACAAAATTTGCAACCAGGCGGTTTATTGTTAAAATACCGCCAATAAGCACGCCGCATGAAATAAAGGACCATTGGTTTGGAGACTTCTTTACAAAATTCTGATAATATAAATAAAATAACAAAATTAAAATAAAGTTATTAAACGATCACACTATAGAACGGGTTTTTGTGCCATCCTGTATAAACATATCACCATTGGCTCGCGTACAAAGTAGCGATAACTACGCGGCATATATAAGGGCAATAGTAAACTCACAAGAAGACCAAGTACCTATAGGGCGTACTTCATAATAGTTTGATATATATGCCAACCAAAGCTTGGTTATGATACTTGGGATTGGCCTCCGATATGACCATCAACATCTTGCTCGCTCCATTTAAGCGCTTTCGAAATCGTTGAGGAGTCTGCAGGTCGTCAGCGATAACAGGGCGAATCTTATCGCGATAGCAAATAAATTTCAAGAGCTGACGGTAAAAGAGGGAATCCAAATTGTAACTTAGGCCGAATCTAACAACACAAAATAGCGTTGTGCTAATTTACTGTGCGACAAAGTAGTACAGCCATGGATTATGGACCATTCCGTGGTAACAGCAACGGGAAACCTGGTGAGAAAAACCATAAATAGCATATTAAGGATTATATGATGATTATGAAAGCAACATTTTACTGCGTATAATTTTTGTTGGATCGAAAAAACACAAATACGGAGAGGCGATTGCTATTTGCGCAAATTATGCATTAAAAATCGGAAGTTTTAACGGCATCCCAAGTGTGTAAACTATAATATGTCACCACCATGAATATAGATAATGCATTACAAAACAGCTACAAGACAGCGAACAATTTGTTCCATTGCGGAGCAGCGACGAAGAACGCAATTAAGAAAAGTTTTTGTATACGAATTAATTTTTTTCCTAATAACGAAATTTAAAAAAAACTTAAGATAATTCAATATTATAATTTTAGTAACATTTAAACAATTTAACGAAACGAAAATGATCCGAATTCTCAGTTCATCTTAAACATTTCACTCGTAAATGAAACCCGGTGCGATAAATTTTATTTTGACTGCGGATTTCAATGCTCGTATAAAAATAAATTTTTTCTTTTAGTCAACAAACTCAAATAATTTAACGTTTTGTCGATCCACTCAGTTGCTTAAAAATACATCATTATTTATCAAAAATTTCAACGAGTCCTCTCAAAGTGAACGTGTATAAGGCCACCCTTTTCGAAAGAATCTTGTCTACGATCATGTCCTCAATCAAGGAATTACGGGTCTCAGGTATCCAGGTGACCAAGGCTAACCTGTGCCGTTCCAGGAACCAAAATATTTTTCATTGTTTACAAGGTAACGAATTTTTTTAGTACATGGAATTCTAACTCGATTCGGAATTTGATGGAATTATGACATCTCTCGTATGTTGCCCGGTTCATATTGTTAAAACAAAGACGTCGATTGGAGACCGTGTACAGATTTGCAACCACTTAATTCGGTTTCAGCACCAGATTGCTACATGATACCTCATATTCAGAACTTAATAGCAAAAGAACCTCAATGTATTGTGCCTCATTGTGCACTATATGATGTTTCAGCCGGAACCTTATATAGGGTGGCGTATAAGTAACGTTATGATTATTTGATGAATAAATTTTTTGTTTCTCATTTTATTTAACTTTGGCATTTATTAAAATTTAGATTATAATTTGGAAACAAATTCACATTATGTTTTGAAGATCTTTCAAATGGTCCATTGTTTGCTTCAACCTACCGTGCTCTTTCCAGAGCATTTTCCACAGCTTTTCTTAGAATTTCTTCCTTAAAATTTTCTTCTTTTCTTAAAATCAGAAAAACGCGATACTATTCGGTCGCCAAAAATATCTCGCAGGACAGCCATATAGTTGGATGAGCGGTGTGAGCTGTGGCTACTGCAACTCCATCCTGTTGAAACCACTAGCCTTAAGCAATTTTTAATCATTGCTCGTCGTTTTCGATAAAATATGGTTCAATGATCCTTCCTGAATTTATTCCACACTATACTGTGCATCTAAGTGGATGCATTTGATCTATTACAATTATTCTTGGATTTTGGGTGCCCCGTATTCTGCAACTTTTGCAGTATATGCATCATTTGATTTAACTCGTAAACCAATTGAATCTTATATGGGAAAAGGTGTAACTTATGTAAAATTCTTTGTAAAGACCGCCTAGACATCACCAACTGCTGAGAACGTCGCAATACTTGCTTGCACTCGAGCAATGCTCACATTATTTCAAACTACACGAGGTTTTTCAGCACGCAGAAGATCACAGGCAGCCCCTTTTGCCGAAAACGCTGAACCAATCGGTAAATTGTTGGAGCGCTAGGTGCATTTCGAACATGAAGGAAATTTCGATATGTTCTTTGGGTCTGAATAATCGAATGCTAACTTTCAAAATAAAATTGAACAACTTTGGTTCTTTGTTCTGTGCTGAGTCTTTCCATCATAAATTTCCCATGTTTTTCAAAGTTAATTTTGAAAAAAAAGAAAAGAAGTAAACAAAAAATTTATTCACTAATTAAATCATAACGTTACTTATGCGCCACCATTTAATACCGAAAGCTAATGAAGCCAGCCAGAACCATACACTCTACAGCCAAGCCAACTATGGAAAAACAAACACAATGGATTGTGCATCATTGTGCACTGTACGTTTTTTTAGCTGGAACCTTGTAGTTCCAGCCGAAATCATACGACAGTCAAATCAACTATTGCACAAGAAGCACAATATTTTGTGAACCATCGGGTGCTATTTGGTTTTTTAGCCGGAACCTTGTAAAGCCAGCCAAAACCATACCCTCTATAGCCAAACTAGCCAACGAAATTATGGCACAAGAAGTACAATGGATTGGGCATCATTTTGCACTATATAATTTTTAGCCGGAACGCTATAAATTCGCCGGAACCTTTTAAAGCCAGAAGAAAACAAAATTACGGCCAAACCAACTACGGCACAAGAAGCACAAGATATTGTAACGGAACCTTACAAATCCAGTCGGAACCTAATAAAACAGCCGGAATCATGCTCCGGAACCTTATAAATTAAGCCGGAACCTTAAGAAGCAAACCGGAAACATACCCTCTACAGCCAAACAAACTTTGGCACGTGAAACATAATGTAGTGTGCATTATTGTGCACTACATAATTTTTCGGTCGGAACCTTATAGTTCCAGCAAATCTAGTAAAGTTAGCCGGAACCATATTACACACAAACTAACTATGGCACAAAGAGGCCAATGTATTGTGCTTTATTGTGACTATATGTATTTTCGGCTAAAACCTTATAATTCCAACCAGAACCTAATGAAGCTAGCCGGAACCATAGCCCCTACAGCCAAACTAAATATGGTACAAGAAGCACAATGTATTATGCGCATCATTACGAACAACATGATTTTTCAGCAATAACCTTATAATTCCAGCCGGAACTTTGGAAGCCAACTGGAACCATGCCAGCTGGAAACAAACTTCAGATTTTACAGAAAAATCTCATATTAAGTCAGCTGAATCTATAAAATTCCGTCTGAAAAATCTTATAATGCACAATGATGCACAATACATTGTGTTTCTGGTGTCTAATTGATTTGGCTATAGATGGTTGTAGTAGATGGTCATAGTTGGTTTGGGTCCGGCTGGTATGATTCCACCTGGATTTATTAGGTTTCAGCTGGAATTATAAATAAATAATAGTCTGAATAATCATACAGTGTACAATACGTTGTGCTTCTTGTGTCATAGTTGGTGTGGGTGTATATAATATAGTTTCGGCTGAATTTATCAGGTTCCGCCCGCAACTATAAAATTCTGGCCGGATAATCATATATTACACAATGATGCACCACACTTCGCTTCGTGTTTTATAATTAATTTATTAGGTTTCTGCTGAATTTATAAGGTTCCGGCTGAACAATCACAGTGGACAAAAATGCACAATCCATTATGCTTTTCGTGTGATACGTTAGTTTGGCTTTATAGATTATGGTTCCGGTTGGCTTTCTAAGGTTCCTGCTGGAATGATAAGGTTCCGGCTGAAAAATCACAGGGCACAAAAATGCACAATCCATTATTCTCCTTGTGTCATATTTGGTTTGGCTATAGAGGGTATGAGTCCAGATTTATAAGGGTGCACAATGATGCACAATGCATCGTTCTACTTATGCCATAGTTGGTTTGGTTTCGGCTGATATAGTTCTGGCTGGCGTGACGGATACATAAATCCGAGTGTTTTTAATGATTCGTAATTAGTAAGGCAGCTAAATATAAGACAATACTGAATTAACAATTAATAATTGACGATAGACTGAGAATTGTAAGGTCACCATATTTATACAGCGCTGGTGAAAAAAAATTGGGCAAACATATTTTATTGCAAATTGGAGTCTTTTTTTGCTAAAATTATAAAACTTTTGAAAGCAATTGAATTATTGTTTCATTTTAAATACATGTATGACGTAATTTTTTGAAAAAAAATGTACCTGCAATTTAGGGGAAAAACCCCGAAAAATGCCAAAATATTCAAAATACGTTGATTCGAGTTAAAGTAACAGAATAAATTAAGCACCTATTTTTTAATTTTTGTTTTGTTTTTTATTGATTTATAGAAGTTTGAGCATTAATATTAATATTTTGTTGGGCCGCCATTTACTTTTATTACAGCGATACACCCAAAATTCATTGAATTTGATAAATTTTTCAAAGTCGTATAAGGTATGAATTTAAACAAACTTTTTAAAGCTTGAATCGACCCTGGGCGCTTTCTTGCTACTTCTAGCTTCATTATAGGCCAAATATTTTCAATTGGATTTCATCGATACTTCTTTCTTAGAAGTACTTTTTTACATTTAAATGAAGAGATAAGAAAAAAAACAAGTTTTGGCGGTATGGCACAGAGCGTTGTCCTGTTGAAAAATAAATTTGCAAGTCTCGCCAAAAAGCATTAACGCAAAAAGCTAAAATTCGTTGTGTAGAGCCTGCAGATAAACAGCTGCTGTAATGCTGGAACTAAGGAAACACAATCGACCGATTTCATTTCCAGAAAAGCATCTCCAGACCAAAATTCCTTCATTTTTCGGTGGAAGTCTTAAAAGACATTCGTTGCTAAGCCTCTCGGCCGGTTTTCTTCTTACGAGAATTCTTCCATCTCCAACATGCAACTTGAATTTTGATTCATCGGAGAAAATCACATCATTCCACATCTCTGGAGTCCAAGAAACATGCTCCTGGGCCCATTGCAATCGTTTTTTTTCACTAGTGATTTGAACTCAGGCTTCTGGACCGGTTTAAGTTTTAAAACAGTCCAACGACATTGTAACATTATGAAACGATCTTCCACTGGCGTTGTCTTTCTGGCCTTCCAGAGCTTTTCTTTCTTTGTGCACTGCCCATCTCTCGCATATTTTTAATATTCCACGCGACAGTACTTTTAATCTTTCTTTAATGTTTAATCTTTCTGTTATTTCACGCATGGTTAAATTTTCTCGCGCCAAAATCAAAATATTGCTTTTACACTGCTCACTAACTTTTCTCATTTTTTTAAACTAAAATTGCACTTTATTCTTTATTTAACTAGGATCACTTATAGAATAACTAAATCTTACAAAATATGCACAATTAATACTCAAAAAAAAAATTACAGGCCATAAAACATCTGCACCCCAATGACGGCCAAGAACGGTAGGCGTAAAATAAAATAATTGCTTGACCAATGTTTTTGCACATCAGTTGCGGGGTTGTACCGGTGTAATAAAAACAAAAGGCGGTCCAACAAAATATTAATGTTAAAGATAGAACTTCTATAAATCAATAATACACAAAACAAAAATTAAAAAATAGGTGCTTAATTTATTCCGTTACTTTAACTCCAATCAACGTGTTTTGAATCATTGGGCATTTTTCGGGGTTTTGCCCCTAAATTGCAGGTAAATAATTTTTTTCAAAAAATTACGTCATACATGTATTTAAAATGAAACAATAAGCCAATTGCTTTCAAAAGTTTTGTAATTTTAGCACAAAAAAGACTCCAATGTTTTCCCAGCACTGTATTTATCTGCTGTCGAATCTTTACGAACATATATCCCTCGGGTTAATTGGTGTGGGGATGACCCCCGGATGAAATTGAGTAGTTGTTCCTGTCATTTACGATTGAGGACGATATATACACAACTAATCAGATTAATAAATTAATTTGCCTTATCCACTGCCTTTTACATAGGTAATTATGTGTAAATAATTAACAAACGGTATTAGCTAATGACTTTGCTGCGTGGCGACTTAGACGTTTCTGTATTAACTAATGCTTTCATTATATCACCTTTAAAGTGAGGATACAGTCAGAGCCTGGGCCTGCTTAATCCTGGGGTACGTTAGTTTTTCAAAAATGCTGTTGATATTGGAATATACGCTTACTCCAGGAATGTGCTATACATACCTAGAATTGCGATTATGGTGGGCCTGAGCGTCTCTTATCATATCATATTTCCCAAATAAAGTACAAGGAAAAATGTTGGGATTAGTCTGAGCTCTGTTCACCCATAAGAGGAAAAAAAATTCACCTGATACTGTGAGTAACATTGAACACAGTTTTCACGTTTAAATTTGTTGTAACATTGCTTAAATAAAATTTTTCAAAACAAATTAATATTGGTTAACCTATAGGCGCCTGCTGAATAAATTTATTACAGATACCATTGTATTTACACACACAAACATACAACCAACCAAAATTCAATTACGATATATATATTCATTAGAGATTAAAATTATTTTCAAAATAACACCAAAAAAAATTTCAATAAATAATTAACATAAAAATAATTCTGATATTCGTGCAAATAAATTACAGCACAATTGTAATCTCCCCACAATCCAATTGCCCACAAATAATATTTAAATAAGCTAATAAAAATATTGTAATTTATATATTTCTGAACCAATAAATAATTATCACCCAAAAAATTAATGACACATAAATTTGAATTAATATCATAACACACACAAAATTATTAATTAATTATTGTCGGTTATTTGATCGCGTATCACATTAATCGCAATCGTGCATAGAGTGCCATTGTATTAATTTAATTACGATTTATTTATGATATTTTGTGTAAATAATTCCAATTCCACTTGTTGCATAATTTTGTGCCACATTTATCGTGGATGGTGCGCAGTGTAATTTTGGAAAAAAAAAATTTTTAATTAATTTTTTTTTTGTACAAAACAAATTAAATTCTACATCTCTGCTTAACATCAATTTCGCAATATAGTTACGTATACTCGTATATAAAATTATGTAGCTAAAATAAATGAATATTATTTTTTATTTTAAATTAAATTTTAATTATAAACGAGTACGAGTTGCATATTGTGCGACCCGTCAATTTATTTTAAATTGAATGACATGTTCTGAATGAGGTTATGTATACAAAACTAAATCCATCCTGTATATTATGTAATATAACATTTTATGATTTTACATGTGCATAATGCAGCTAATGTACATATATCGAAAGCCAAATATTAGTGACTAAACAGTTCCAAAGCGTACATACGAGTACACATACGATACATATGTGTAGTATATCGATTTGTAGAATTAATTTGGGTAAACTCGAATTTCATTTTTGAATAATGCCAGGCACCTTAATTAATACTCCTGGAAAAAGCAATAACTTTTTAATCAGTGCTTCAGTTTATAAATCCACCGTTTTGGTGCTTGTAGCTAATTATTAAATTGGAAGCAGTTACATTTTGCTCATTGCAATAAAATTATGTTACATATCGTTTGAAAGTTCTTGTCTAAGAACTATATTCTTACCAGTTAGTCGATAAATCATGTGCGTCACACCAGAAATTCCATTTTGGAAATCCCACGGTTTTCTTATTTTGTCGAGTAGCATTTGATTGTGCAATTTTGTGCGTCTAACGATAAAATTTGCGCATAATATATTTTGGAAGATAATGTGGGATTTCTGACGTGATTATCACACCAGAAATCCCATAGATCCGTTTAATCTAATGATTACATGTTTTGCTTTAGTTTAGTTGAGCAAAACTGTGCATACCAAAAACAATTTTGTTCTCTTCCAGAATTGTTCATACAACAACTGTTGTAGTTATTGCTTGTTATTCGTATATGACCGAACCCAGGGACCGACCATTTGGAAGTTTTGTATTAAGGAACACACCAAGGCCATCGTAAAAAAATATGTCTATGTGACTTTTGATTTATTTATGTTTTATTATTAATTTATTTTAACCACGCAGCAATTGTTGCAGAATATTCCGCCTAAACGTATGCTATTTGTATATTCCCACACTTGTATAGTTAGGGAGGCAGCAACGCGACATTGCAAAGGAAATCGTCGGTAGGTAACCAGGCTAATCCTGTTCCTAGTACTCATTCATTCATCGTAGTCAACATTTCCGGAAAAATTTTCGTTAATTCTTATACCTCGGTATAAACTTAAACTAAGAAGTATTCAAATTTGTATCAGTTTACGTAACCAATTTTTCATGTTAATCAATTAGCGATGTTAACCAGTGCTAGTACATTTCAGCCGTGTTAATTCAAAAATTATAACGTTACCGCCCTTGGACACTGGGAGATATGTACATTCAGCACAACATGACTGAAACTTCGGGAGTAAATCGTTGCTTAGAAATATAGGCAGTGATAATTCTTGTATATTCATATTACCAAGCCACTTGTGTTTTAGTGACATAACCGTTACCTCGTTACATTCGAAAAGTAGGTGCTTAACGTCTTCTACTTCCGATCCGCATGGACATTAACACTGGTTTGTTATATTGAATCTCTGCAGGTACGCTTTAAACTTACCATGTCCAGAGATAACTTGGCACATTGAGCTCGTCAGTGGTAATTTCATTTTTACTCTTTTTTATATCTCGAATGAATCCAAAGGTATGCCTTCCATTGGCTGAATCATTCCACCTTCGTTGCCAAAGATTATTCGCCATCGCTTCTATATCATTTTTATTATTATATTGATCCTGCCTACTATCAGCAGCATGCATATATTCACCTGTATCATTTTGGCCACGTCTTCTTAGGTGGTACAGGTTCACTCGTTTTTTGATTAGAATGTCAACCGGGAGTACGCCGGCCAGAAACACTACAGCATCTTTAGATACCGTTCGGTAAGCTTTTGTTACTCCTAGCAGGATATTCCTCTGATCACTTTCTAGTAATCTAATATGGTGACAGTTTAACCTATCATACCAACCAGCCGCCGCATACTTGAGAAGCGCCTCCACCACACCTTTGTATATTAGCTTCAGTGTTTTGTGATTTTGCGACTTCCCCATCCCTCTCTTGACACTCTCGCCAAATAGTGGAATAGCTTCTTAGCGTTTTCACCGACTCTAAGAACGTGGGATGTTACGCCCATTCGTTCATCAAGGTCAATATTGTTGGTGGTCGACTAGAGTCAAAGTTGCCATTTAGTATGCTGCAACTGTTTTCTCTGCTGATAGTGACATATTATTTGCTTCATACCATTGGGTCATTTGCCGTTCATCAGAATGACTTTGTCATCCGCGAATGCAATTACCTCAAAGTCGTTGATCATGCGTGTGTTAAAGACAATATTCCAAAATAGAGCCCTGAGGACATCCATTTGTAATATGCTTTGAAACAGAACCATATATGTCTCTGATTACTGCGAATATCGATTGCTGAAGTAGCTCCTAAAAACATTCATCGTATTTAAAACTTTGGGTTTTGACAGTGCCGGTTAGGCGGACTATCGCATCCTCAGTAGATATGCTACGTCGAAATCCGAATTGTTTGTCCGATAACAGTCCGCTCTGTTCAACTCACGGTGTAATGCGAGTGGTAAGCAACCTTTCTAGGAGTTTTCCCATAACTGGTAGTAACATTATGGGTTTATAAGATTTCGAACATAGTGGATCTCTAACGCCAGGCTTCCTGATTATAATCATTTCACCCGTTTTCTATACCTTAGGGAAGTAACCGAATTTCAGGCAGCTGTTTAATAATTTTACTATACTAGACCCTATGATGGGCCATACCAGCTGGATTATTTCAGCGTTCAAATAAGACACTGGTGACCACCTCCCACGTAAATGAGGGAGTCTTCTGCATCGTTCCAACTACAGGTTGTTTCTGCTTGAGACCTAGTTTCGTCTGGCGTTTCGTCCGGAAGAAGTAAGCTTAGTAATTCCAAACGTGTGTCATGCCACGTATCAGTGACGACTCCATTTGCCTTCCTGGTGGTGTTTAAAACTTCTGGAAGTCTTGCTTTGCCAGCGGCAAATTTGTATACAAGTTCCCATGGGTCTTTATTACCAAGTTTTGTGACGTACCGTTGGAAACTATTTTGTTTTGCAATAAATACTTCATGGAAATATTTATTTCTTACTTCTCTAAAGCGAGACAATTTTAACTCTTTTCCTATTTGGTTCGTTTTCGGGTAAGTTTCCTTAGATTAGAGTTCCACCAACTGTTCCGTTTCTTTACAACTCTCGTCTTAGGAATTGACTTGTTTCAGACACCGGCTAACTGTGCTGAGATCAGCTCTACACGAGCATCAATTTCATCTATCGAATCTATTTCCGGAAGTGCTTCTACACTGTCCCAAGAGCCAACCAAGTGTCTAGCAAATAGACCCCAGTCGGCTATCTTAATGGCAAATCTCGGAGTTTTGCTACTTGCAAGCGGACTGCTCTGTGGTGAGTTTGATAAATCAAACGTGATGACTCTATGGTCACTACATATCCAATTTTCTCTTACACACCACCCACTTATCGATCCCAGCTAGGCTCCATTTAGAGCCTAGGACGATATCGAGCCTAGGATCGTTTCGATTTTGCACAAATGGTACTCATCGGTTCACTGTATTGGGCATATATTGAAAATAGGTAGATTCCGATGATATTTCAACACATGTGCGGTGGCTATCACAGAACTGACTTAGCTTCACCATTCTCATGCCAGCATGGTGAATTCTAATTGCAGTTTTGGGATTCTCAGAGCAACCTGTTACTACTCTGGCTGTAGAAGGCATGCTACTGATTTGACCATTGACATGCTTGCATGTTGAGGTGGGCGATACATAGGTTGCTGTTACAATGTCTTTGATTTTGACTAATCATCATGTTTAGTTCTTAATTTCGGCGTTACACAGCACTTTTGTATGCGTTACATGAAACGCGACATTGGTGGTCATGAGGTTTTTGCAATTCCTTGGTGCTTGTGCAAATAGCTGGTTTGTCTTTGTTAGGACAACTCTTATAGCCATGACCATGATGTGCACAGTGAGAGCAGGTCTCTGTGCGCGCCTTATAATTCTTTGCAATGCGACCATATCGCTGGCACCTAAAGCACTTAGTTGGAGTCACAAACTCTCTCACACGGCATCGTACCTAGTCCAAGTGCAGTCTTCTACACTTTAGCAACATGTTTTTGGTTGATGGTTCGACTTCTACCACCCAGTGAGTGGTCTCTTTAGTTCTCGCACCGGTTCTATACAGAACTTTAAAATCTTTTTGATTCAGGCAGTTTTGGTTTATTCGTTTCGCCAGGTTCTGGTTCGGTAGCTTTTAGACCCACGCCTTCCAACTTAGTGTTTTCCGTGAAAACCATCAAATCCGAGGAAGAATCAACAGTGAAGAGAAGAATCATTGTGAATCTTTATGTTAGATTCACCAGGACGTATGATTTTCTTGGTAAACTCGGTAGTCGAAAGCCTGTTTTCGTCTTACCCTGCCAACGTTTTCTGTTTCTCCGTTTCTTGCGTTTTTACCGACCGTTTGCCATTCATTTTCTTTTTGGTTAATTACAACTTCTCTTGTGTTTTCTGGGTAGGCACTTGAAACTGAATCCTGTTCAGCCATCTCTCTGGTGTCTTTTCCACAGTAACCAATGATTTTGGTTTCTGGCTGTAAATGCACCTATGGATGCGTGCTTTCTCCAGTTTGCCAACCAGTTCCTAGTACTATACTGGAAGCACGAAACAAGCGATAAATGAATGGATGTTTGGTAGAAGAAATACGGCACTTCATAGAACACCCCCATCAACTCCACCGCCAGAGAGCACCGCACTGTGTGAACGTAACAATGAGAAGGGAAAAACCTCTTCTATCAAGCATACAAATTTCGAGCCAACTTCTGAAGCCGCGCCCAGTGCACAAAGAGTTATAATAAACAACACAGAGTTAATAAATAAGTTTGATGAAATGGATAAATAAATCGCGCAGCTGAACATAGAAGTTGCCGTGCTAAAGAAAGAAAACGAAGATGAGCTTGAAAGGGAAACCTATTGGAGACTACAGAAATCCAAGAGAGCAAATAAGAAACCAACTCAAGCAAGAGGAAAGCTGAATCATCACCAGAAGTTGAGCCAATTCAAACCCACATTAAAACTGCCAATGCAATTACTGCACCAAAAGTGCATGAGCCAGAAAAGAAGAAACAGGTTCTACCCCCGATCAATATCCCAAGAATAACAAATCACGGTAGTATTCAGAAACAGATGATAGAAGTAGTACGAAATGGCTACAAAGTAATATTGCTCAGTAATAATATTTAGAAAATAAACACAACAGAGCCTGAAGACTATAAAGCTCTAGCTAGCAAATTAAATTATGTTGGTCACCAGTGGTATACCTACGAAGATAAAATGATCGATTAATTAAAGTAATGGCAAGAGGTCTCTATCCAACTTGTTAAAAAAATGAAAATAATCGATGCAGCCAACATCATCAGAAATGAGAGACGAGGAAATAAGTGAAGGGAATGTTAAAATCATCAGAAGAGGACTCCCACTTTTCATCCTAACCTTCGACAATCAAGAAAATATCGAAAATATTTATAATATTAAGGCTATCATCAACCTCAGAGTTAAAATAGAAACACCGAGAAAGGTCACTCGACTAATACCTCAATGTAAAAACTGCCAAGATTATAATCATACACAAAAGTACTGCCAACCTGAAGCAAGATGTGTTAAATGTGTTGGAAAACACGCTGGAAACGACTGCACAGTTCCCCGAAATACAACACCGAAATGTATCAACTGTAAAGGCCAGCATTCAGCCAACTACATAGGATGTGAACTAGCAGTACAACTACAGAAAATGAGAGATAAATCACGCAAACCAGATTCATCAAGACAAGTACAGAAACAGTTAAAAGTGCATTTCATTTTACAGGGCATACTGAGAAATCTAGAGAGCCTCAATAAAAGACTTACCTCGTAGGAAATAAGCCTGCAGAACACACTAGAAGAAATGCAATCACAAACTTGTTTCAAAAAAAAAAAAGGGTAGAAGAAAACCTTGATCGAATAAAATGAATAAAACAATACGAATTGTAACCTGGAATGCAAATGGGCTATTGCATCACGTTCAAGAACTAGATATATTTTTAAACATACATAATATTATGTCTCATACCAGAAACCCATTTCAACAAAACTTCATTCTGTAAAATAAAAGGATATAATTGCTTTTTGCGATAAGGTGGATCAGCTATCCCCATAAAATATCATATAAAACATAACGATGAACTTAAAGTCGAGAAGCTCTCCATGCAAGTCACAACAATCAAAATACAATTAAACAATATTAAAACTTGTAGTATCTCAGCAATAAACTGCCCTCCAAGATACAATCTGGGGATCTATTGGGGATCACGGTTAAGGACTGCTAAACGAAAAGAACTGTTTGCAGCAGGCAAACAACTAAAATCCAAGAATACAGCAAATAATAATAATTAAAACGAAAATGTCCAAATAAAAATATTCATAGCCACATGCGAATCGCAATACATTAAAGCTGTCCAGCATAGCTAAATACGCCACATGTCTATGCGGATCGTTAGGGTGTCCTTTTTGCCCCTTCATTTTATCATATTTAGGACGAAAAAATAAGAAAATGGAAATTCTGTGGAGCGAATCCTGAAGATTTTGCCACATAGCCACATACATAGTGCAATGGACTATAAGCCACAAGTCTATGCGGATTGTCAGGGTGCTCCATTGTGGCCTAAATAGTCCGAGACCTACATATTATGATAGATTAAAGTCGGTTACTTTATGTTTATTTCTCTGCCACTGAACCCCTTATAGAGATTTGACCGTTTAATTGAAGTTACGACATCAGATTACTTTTTTATATTAATGATTGATAAGTTTATTGAATCCTAGCCAGGTTCAGCGGTTACCAAATTTGTGAAAACCCAAGCAACGGTTACGAGATGTCGATATCCTGGATATTAAGGCACATAGCCATCTATATGTCTATATAACTCTCCATAATTTTGAAAAAATATGGTAAATGCCTAGGCGGAAAAATCCGAAAACGGAAATTCTGTTTTTCGGATAACGTGCAATAGATGAGCGCGGTTCAATTTCGAATAAATACTTTTCTTTTGTTTTAAATTGTCAAGGTTTTCATATCGGCCTGGTTTTGTTTAATTTGTAATTAATAGTTTTTATTTGATATTTTTTGTGGAACATATTTCTCTATATAATTATTAAGAACACATTCAGGAAAATGAATACTGTAATGCAAGAGTAATCCTAGGAGTTTTCTCGGATTTGAAATATCGTTTGGTCCGAGAAAGAACCCATTTAATTATAATTAAATAAAGGTATGCTTGATCACATTAGTTGACATCTCTATACTTAGGTTTCCATGCCAAGACATTCATGGAGCTCCGTTAAGCCACTTGAAGATGCCATCAAGTCACTTCGCCAGGGAGGGATCGCGAGGGTTTTTTGTTTTTTTTGTTGTTTTGTTTAAAGACTTTTTCGTCCTAAGTATGATAAAATGACATGTGACGTATTTTTGCGAAATTGTACGGCTTTAATCTATTGCACTATGTATGTGGCTATGTGGCAAAATCTCCAGGATTCGCTCAACAGAATTTCCATTTTCATTTTTTTTCGTCCGAAGTATGATAAAATGAACGGGCCAAAATGAGACACCCTGACGATCCGCATAGACATGTGACGTATTTTTGGGAAATTGAACGGCTTTAATCTATTGCACTATGTGTGTGGTTATGTGGCAAAATCTCCAGGATTCGCTCCACAGAATTTCCATTTTCACTTTTTTTCGTCCGAAGTATGATAAAATGAACGGGCCAAAATGAGACACCCTGACGATCCGCATAGACATGTGACGTATTTTTGCGAAATTGTACGGCTTTAATCTATTGCACTTTGTATGTGGCTATGTGGCAAAATCTCCAGAATCCGCTCCACAGAATTTCCATTATCACTTTTTTTCGTCCTAAGTATGATAAAATGAACGGGCCAAAATGGGACACCCTGACGATCCGCAGAGACATGTGGCGTATTTTCACGAAATTGAACGGCTTTAATCTATTGCACTATGTATGTGGCTATGTGGCAAAATCACCAGGATTCGCTCCACAGAATTTCCATTATCACTTTTTTTCGTCCTAAGTATGATAAAATGAACGGGCCAAAATGAGACACCCTGACGATCCGCATAGACATGTGGTGTATTTTTGCGAAATTGAACGGCTTTAATCTATTGCACTATGTGTGTGGCTATGTGGCAAAATCTCCAGGATTCGCTCCACAGAATTTCCATTTTCACTTTTTTCGTCCTAAGTATGATAAAATGAACGTGCCAATATGAGACACCCTGAC
This sequence comes from Nephrotoma guestfalica, assembly GCA_963691935.1. Taxonomy (NCBI): domain Eukaryota; kingdom Metazoa; phylum Arthropoda; class Insecta; order Diptera; family Tipulidae; genus Nephrotoma; species Nephrotoma guestfalica. The sequence goes on from OY829914.1 coordinate 17,639,574, forward strand.
GATCCGCATAGACATGTGGCGTATTTTTGTAAATTTGAAAAGTTCTTTTTTCTATTGCTATTTAACCGGACAAGTGGTGCAGTGGTTAAAGCTTCGGCACTTGGACCTGGAGATGCTGGGTACGAATCCCATCAGAGGCTAGATGCAAATCGAATTTTCATCAGCGATTACGATCGGTAATGCTAATAAATACAACTAAGACCCTCTGATGGAGTGCAGAATTCCGTGTCACGCGCCGACCCACCTTCCATGTCAATGTACAGGTTGACATGGAGCTTGCAATGTGCAGGTGGTATACTGTAGTTGTGTGAGTAGGTGAAGTAGGTGGGTTAATGATGTGGAGTGAATGAGTGGTATCACAGTGGGCCTAAAAAATTGTCCAAAGTGTGCAGTAAGCAACTACTGAAACCTATTGCTATTTCGTCAAATTTTTTTTTATTTATCTGGTACCATTTTACTTATAGTGTGTTTGCTCATAATAATTAATTATATTAAATAATTAATTAAACTATTTGACATTTTAAATATTCTATTATTACGATGGGTATGTTTGTTTGTTTAACTTTGTACCAATTTTTTCAAGTTTAACACTTCTTTCGTCTTATACAGGTAATAATACTAATCCATATGCAATTGAAACAAGCCGCAAACGAACGTTCGTTCGTAAAAACTTCCAATACGTCTAGTTTTCTTTATAAAACTAAAAGGAAATTATTTGATTAGAAAAATTAAAACCAACATTAAATTATAATTAAAGGAAATTAGCAAATTTGGTTCTATAATTAAAAATGTACATCCGGCATTACTTTTTTTATATAAATCATAAAAATAAAATCCGAATCCCCTTCGTAATTTACGGCGGCGCGCCCCCTGTTCAAGTCTATTTTTGTCTTGTATAATTAACCGTTGAAATATTTTTAAGTTTTATGACGACAGCACAATAGTTAACTCAAAGCTATTAACTACAAAGCATTTGTGATTTTCCTTCATTATTTTTTCATTTCTGATAATTTTGAGATTAAAATTAAAAGATTATCGCACACAACTTCGTTACATTTTCTAAGTATTTATGCCGTTAATTATGTAGTCTTTCATTTTATTTTAATTTCGTTTTTAAGCAATTTTTTGCGTTCGAAAATTGGTGAAATGAAAAATAATGGAAAATTTTAATATTTGGAGTCTTTGAATGATGTTATCACAACAACAAAAAAAATTAATTGGATTTAAATGCGGATGGCTGGGGTTGGAAATTCTATTCACGTAATGAAAAAAAAAAACTCATTATAAAATTTATATTTAGTACCCTATTGGGAGTTCCTGCAATTACAAATTTTCACCACTTTATAATGGACTATTTTATAGACAATGGACATCGATTAAGGATTACACATTGTATTGTGCTGGATGCATAGCAATTTTAACTATTCATATCTTACCACAAACATAAGTGCCTAACATGACATAACCAATAATCCAATTTCAATAAAATTTTGTCTAGATTCGAGCACCGAACCATTATTGTTTTTAATCAAAATAAGAGCAATAAAAATAAGAAAACAAAAAATTTATTTTTATTTTATCATCCATCTTGATATATTGTTATTCGACACCAAAAATATTTCACATATACGTTGTGAAAAAGAGCTTTTGAAAATTAAAGCTTTTTATTATATTGAACTGAACACAAAATATAAAATCGAACATATATTCGATTTTACTTCCATTGTGCTGGAGCTAAAAACTAATGTACTCGTATATATAGTGAACAAGCGAGATCGAGCGTATGTGCCTTACGAGCACAGCAACCAACAAAATATTTTTTACGATAAATCATAATTCGAATTTGACATTCCAGACATGTTTGTGGTTTTCTATATATTTCAGATATTCCAGATACAAACAGGTACTTTAACCGAACGTATACAAGTATAATACAGAGAGTCAGGTGAAATTTTCTAATTTTTTAAAAAATACTTTCCAATTATAGTTTTCTTTTATTGTTGCGGACTGTAATGTTGCTCCTTTATATGATTAAATTACGATTGTAATTTGCAGTGGAACTTATAAACTTGACACGTAATTTAATTTTATTGTTTAGTTTATAAAACAATTTACAGAACCGTTATATATTTTAAATTATGTAGACTTATTTCCAAATTTATTATTAACTAATTTAGTTTATTTAACAAACTTTTATCACGTCACTCAGTAAGTCCCGAGGTTAACCACTAAAAACATCTCTAATATTCGGATGCTTCGGAGATCGTTTTGTTGAGGTCTGCGAACAGGTAGTAGTCACTGGGAGCCAAATCCATAGAATATGGCGGATGGGGATCAGGCATTTATGCCATCGTAGCAAACGACTTGTGACATGGTGAGTGATTTGGTGAAAGAGCATTACTTCCGAATTTGTTCCTTCATATACTCACCAATACTGCCATGTTATGTTCGTCACATACCGATGGAAAAAAACTATTTATGACGATTAGACAGTTCCAAACAGCGCTCTGAATCATCGACGTCTTGCAGTTTTTGGTTCAATGTGAGCAAATAAAGCGCCCACTTTGAACTAAGTTTTCTCATAAACAAACATTCAAGCGAATAGTGTTTACTTTGGCTTTTAATATCTTTAAACTGCCAACAATCCATCACAACTTCACTTTATGGTCTTCAAAAACGATTTTGAACACTATTTTAATGGAGTATGGGATTGATAGCCTCCAAGAAGTATTCATAAATGAATACGGGCGTACTCTGGGCAATATTCTATAGAACGCCCCTTCGTAGTAGTGAAGCAGTATAGCTATAATCCGTCAAATATCAACACTAGTAAATCCACTCTCTGTGGAGACTAACCCTACGAATTCTGGCGAGGGCGATATATTGCATTATCAGGGAACATCAAATCCGTTCCAGAGAAGATAATATAAAGTCAATCCAAAAGCTAGATGATTTTGATATACGCCCAGTAACTCTCAAAGAATTAAAAGAAGAAGTGAAAAGCAACATGAATGTTAAAAAAGCCCCAGAATATGACTTGATTACTTGCCAAATAATCAAGGCTTTACCAGGTAAAGGATTTCGTAAGCTATTACACATAATCAATGCAAGCTTTCGGTTAAAATATGTTCCGTGGCAATGGAAAGTAGCAGAAGTAATCATGATAGTAAAACCTGATAAGCCACCTAACGATAAAAAATCATACAGGCCAATTTCGCTGCGACCAATTATGTCAAAACTCTTTGAAAAATTATTACTAAAAAGAGTTAAACCAATAATTGAGGACCGACAATTAATTCCTCCACTCCAATTTGGATTCAGGGAAAAGCACTCCACAATTGAACAGGTGCATAGAATCACCAACGTTATTGAAAGAACGTTAGAACGCAAAAAAGTATGCTCCAACATATTTCTGGACGTCGCCCAAGCATTCGATAAAGTTTGGAACAATGGGCTGGAATTCAAGCTGCATAGAGATCTGCCGAGGCAATTCTATGCCATACTAAGATCTTATTTATCCAATCGACATTTTCGTGTGAAATGTGAGGATGAATACTCCAAACTAAAGCTATTAAGGCGGATTTTAATTGTCTGTGGAACCGTTCGAAAAGACCATTTGCTTACGGGTTGTATGCAGTTTTCCAAATGCGATGGGAACCTAGGAGCGTCGTGAGCTCGGTGAACAACGTTGATTCGAATTGTGTTCCTTGGCCTGGAAGATCTTACTTACGGTTTTAGCGGCCATTTCTCGGATTGGATAAGCTTCTGGCCAACGGGTAAATCGGTCGACTATCGTTAAAATATAATTATAGCCATTCGATTGGGGCAGTGTACCAACCAGGTCCATGTGGATGTGTTTGAACCTGCCCCTTGGTAGCTCGAATTTACCAAACGCTGATTTTGTGTGGCGGTGAACTTTGGACTTTTGGCATGGGATACAAGATTTAGCCCAATTGCTTGTATCAGTATTCATTCTTGGCCAGAAGTATTTTGAAGCTATCAGTTTTTGCGTAGCACGGATGCCGGAATGTGATAAGCTATGTAGACTATTGAAGATTGTCCGTCGCATATTAAGAGGAACGTAGGGTCGATTTTTACCTGTAGAAGTCTCACACCAAATTTGCTGCTTTTCTGGTAAGTCGATAAGTCGATCCGTTGCAGGTTTACGCTTGATTTCGGTGTGCGTGCTGAAATAAATTTCTGCAATTCTTCGTCGCGTTGTTGCTGTACAAGTAATTCCTTCGTGTCGAAGGACAAGACGCTGACTTCTGTGAGAAGTGTTTCACCAGAACGAGACAAACAGTCGCTCACCACATTGTGTTTACCTTTGATGTGATGGATGTCGGTAGTGAACTGGACAATGTAATCGAGATGTCGTAATTGCCAGGGACTACGTTCTGCCTTTGACGCAATAGCTGTTGTAAGTGGTTTATGGTCGGTAAATATAGAGAAATTTCGGCCTTCGACGAAATGGCGAAAGTGTTTGATTGCTAAATATAGAGCAAGAAATTCTCCATCGAAAGTAGAATATTTAATTTCCGCAGGAGAAAGCGTCTTTGAAAAGAGCGATATGGTTGCCAACATCCTTTGTTACGTTGTTGTAAGACAGCTCCAACTGCTACATTGGAAGCGTCGATAGTTATGATGAACTGCGCGTCGTTCAACGGATGTGCCAAAAGAGTGACAGCGGCAAGAGAACGCTTGACCGTTTCGAAAGCTTCTGTGCAATCTTCGGGCCAAGATAAGTTTCTTCAGTTTATGCCTTTCTGGAGTAAGGTGGCCAAATGCCTGTGAATAGGCGATAACAGTTCGGTTAATCGTGGTATAAAGCGGTGCTAATAGTTCACCATACCGCGAACTGCTGTATTTGGTGGATTCATGTTGGCTCTGGAAAGTTTGAAATGGCATCAACTCTGTCTTTCGACGAGAGCATGCCCTCTTTCGAAATTATGTGGCTCAAGAAGTCGAGTGACTTCCCGCCGAAAATACATTTCGAAGTCTTAATATTAATTCCGCATATGCGGAGAGACGTTTAAATACTGACCCAAGATGTTCACTGTGCTCCATCTCGGACCTGCTCGCAACGAGGATATCGTCGATATAAGAGTAGACGAAGTCCAGCCGTTTTAACACTTCGTTAAGGAATTGCTGGAATATCTGGACTGAGTTACGAAGACCATATGGCATTCGGGTGAACTCTAAAAGCCCAAAAGGAGTAGTAATCGCTGTTTCGTGAATATCCTCGAGAGCCATGGGAATTTGATGAGATACCCTAAATAAATCTATTTTCGAGAAAATAGTAGCGCCGGCGAGAAACTGTGGATGTGGGGGATAAGATATCTATCTGGGACAGTGACAGTGTTTAGCTGTCGATAGTCTCCACAAGGGCGCCAGTCCTTGTCTTTCTTTTGCACCATATGTAATGGTGAGGAGACTGGTGATGATGAGGGACAAATCCCGATGTCTGTCATAAACTGAAATTCAGTTTTTGCAGCTTTGAGTTTCGTTACGTCGAGTTGTTGTTCAATATAGTATATTGCCCTTCAAATAATAACATTTTGGCAGATACCTAGATGCCAACTGGGGTTCAAGATTGATTACTCCAAGGGGACGTCAATTAATGCATATTATGCAAGAAAATCACAATGATGTCGCAACGTGTGGCCATCAACTTATTGGCATAGGTTGCATATCGATTTGTCATCTATTGCAGACAGCTAACGATATAAACATTGTTAAACGCAGGTATTTCAGTGTCATCTAACTCAAAGAACAAACATACAAGGCACACCATAACATCTGCTGAAATATAAAAAATGTTAACAGAGAAACGCGACAAATGAAAAACAAAACTTTACTTAAGCGAAAAGGAAACTGCAAAGCCTGGTACATAAAAAACAAGATGCATTATATACAAAACAAAAGGCCTCAGCAACCAAACCCGCCAATTCGCCTTTCTAATGGTGAATGGGAAAGAAGTGACGAGGGAAAAGCTTAACCCTTCGCTGCTCACCTTGAAAGTGTATTCATTCCAAACCTTGGATTATCGGTGGTGCAAACAGAAAATGTAGCAATCAGACCTGAGAGGAATTCAAGATAAAGAAACCACTAGTAAAGGTTATTATTGCACATCAAATTCAATTAAAGAAAGCCCCTGGGGATGATCGAATTACAGGTGAAATGTTTATAAAACTGCCTGAGTGTGCCTTTGGACGACCGACTCTAATATTAAATTCAATTTATGAATCAGGTTATATCCTTGAGTACTTGACATCAAGGATCCTACCAAAGTATCGTCATAGAGACCAATAAGCGAGCTCCCAATTATCTCGAAAGAATTGAAAAAGCCATTATCGGAAATATTAAACCGGAACTACGAAATATCATCCCTAATTATCAATATGGTTGCAGAGAATAAATTTATTTATTGATAAGAAGTAGATTCTACTCCTGCTGATTTACATAACTACCTTAGTGATTAAGATTTGACCTCAGTGATTAATTAGCTTATTGTTATTTTCGAATTGAAAGATTCAATAAATAAATAAAATTGTAAGAAAATTTTTTTCGCAAAGATCTCCATATTTATCTCCGCCTACAGTCCAGGCGGATTGACTATTGAAGACGGACAAGTTTGACTATGTGTATCTCTGTTCACAAAGTTTTGCTGTAATATCGATGTATGTTATGCGCTTTATTAGGCCATCAATAAAATGCATCCACAACTAGACGACGGGGATACAGATCATACACAAGCCATTTACTCTCCAATGGTTTCGACTGAGCTAATTATGAAAACGTGTTCATGTTTGGCCCTGTATAGCGCTGTTCGGACAAAACCGGCAAGTTCAACCCTGTGTATCTTTGTTCACGCAAACCTCTGGGAGCGAGGATGCAATCCATTATATTAAAATGATTTTTTGGGATTTTTTTTCGGGCCAGCTTCATATTCATGGTCAGGCAGGCTGGTTTCGATCGTATTTTTGTCGCTTTGAACACCAAAATGCACTGAGTTGGTCATCATGTGGAGATACTGAAGCAGATGTTAAACACGTATTTGTTGTATGTGGTATGTTTCAGAGAAATATGCCAATTTGCAAAACGTTATCTCAGCCAATTGAAGTAAAACTAGATTTGGTCTAGATGGGAAATCGGCCAACTCATTGTTGCAATATATAAATATTGTGCAAAAAACGACAATTACAAAATGAGCCACGTGCTGTCACCATTTACTTTCCATATGGAACGGATGTGTGGATAAGAGTATTGACCTACACTCGAGAGCAACTAAACCTACTCAAACCTCCGGCTTAACCGATATTCGTAAAACAACTTTCTGTTGACATCTTAATATTTTATCTTTACAAGTTAAAGCAATCGTAGCAAAATGCGATGTTTCCAATATTTGCCATCAGTTACCTATTGACATGACGTTGACCTGAGCAAATTTCTACAAGTTTCATTCGTTGTTTCCCCAAAATCATAGATACGACTCAAATTGTTGCTTTATTGCAAGTCGGACGCATTCAACGGAAAGTTGCACGGCAGCTAAACATGAGTCAATCTGCTATCTCAAGAGTATCCAAAAGGTTTCAGAAAACTTGTACCTTCAATCGGAGGCCACATATCAGCCGGTACCGGTATATACATCTGAGAGGGACGATCGATTTGTCGTCTCTTCACTGCGAAATCGCCTTCTCACGGGCGTCGACTTGCAGCAAGCGCTAAGACAATCGACAGTAAAAGGATGGTTGAAGGAATCTAACCTCACTCCAAGACGGCCCTTTGAAGCATGGAGCAATGAAGGTACGTTTTGTTCACTGACGAGTACATAATATGTCTCCTTGGTAGTAATAGGAGAGGCCGGGTCTACCGGTATCAGATCTTGTTTTGTTTTCGTTGACTGCGGAAATATATTTTTAGGACATTCTCTTGGATCATGTAGTGCCTTACGCAGGATATTTAGGGGAATATTTCATATTGATGCATGACAATGCCCGGTGTCACACAGCTCGAACCACTCGGCAATTCAGGGATGAGGTTGGGCTCGAGACAATGGAATGGCCAGCCATCAGTCCATACAGGAATCCACTAGCTGGGTCGAGCTCCAATTGAACATTTAAAACGGAGGATCCGAGCCAGAAAGCCGGTATCATCTAACATCAGTGATCTCAAGATTGCGTTGGATGAGGAGTGGGGACACGCCAAGTCTTTGTCAAAACCTTTATAAGGTCAATGGGGAATCGCATGCGAACTGTTGTAGTCGCAAGAAGGGCAATACTAAATAAAAACCAATAAAATTGTTGTAATTTACATTTAAGTATCCCCAATATTTTTTTCATAATCACCATATTTCGGTTGCGTGTTCATTCAAAATTTATTATAAAAAAAGTACCAAGCCAATTTTCATGAAAGTAGTGTCAGTTTAAAGTAAAAATATCAGGCTTTCAAAAATAATGCCGATGAAAATAGGTAAGCCTATTTATTTGGTACTTTATATTTCACTATTGTGAATACACAAAAAATTTTCACGTGTCTCGTAAAAGCAGATAAAAAGAAAAGACACACAGCCATAAATATACGGCTAAGACATCAAACAAAAGAATAAGCTGCATACACATTTGGCTCTTGTAACCGCCAAATTCAATGGATAGTATGATAACGATCACATTTAGTACAACCAAACAGACAAGGTTAATGATAACCCATAGCAGCACAATTCGTTTAGATCTCTGTAACAAACGGAATCAGAAAATAGTTATTATAACAGCAGGTGCCATTTGGCGTATTAATATGCCATGCTTACAACAAAGATTGAAACAAGCGATATGACAAGTTGAAGTGCCGAAATTACAAGTGCACAAATAAGTATGATTCCAAGCGATTCTTCATGCACCACAATTAATCGCACATGAAAAGGAAGAACAATTAAATTTGCTAGCACGTAAAACCAGGCTATGACAATTGCACCAGTCTCTAGTTCTAAATAATTAAAGGCTTTTTTCAACATTATAATTTTGACAAGAAATGCTACGTTTGCTCGGATACAAAAAATTTATGTAAACATTTATAATTTGTTTTGCCTTCGCTATTTGAAAACTAATCCTTCGGTATAATGATATGCAGATGTTGTATTTCGAAAATTATCTTTAATGAGTCACGCGACCAAACTTGGAAAAATATTGTGATAATTTTTAATTTTCTATAAAACATTTTCCCGCGAATTCCTCATCCTTTCACTAAAACCAATTACTCGTATATCAAATGCGTCAAATTATGTACGAGACGACAATCCGAATTTTCGATTCCCAACAAAAAGTTTTTTAAAAAACGACTTTCGCTTCTACGATTATTAACTAAATTTCTTTGGTCAATCTTTCGAAATTATTTAACATAAGGCGATAGTAGGTGGTCAATTAATTGTATTGTTTGGGATTATTCCTAAGCTGCCCTAATCCTTATACCAGACCCCACAACTGATTAGAAGAGAACCTAATGAGTCTGGCAGGGTGCTCCGAAGTAAACTCTCACACACTTCATAGGGGTTAAGGCAAAAATTCCGGAAATTGACACAAAAATGTTTGACGCTTATTGCGTCATTCTAAGAGTATTGTTTTGCTATATGGCGACTTAAAACCATTGAACCGCGGGCAGTATGCAGAGTAGAGGATTAAATATTGCAAAATGCTCCGAATAAATCAGACCAATCTGCATGACACAGCTGCAAAGATGGATTACCATAATAGGATCTGTCTTAAAGCGAGAGGTACGACTGGAAATGCAAATGACTGGAAATAGAGTTAGGAATTTTTTCGCAATAATTAGAATGCGCTCTAATTCGTAAAAACGATTCCAGTAGATGTGGATTGGTAAATTTGTAATCAACCCCTCCAAGACAGAGATAATTTTATTTACTACACTTGCGCTGGTAAAGTGACGTTTCGGGGTACTATTTTGGACTGTTAACTGAAACCGTAGTTGAAACACTGGTTCTATAAGTCCGTAGTAAGACATGTACTTCTCACATCGATCAGTTAGAGCACCCACTTTTCCACATTCCTATTGAAGAAAGCAGCACTAAATATACTTTGGGCGTCTTGACGTGAAGCTGTCTGGGGGAGTCAAGTTGGCCCTTGTGTCAGCTGTATATCTTTCAGCTTCAGTAAGTGTTCGTGAAACCTTCTTGCAGTGACCAACGAGCAACTAGCGCTGTGGTATTTGTGGTGTGTTAGGCTAGAAGGCGCCAACTGGCCAGGGTTACTCGTGCCTTACTGACAACCAGGCAGGCTTGAGACCCAGTACAAATTTACCGTGTCTAATGGTGTATCTAGTTACTTAAATCTAGAAACCTGGTTTCCAAGGCATACGGAATCATTGTGGGACTTTGTTCATTTAGCCTGGTCCTCACGACGTACAGATAAAATGGAACACACGCACGAAAAATGCTGGTTCATCGAATGCAATCTCTAAGGCCATGAGCACTAGCAAGGGTGGTCCCCTCTTATTAACTTACAAAACCAAGAAAAGAGCCTGAAAGCAGAACACAATTACATTCGGTTCGCGAGGAGAACTGGCAAAGATTTGAAAATGATCTCATGGACCACAAATATTATTGAAATGAAGCAGGAGGGTTCGTCTGAAGATTAAAAAGGAAAATATCAGAAGAATTTTCACATAAGAATATAAAGAGGACCAGAATGCAGAAAACGGTAACTAAGCCATTGAATGAGGTGTTAAATGGGCATGTAGTGATGGCGGTAATTAACAGATCTTCCACAAAGACGGATATATGTCGTCCAACAATTGGACGAAGGTGGGAAATGCTTTGGTCACCACTTTCCTAAAAATAATGAGGGAAAACCCTAGACCCGGTTCGGCTTGCCGGTACAAAGGATGGCACTGGAATCGTATGAAGTTGACATCTTGCGCCGACCAAGGGTCATTGACCCTGTACAAAAGAGCTATAGAGAGCCTAAGTAAAAGTATGGCCTGGTACTAGACTAGCGGTAGTTGCTAAACCTTGGAGTCCATCGGAACCAAGCGACCAGAAAGAAATTCTTCAAATGCTACAAATTAGTACGCCTGAACCACCGACAGCCAACTGGAGAGTGGCTAAGTGGGAAGCACCAAAGGCTGATTTAAGGTCAGTTTACTTGTCCTTGTTAAAGGACTGCACTGGTGAGATTTAATGATTTAATTAGCTATTTTTTCACTCTTCACAAACACGGAGATGTTCAATTCGATGGGACAAGGTTGTGCATCACTGGAGAAATCAAAGTCGATGAAGGACTCTGTTGCAACTGAGGTGGAGGTTGTAGTAAAGGTGCAAACCTAAAGTTGAAGTTCCTGCAGGTTCGGCTGTGCGTAGACAAACGTAGGCAAACATAGACTTTGTCCTAATACTAAAACCTTTGGTCAATTGTAACCAGGTATTTTGATTTAGAGCTTCTACATATAAACAACTGTATGCAAATAAGGTAGGTAGAATTTGTCCTGTATTCTTGCTAAAAATAATTTTAGATTCTTTCTATTACCAAACTACAGTAATTCAGATGTGGTAATAACAAGCATTGAGATGGATGATCAAAAACTATGTATAATATGTTATTTCAGGAAGCTCATTAAAAGAGGGAAAAGGTGATACGAATGAACGGGGCTGAGTTACTCCTTGATTTTGTTCTTAGTACTAAGCTGTGTAATACTGGCTGTAAACCAACACTTATAACTAGAAATAGAGAAGGGAAAATTAGACATTGTATTTGTCTCAGACCCCATTATGATAAGTTTAGTAAATTGGAAGGTGTCGGAGGATTAGGATGTCGAAACTGAAGGAAGCAAGCGGGATACCGAGACTGTTATAGGACCATCGTGTAGGCGCGAATTCCATCAAACTTAAAGATGTTAGTACAAACATCCGTTGCTTGAATTCTTTCAAATCGCAGCTTCTGGCTGATATGCCTTTCAAATTCTTTGAGTTAGTAGTCAATTTTTCCTTTAAGAGACTTTATTTTTTCTCTCGCTCTATAACTTGAAAATCTTGGCCATGCTGAATTTGATTAAGTTTTTTGGCTTTCTCGGTAAACCGTTCACTTTGTTCTGCTCGTAGTTCTGCCAACTTGGTAGTTCAGCAATTTGACCATCTTGCTGTTAGTTACACCTTGCTGGTCTATTTTCGTACCTTGTTGGTCTAATTTGCATCAGTAAAGCGTCCATACCCTTCAATTGATGTAAGAGCACCTTCATTATATCGTCCATGTCCAAGGCTGGTTTCTTTTGTTCAGGATTAGACGGTTGTACTTGCTTACGTCATCTTTGTATGGCTGGGTCTTCTGCTGGGAAACTGACATCATTCATGATGGTCCAGGCATCGGTGTTGATGGTCGCGTTCTATGCTCTCCAGTTTCAGCTTCCTCTTCTGTGGCACTCTGCACCCTCGGTAGGAGCTCGTTTTAATTTTCCTCGGTTAAAAGTTTGAGTCTTTTGAGCTTATGACGTAATTGCTTTGATGAATATGTGCTAATTGTACGACCATTGCTGGTGAATACTTCACTATTTATCACTGTTCACTCATTTTATTTTTACTGTTCACTTTTGCTTCTCGCACCTTTCCCTTTTTTACTTCTTTACTGTTTAAATTACTACTGTGAATAATTGATAATTCACGATATTCAGTCACGTAAATAATTTACATGTATTTGTATTCTCGAACATTCGACATCATCAATTCGCCAAGGCTGTCGTCGCCGTTTTCAATTGCTTTCGTTAATAAGCCTCCTCCACAAGGAATGCCGTTCTAAAATCAAATTCCCAATCAGTGTATTTCGTTGAATACTTGACCCAGCAACTGACTTGATTCACACCCGCGACCTTTTGGACGATAACACTTGGAGCTGTACAACTTAACCACTCGTCCAGTAAATGTTATATCTGCGTGTAGAGAAGAATTCGTAACATACGGACCCAAATGGAACGTCCCTAATTACCATCGAGATTTACCCGATTCGAGAACGTGTTGGTCGCACATATTGCGAAACGTAACAATAAATGTAGTACGGTGTTAATCACCATTTAGTTAGATTTAGTTAGATGTTGAAGTTATCCAATATCTCAGTTCCCAACACAATTCTTACATCACTTCAAATATGCCGATTATGAACAATAAGGTTTGGCCTTTGAAACCATACTGGCTAAATCTGCCATTAAATTTGCTAATCTTGATTATGGAAATATGAGACTAGAGCCACTGTTTCGATTGCATTCGGATCCTTAATGTATATGTAATATTTTCCGACTCTAGATTATTCCACTATGCCTTGGAAGGAGCCTTAACCTTCTTCTTGTTCTTTACATGTGAAGAAGAAGAAGCCAATAAATAATAACAAACAACTTGGTTGGGGTGGCACTGTTTCCTGCAGATATCACAAGTCCTTTCACATAATGTGTTGATCACATTCCGACGCACCTCCGCAAGACACAGAACAGAGCTTTTCTGAAACTTCTTACTCATCTAGTGGCTCAGCGACTCAGTTGACGTCTCCTTCAGCATATTTAATTTCACTTTCACTTCCAGTAATCATTTACCCTCTTCCAACCTTTTTTACTTTACTTTTATTCTATTTTTATCTCCTTCTTATTCTTATTTAATGAAGCTTCTTTAAATTCAACAGTATTAACATGTATCAAATACTGTATGTTAGATTTATTTCCTGCAATTTCAACGAATTGAACAACGAAAAACATCAACTCCTTCACATAAAACAAAAAAGCGACGAACCTGATATTACTTACATAACGAAAAAGTAATTTATTCAATAAATCTACGTCCAATACAACTCACAGAATGGTTTAAAAGATTGAAATTGCTTTGTCACCGAGGAATAAGCTGTTCTGTTAATTTGAGCGTTGCAGTGTGTTTAAAACTATTAAACGTAGTACAATTTTTAGAATAAACGGAAGAATGGAAAACACAACTTTATTGCTTTCACAACATGCCAGTTACATATATTTTCTACCAGGATGTACATTCAAAACACAAATCACGACTTACTAGGTACGAGCTGTTCCAATATAGAAAACATTTGGAAAAATATTTACAAAGACAGATCCAACAAAATCATCTCTCAAAACATATCAACCAACTGCAGCACCTCGGTTGAGTGCCAAACTAGTAACCATTCACCAACCACTTACAATTCTACTTAAATCACGCTTCCTTAGTGTGATTAAGATCTTGGAGCGATTCAAACTTGTTTCGCTACCCTGCTAGTCAAACTGGCGAGCCACGTAGCATTTTCCAAGGCAGCAGCTTTCCTATGGCTTGCTGCTTTCAGCACAGACATAGGCCTACGTACACATTCTCTCGCTGGTTCCATTTGAAGAGTCGTACCGTACCATGCTAATTTGTTCGCCCTGCAATTTCCCTCAACATCAGAATGGTCATGGCCAACTGGACATTGAGTATTTCACTCATTTCGCTAAGAAATGTATGACAATCCAACGCCACGCTTGACGCCAGGGAAACTGAATCCAGTGAAAGAATGGCCGCCCGACTGTCCACATAAATTATGATATCAGTCACCGATATTACATTATGCCTCAACTAGTTCATTACCTCTTAAATCGATATAACTTCAGCCTGGTACACACTGCAGTAATCAGGGAGACGAAAGGATAGACCCACATTTAATTCCCCACAAAAAACACTAGCTCCCACACTCTACCATTGAGCTTGAAACCGTCGGTGAAGAATTGAATTGTCTCGGTTTCCACAAAAATACCACTCTTGAAATCCTTCCTAGAGGGGGGAATCACCTTAAAAAGCTTGCGAAAGCACAACAGCGGTGTTATATGTATAATCCAAATTCATCAAGTGATGCCTCACAGAATTGATTATAGCTGAGTGCCCTTTTTGCAGGCACTTCTACCCCAAAACCGCTGATAGCCGGGCGGCCGTATTGACTGCTATTTGTTTACCAATAATATCCAATGGGAGAAGGTACAGCATAACCTCTAAGGCACTAGTGGGTATCGTTTTCAGCGTCCCACTAATGAACAAACAACAGCTGCCTTCTGCTCCCCCATGAGCCCGGTTCCAGACCCCATTTGCTTCCGATGACATTTTTGCAAGAGTAGAGTGCCACAGTGGCTTTCTTCACTCTTTCTATCGTATTTGGTTACCAACTCAGCTTACTATACAGAAGAAACCCTAAAAATCTTGTCTTATCAGTAAAGGCCAGCATAGTACCATTCAGAGTTGGTGGAACCATTTTCTGAATTTCATATCTCCTAGTGAAAAGAACCAGCTCTTTTTTAGATTTTTTACACCTATTCCTTCTTCTTCCAGTTCCAATAGTAGTCCGGTGATTACTACATTCCAAAGACTGGGAGAGAGGACGCCCGCCATAACCCTTCTGCGTTCCAGCAAGTGATTAATTAGCCTGGTTACTGGGTTTTCAATCTCGAGTGGCAGCAATTTTTCCCTAATTTCCACCACCTTCACGTTGTTGAAACCGCCTTCGATATCGAGAAACGCCATCAGTGAGAATTCCTGAAAATCTAGTGACTTCTCAATTTCCCGAACCAAGGCATGCAGTACCGTGTCCACGGACTTACCCTTATCGTAGGCATGTTGAGACTGTGGCCAGGTTCTGGATACAATTCTTGAACGAATATAGACATCCAGCAGCCTTTCCATGATTTTCAGGATGACAAAGCTATTGGTCTTAAGTCCCCTAGGGTTGTTATGTGAGCTTCTACCTGCTTTCGGGATGAAGATCACCCTAGCCTGCATCCATTTCTTCGGGCTGTGCCCCAGCTTCAGATACCCTTTGAAGATAACCTCCAGCCAGTGAAGCAAGACCTTCGAGTTCTTCTGCATTTCTGCTAGAACAATCCCATTCGGAGCAATTGACTTAAAGGGCTTAAAACTTTTAATAGCCCATTTTATCTTCCGTGTATTCAGAATATCCTCTGTGCACAACAGTTGGGCTCCGTAGTCATCCATAGACCCGCAGTCATCCAACTCCGCAAACGTCGCATCCTCAATTCCCGGGATGTGAGTTTCCATCAGAAGATTAAGAGTCTCTTCAGTAGAAACCGTCCATTCGCCATCCGGATTAATCGGATAGCCTGGAGCAGCTGGACTGGTAGACAGAATCTTTCTGAAGCGCGAGGTTTCCGAGCGCCTTTCCATTCTATCACGGAAGAGCCTCCACGATTTCCCACTTTTGAATTCAGATCACTACTCGTGCCGGGGAGTCCTGGAACTCTAGATGGAATACTATCCTCTAATATATATATCTATATACGTGTCATACTGTCCTACTGGGATTTCTGAAAACGTATACTGATTTGTAATTTGAAGATTAAGCTTAAACGTTATATACCGATTGTCAGAGAGGAATGCTCCTTCACCACCCTCCATTCCATAGGTGATCATAGGTGAAATAAAATTGGAGACCAGAGTAATATCAAGAATCTCCTGCTTATTTCTAATAATAAAGGTGGGTTAATGACCTATATTACCAATAATAATGAGGTTAGTTTTTAGAATAAATTCATAAAGTGACTCTGTGTTTGTCACTGATGTCCGAGGTACCCCAGATGCATCACAAACAACAGCTGCAAGCCAGAATCTCTTATCCTCCGTCTCTATGCAGACCACAGTAATGTCCCCATTGAATTACTGCGGAAGTAGAAAAACATTTATATTATTTTCCATCAGTATACATGATCTGCACATATCCGTCTCAGGCAGCCTTGGTGTGGTGTAAATTTATCTGCACAAACCTTACTGGCTATTGTTGACAGTATTCATTTATCTACTTATGACAGGCATGCTACGTCGGTTAGTTAGATCCGGCGGAGTCAATGCTCTCCACTGTCTTACTCCCTCCGCAGTCCCTAAACTTAAAGAGGTCCACTTACCCCACCCCCATCCCTCAGAGTTCGATGTATCCCCCTTCTCCATGCCTAGGGATAATCGATCCCTCCATTCCCTAGTTAACCCCTCACTGCAAAACCATTGGGCTTTCCTTTACAGGCTGTACCTCTTCCACCCCCTTTTCGGGTTGCACAGTGCTCGGTTCAACCCCGACTTTGCCCTTCAGTGTCACTGACCCGAAGTCGAAATTAATTGCTTCTTTAGTTTTCGACAAGGGAGTCAGAGATTCCTTATTGATTATAATGATGGAAAATTTAAAGCTGCCCTTAGGCTTCTCCTGCTTAACAATCTTCCAGTTCGCCGTCGGAAGATCCGGATTGCAAACCTGGATAATCCTCAGGGATTTTTCCAGGTTTGCCGGCTCCGTGGGAATCCAGACCATTGCCCTAGGTCTCTAGGACCGAAGAAAGCAGATCTCTGATAAGCGCACGCAGTCAGCTTCAGACGTCGCTGATACCAATATGCGTCTCTGCAAATTGGCGGTGGTACCGGATGTTGTCCAAGGACTTTAAGAAAAACGAGGTTAAGTGCATTAAACACCAACCTCCATCTTTGTCCTGTGATGCTCCCGTCCCCATGGCTCTCGTCCACGACGGCTAGCACCACTTCGCCCTCCTTCACGATTTCGCTAAAACGCTTATGTCCTTTTGTCGACTGTCTCCTTTGCCGTCTGTCCAAGACACGGAAGACTGAACGCCTTGTCTTGGATCTTCAAACCGCCGCATCAGTAACTTTCTTCTTCTTGTTACTACCGCTTGTCCCTGGCTTGCAAGCCTCGAAAACAGTCCTAGCATCACTGACGGCTGGAGTCACAGACCCCTCGTCTTTACCAGCATTTGAAAAGTGCTGCCCACTTCTTTAGATTTATTATTTTCAGATTGCATTTGGTCCCCACGAGTATCGGAGAAAATGATGTCGGGCTTCGTTCACGACTGGACAATTATTTTTAGATTCGTCCCCAGATTTGCTGTTCATCGGCACGATTCGCATAACACCTTCATCAGATACAGCCGCCACCAATTAGCGTCACCTGCTCCACACCTTGGTTACTGATTTCACCCATTCTTGTTTACAAGACTGATGTCATTTCGAGACAGAAGACAACTGGCCAAAACTAACATCAGCAGAAAACTTAAGAAACACTTTTCAAAATTCGTATTTTTAATTTTATTAAATTGAAAGAATTTTGAATTTACAGGTAATATTTCTTACAAAAACTGCTTAAATATTTAAATAGCATTTCAAATACTTAATTCTACACGATCCGTAATGCAAATAAAACGCATAAAATATGTGACTTCGCCCAGATCACAAAATCAATTTAAAATCGCATTTAATATTCCATTAAAATTCCCGAAAGCGGCAATAAAATTTGTAAAAAAGTTCTAATGTTTAAATTCATGTAAAGTTCCATCCACTTTTACCTCGTCGCACTTGGCACCAAACAAAAATAATAAAAAAGCTTCTTTATGCAGCTTTTCTCACTAAATTTGCACACACACACACTCACATTTTTTCGCAAATTGAAAATGAATGTTTTCAAATATTAAAGAGTGTTGTGTGTTTACGTTGTGCGCGTTTGGTGCACAACAAAATGTGTATTTTTATGGGTATGGCATACGAGCACGATACATGCTACATGCGTACATACAACCACATGTATAAGTATGTAAATCAAAAACAATAAAACATTCAAATTAATTGAAAATTTAATATTTTATTTTTCCTAAAGGTGTACATGCAGCAATCAGTTGAACATTTTATGGTGAAAAAGGATATTCAATTGAACATGCTATGAGTTTAACTTTCAATTTGAAATTCCACACTCAACTTCAACACGCACACAATGTTACTTGTTTATAGCAATCCACTTTCGAGCATTCTAATTCAAAATATACGTTTATGCAATTATTTCAAACATGCACAAAAATATCCACTTGAATATATTAATGAAGTTTATGGCCAAACCATTATTAAAAAACAACGAATATGAAGTTTGCAACAAATTGCTATATTTGCTATATTTGTGTAATAAATTAGGCTTAAACACGTCTCACACCAATCAATATAGGCTTCCAATTCTCAATATATATATATATATATATATATATATATATATATATATATATATATATATAATATATATAGGTTAAACCCTCATTGCTAATTTGAACCGTAAAACTAAGTTTTTCGTACTTATGGTTTTTACTAGTTGTAACGGGAGTTTCTTTTTCGAGGCTCACATGTTTAAGTTGGCAACACTGTTTTGTTTGACAACCGATTTAAAAGCTGACATTTGCTTTGTCATTAGTTTGATTTGCCATTTCATATTGAATAGGCCCCGGCCAGAGCAACGCTTGCAAATAGTTGAAATTGTTTATCAAACTATTGGTGCTGATCGCCAAACTCAACGTGCATGAGAAAATGGACGTGTTTTACGATCGTCATAATCTGATGAACGAGCGAGTAATTCGGTTAACTAATCGTTTTCGCACCACGTATACTCTAAATGATAATACACATCCAGTAAGACGTCAAACAGTGCGTACGGAGTAATATAATAGGCGCTTTACAGCGTAGCATTGGGGAACACCCAAATCAATCAATTCGAAGTGATTCTCAGCAACTGGGGATGAGTCCATCGACTTTATGGACGATTTTATCTAAGGATCTTGGTTTACGTGCTTACAAACTTGTGCAGAAATTAAAGCGATCCGACCATCGCACACGCCGCCAATTCAGCCAATGGGCTGAAGCACAATATGATACTGATGTTGATTTTCAAAACAAAATTTTTACACCGATGAAGCTCACTTTTGGTTGAATGGGTACGTTAATAAACAGAATTGTCGGATTTGAAGTCAAGATTATCCACAAGCCTTGGCCGAAACACCACTATATCCAGTGAAAACCACTGTTTGGTGCACTTCATGGGCCGGCGGAATCAAAAATTTAGCATACGTCTTGCTGATATGTGGTTCCAACAGGACGGTGCCACATGCTCTCAGCACGAGATATAATTAATTTACTCAAATAAACATTTGATGAAAGACTAATTTCACATAATGGTCCAGTTAATTGGCCACCGAGATCGTGTGATCACACTCCATTAGATTATTTTCTTTGAGAATATGTTAAGTCACTTGTCTACGCCGATACACCAGAGACTATTGAGCACTTGGAACACAAGATTTGGCGGCCACATGGCGGAAATCATATTCAAGCATTAATGGCATACAATTATCTATCCGTTAAAGCTATAGCTATAGCTATAGCTATAGCTATAGTTTCACTGATATTCAAAATGTTTTTCTTTGTTCTATTTTAATTTAAAATTCTGAATCTCTAAAAAGTACCCTTTACAAGCCAATATCAAATTATTTTTATCAATAGTCAATTTTGAATTATATGTAACATCCGATGTAGCTCCTTTTCGAAATTTTTATTAGAAACCGATTTCTCACAAATTACCAGAACCCCCAAGGCTATCTAGAACCCTAATCACTTTCTTTTATGTAGTGAAATAAACTAAACCTATCATCAACATTTTCGAGCTCGTCAAGCCAGAAAAGCGGTTCTAAAAAAATCTCTGTGCTCGTGTCTGTGCGTCTGTATGTGGAAACTAAATGTCTGCATCCTCTCTACACCCAAGATTATGTCAGATTTTAGTGATTTTCGGTTAAAATCGGTCCAAAAAGAGAAGTATAGCATTCATGAGAAAAGCGATTATGGACTAAAATATTCTAAATTTTCAATAATATTGGTCCGTATCAGATTCTCAACATTTCAGCGGAAATGACGATTTTTGACAAAAAACGTATTTAGGAGAAAAATTGGGAGATGCCAACCGGAAGTCGCAACTAACATAGGTGCTTTTTTGTTGTCTGCAAATGGTTTTAAACAAAAAGATTGTAAATAAAATTTGAAACAAAAAAAGTTGAAGATTTTTAAATTTTGCCGGAAATGACGAGTAATAAAAAACTTTATTTCACCAAAATTTGTCATCTCTACAGTTCAGGCAACCATTCGGAATAAAATTTCATATTTCATATTTTTTTTTTGTTGCGGTGGGCTATACGTAAGTTGCTGTTACAATGTCTTAAATTTTGACTAAACATAATATTTAGTATTAGATTTCAGACGTGGCACAATTGTTGGATGATTCTACTGTCGATCCTGATGTTTGGCTATTAGACGTTTCTAACAATATTCGCCTAACTTGAGCCTAGATCAGACTTTTGATATCCGATTATGTGCTAGCACTCGTGGTGGCTTCTGTTGTCGTTTGGCGCATAGTCGTTAACCGAGGGATCCTTGATCATGATGCGAATGCCTTTGTACGTATATAATTGCTGGTTATCGTCAATGATCAGAGTAGTACTGGCTGACAGGGATGAGACACAAGCGTGTTGACTAGATTATTTGAACTAGTTCTTCCAAACCGCGTGCTTGTAATTGATGGAACTAAGACCTCAGAAAATTACGACGTGATCATCATTTTGGCTAATATTGTATGCATCCATTTGTCATACACATTAGTTGGGTGACAACTACGAGTGACAGGTACGCCTCACGGGGCTGTTAGTTGCTCTTAGCAGTTTTTGTTTCGTGAACTATTCGCTGCTTTCATCATCATCTAGTAGCTTGATACCAGAGGATTAATTGTGCTTTTCATCGTATTTGTTTCAAAAAATTGTTCATGAAAAATTTTGCGGAAGTATATCACTCAATAGCTTAAATGTGAGATTAGCAATTTAATTTGATCGACGTATTAAAAGCTTAATCTTTTATGTGTCTCCTGCCAATTATATCCCCTTCAACGAAATTAGTTAACTTCGTATATTGAATACATTTAAAATTAATCAACCAATCACCCAACAAACCCGAATCTTCGTACAACGGATATGTCTGTAAATTAAATAGCTGTGATTGATGGTTGAATGATTGAATGAACAACATCAATTTACGAAAAAATAAAAATCAACGCTGAAAAAATTTTCAATTAAAAAATTTTGAGCTGCTTGTAGGGTTAAGTTTTATATGGTTAAGTGTAGACTTCATCTACTAGTGTATATCAACAAAAATCCTCGAATGAGTTTTCTTTATGTTATCTTGAACACAATAACAAATTACTGGACACACGATAACTTCGATTCCATGGTGTATTTGTGCTATTTCGGGTGGTGGTGCAAAATTAAGATAAAATCTCTGATATATTTTCTGTTCCTTTTATATTTTATTGTTTAATGAACAGAACAACAGTACTTATGTACGTATGTGTGTGTACACCCCCAAAAATGTTCATTCTATTTTTTAGTTGTTGTGTGGAAAATAAATTGTAACACCCACTTTGAAGAAAAAAATTTTTAATTAAGTTTTGGTTTTGTGGTGTATCTCTGTCGAAAATCGAAAAAAAAATTTTTTTTTTGATGTTCAGACAAACTTTTCGATATAATTAATAGAAAATCCAATGACTAAATTCTCTAAAGGGATGTGTGTGTAATACGGACAATGGTAAAGTGTGATAAAAAAAATTAAAGTAAAATTAATTTTTGTTATTTTTAATTTCAGATATGTCGTCCAAAAAGTACTACAGACCGGAACAAAAAAATTTGTAAATTGTCGATACTTAAATCGGGCTTGCATTCCCGTTACACCTGGGAGAACAGTACAAAACCAACCATATAACGATTTTGATATCTTTGAATCCTTTCTGGGACGTACGGTATACATAAAGTTAAAATCCATAAAAACCGAAAGCACAATACATACAAAATATTGGAATAACAAAAAAAAAAAACAAAAAAATTAATTAAAAAGCTCTTTTTATTGAGGGCAGGTGCTTTTTATTTTTTGTTTGGTTAAGAATGTTTATTTTATGTAAAATTAAATTTAAGATTAATTTACGAGTTCACATAACAAAGTTTTGGAACGTTTTTGTTGTTATGTAAGGATATTGTTTATGAAATATGTATGGAACTTTAAGCTTAAACAAAACACAAAAATTTTGAATTATGGTGCACTGCGATTCGGAGGTGTAATAAAAGGGGTTTCGAAATATTTACAACGTTACATGCGATTTGTACATGCTAGCTCCAAATACACCGTAACTTTGGGTTGGATTTTACATATACACCTTTTATATGATTTCCTTTTAATTGGTATCAAGGTTTAACATCGATGCTAAAAAATTCTTATTTCTGGACACAAAATGAAGAAAACAAGAACCACAATTTCAAAGCTTCATTCCACAGAAGCGTTGTTTCTTTTACAAACTTGCATATTAAATAAGTTTTCGTTTTCTAAATGGCAGTGTGTATATGTGGTGCCGTGCAGACCAAATGTCTTTAGCTTCTCTAACACCAGTATGGATTAAATCATCGTGGTAAAGCTTCATGCTTAAGGTTTGAAGTGGCTGCTTCCATAGTACCTTTTTCGTTTTTTGAAAATATTTTGTAAATTATATCAATTTCGATAAAAACGATTATAAACTAAAAAACTTTAAATTTATTTTTCAACAATACCGGTCCAGATGACTTTTCCAATATTTAATGATTTTTGGCAATAATAAAATTAGGTCCATGTACAGCATAGACGGATTGATTGATCGGGATGAAACTTCATGCTTAAGGTTTTTTCATAAGTCTCCGTGAAGGTCTCAGTAATGTTTGGCCAAAATCGTTTCACCGAGAGTGACAGTATCCATAGGACCTTTTCATTAAGGCTGTATCGTACTGAAAAAAAAAAACAAATTTCTTTTTTAGTATCGATATTTAAATACCCCTAAATGCATGTACTGGTTTGTTTCTTTAATAAGTTTGAATACCATAATTACGTATAAATTGCTTACTAAACTTTACTTATATTGTTTACATATGTAAAATTAATTAATAAATGTATTATTTTTCATTATTGCTGATCTAAACATTGCATATTATAAAAAATTAATAACCACTTATATTGGGCAAATTTTTTATTTCGTAATTTGCCAACTACTGACAATAAACTTTGAGTAATAATCGTCATTGCGGCGTCAAAACAAATAAACTTCTCGTTTCACGTAATTTTTCGATCGATAAAAATCGAAATTTTTAATCATTTTAAACTAATTTTATATTTTCTAGGCCATTTCTATTCTAATACATAGTTGGTTTTAGGAAAGCTGTGTGTCTGTGTGTTGTGCTATGCAAGCAAACTGTCTGTGTGCTCTATACAGTCCAAGCGGATTGACTGATCCGGATGGAACTTCATATTTAAGCATTTTCTAAAAATTAGGAGACCCAGTGTTTTTTGACCGAAATCGGTCCATCGGAATAGCATCTTCCATGGGAGATTTTTGATTTTGTATATATATAAATAACCGGTAGTTTTTACTTAATATATCTAATATACTTACTGTATTATGTTCACAATTTCACAAGAAACAGCTAAATTATATATATTGAGCGCCATTCTTGCTCATAATTTGTGTTTTTTTAATATGTTGGATGCTTGCGATCAAAACTTACCCAAAGTAAAATTATTTCATCTCGAGCCGGGCAGTTTGTATATGTTTCCAATGATTTGATTGGCTTGATTCGCGAATCATTTTTTTATCGCATACGTGAACCTACCATAACGGCTGATATAACGAAAAAGAAGGAAAAATTAACTCCGTTGGTATTATTTTATGAGAAGCATTGAGACCTTGAATAATTATCCTTTTAATAGTTTTTTTTAATCCGAGTCGTTGGAAACATTCTTCAGTGATGACCGATTTTGTGACTCAGAGGCAAGTAATGCTCGGTACCATTGCCAATCGCCACTATGACGTTCAACTTATATTTGGGCAGTAATAAGGATTACATTTGCAACTGAATAGGCGTACCTGCAGTAGAGACGTACTTGTAGAGACTTTAAAGTAGAATGCTGTTTTTCTGGTATAAATCACACTTATGTTTTGATCGGCACTGGTACACTAACCGTGTATCTCTTAAGCAATTATAGTTTCTAGAATTTTTCCTTATATGATCTCTACGCTAAAGACACACATTGTTAAGACCACAAAATAGTAAGTTTACCTCATTTTTGCAACAAGTATATTTTCATGAACTGGACCACCTTTATAATGTACGAGTCAACATATCTATTCAACCAATACAAATAAATTAGTTTCTACAGTAATAAACCGGAAATATATCTAGTTGTATTTATCAAGATAATAGATAACATAATCTTTTATCGTAAAAATATCGTTTGCAAAACCCGAAATGTCTAGTATTTATAGTGGCGGACAATGCGAATTGAAATCCGCTACCATTATGCCAATGCCAAACGGAAATTAATTTCTACGAGCATCTCTTATCTGTATTCTATCGAAGCGAATATCTAGAACATACGATTATGGTACACCAAATGGTATCCTTCCACATATCCTAAAAGACGTGTATGGTATTGTGCAATATCATCATTAGTATAAAGTAGTTTCTGTTATCATTATTACGATTACTATTAATGTTATTGGCTGTTTTATGTTCAAATTCAAAACCATAAAAATACATAAGCATATAATTTCTGGTCATTATCATTATGCTATTGTCATGTTTTATGTACATATCGTTATACGGCGAAAGATTTATGCCTGTATACATATTTAGATGGGAACATAAGTTTATGATGGATTTGATGAAATCTCAGGTCAAGGAGTCACACGCATATACAGGCAATAATATACAAATTAATTCAAGCGCTGTGGTAATAAAACATTATCACTTATATCACCGGGCTTTCGCGTGTATACAGGCGAAAGCTCGGTGATATATCAAAGAAAGCCAACCGAATGCATTACGCTACATCTCAAATAGAGCATTTTTGACAGATTTCAAACAATAATCCAGCCAATTCTCAAGATGTCCAATCTACTGGGTCTATAGCCGCAATGGGATATAATTATGATGGATTCTACTATGCTTTGTAGATGTTGGAAATTGTACCATTTGGATGAATATTTCAAGTTTTATAAAGAGCAAGCTAAATATATTCACAAATCCTGAACAGAGTTTACAAATAGACCAGCTAAACCACTACTCTCGGGGTGACCAATACAGTACTCTGAAGGTATTTTATTAATTTATTAAATATTTTAACAGTTTCATAATTTTAACCTACGTACAATTGTTTTCACTGCGGATCCTAGAGATGTCCATGGTTTTAGATAGTTCAAAATATATTCAAAACGTTTAAACTGAAATTCCTAATGAACTTTGCTATGTATTTAGCAATTTGAAACATAAAATGGAATTTGATTATTTTCAATACTTGGTGCCGCCAATCCTTGAGATATCCACGAGAACTGGCTTATGATTTCCTACAGCTCAACAAGTACCCTAAAATGGTAGCAAACGTTACTCGACTCTGATAAAGCTTGCTTTAAAATTTTTAGCAAATCTACTTTTTCATACCGCCGATCCTGGAGATGTCCACAGGTTCTCACCCACATGTTCCAATACGTTATACGATATTCTACCGATATATAGTGGTCTCCTTCCGATTCTAATAGGCTTTACTTTGTCTATAATAGAATTCATGTTTGTATTTGTGCTATCATTATTAGAGAGATGGCCAGGGAATCTCGACCACATTTTTCGACATCTTATAATATTTTTGCCTACGGGGCGAATATGGGTCAATTGTTGTGAGGAGATTTTGAAAAAAAAAAATATTATTTCCATCTGCAAGATTTTACCAATATCTGCAATTGGGTTTTAAACTGACATTCCCAAACGCTATCGCAAACATATCGCTTAGAGACAGATAAATCTACGGCAATCAGCAAATGCTACGCCTTATACGCCCTCTCAATGTATTGTTGTGGATGAACAGCTATTTTCGTTCCGAGGTAGGTATTGAAAGATATCACTAGGTAATTACTATATGGTAAGTAATTCTTAATTATTATTTTATTTTATACGACGAACAGGATTAACACAATACATACACGCTAAACCCGCGAAAGACTGTTGTTTTACGTCACTACACCTTGCAAGCCAATTGATGGGCTGGAACTTATCAATTGTTGGCACATTAAGAAAATTAGTCGTATGTTCCGAACGAGTTGCTGCCGTCAAGATCTCATACAAACTACTCTTCTGTATTTGGGTTTGTGACCACAATATCACAATTTGCTCTTACGAGTATGTTCCTAAAACTAATAAAAGTGTGATGTTCTTGTTGATGAAGCACTACATAGAAAATTCAACAACATCTGTTAAGAAATGGCCAAATTCCACCCCTATTATTATTATTGAATTTTGTCAAAAAATCATTTGAGTCCCATTTTCCCACATGTCAAATTTTAAAAATTCAAACCGGGATTTTGTAAAATTCGGGATTTTTTTTATACAAAACCGGAATTTTGAAAACAAATATAGCCATCGCTATGGAACTACGCCATTTTTAACCGATTTAGTTGAAATTCGACATGTGGATCCTAAATGGGATTCAAAAAATGCGTTTTTGATAAAGTTCTGGAATAAGGCGGATAGGGATGAAATCTGGCCATTTCCTAACAGTTTATGTCGAAAATCGGCATGTGGGATCTAAATGGGATTTTAAAATGATGTTTGATAAAGTTCTGGAATATTGTCAGTAGGGATGGAGCTAGGCCATTTATTAATTGATTATGTTGAAACTCGTCACGTGCGATGGAAGTGGGTTCTTAAATGATTGTTTGCCAAGGCTATGGAATATGGTAAATAGAGATGGAATTTGGCCATTTGTTAACCGATTATGTTTAAATTTGACACACTCTAAATGGGATTATTAAATGATTTTTTGATAAAGCTCTGCGTATCTGGGCAAAAAGAGTTATATATTTCAGAACTTAGTCAAAAAATCATTCTAGAATCTTGTTTCCACCACACATGTCGAATTTTATCATAATCTGTCAAGAAATAGCCAAGTTCTGTCGCTAATGGACATATTCTAGAGCTTTAGCAAAAAATCACTTTAGAATCCCATTTAGACCTTACTTGTAGAGTTTTAACACAATCAGTATAGAAATGGTCAAGTTCCATCCCTATCAACCGTATTCTAGAACTGTATCAAATAATCAGTTTTGAATTCGAATCATTCACTTAGAATAAATCAAGTAAAACTGCTCCTTTATTCCCGATATGTTTTCGAACCCCGCTCTCCTGGAATTTTTTTATAAAGGCTGTCGGAGGGCTTACCGAAGGGGGAGGAGCGATGCGACTTCTCGTGTGCCCGCAAGAGTTATTGAAGCCTCTACATTTCGGTATTATATCAAAGGGCTGAATGTCGAAGGACCGAATGTCGAACAGCAAAATTACGAAGGGCCGAATGGGTCGAATAAACATGTGTCGCCTAAAATTCGGCATGATATCAAAGGGCTGAATGTCGAAGGGCAAAACTACGAAGGGTCTCGAATGGTCGCGTGCGAGAGTTTCTGAAGCCGTTAGCCGTATATTTTCTGGTGAAATTTTGAGCAAGATATCTTGTAGGCTTGGTTTTTTGTAGTAAATTTATAGGCAAGATACTCGTATATATTTTATTTCTATGTTAAAATATTATTTGTCCGGCCGGCCCGAAGTAACTAAAAGAACTAAAAGAAAAGGAAACTGGAATTTTCAAAACCGGGATTTTGAAAAACAGAATTTCGTAGTTCATCCCTTAACATACCATTCCAAATAGATAGTCGATATCATAACCTCCAGGATTTTACTCAACAGCTTCGGAGATGTACAGTGTTCTCAACCATAGACAAACTGCGTGCATACCACCAGATAGAAGAATCATTTGGTCGGAAAACCGCAATATCAACATCGTTCGGACTGTTTGAATTCCCTCGAATGACATATGGTCGGAGAAGTGCAAATAACAAATTCCAGAGGTTAATTCATTCAATCTTGGACGGCCTGGAATTCCGTTTTTCTTATTTTTATGATTTGTTAATTGCTTCGCAATCTCTAACACAGCATTTGCAGCATTTAAAAGTCATGTTAGTAATCAACGTTAAAAATGTAATTTCGCGAAAGAGCACAAGGAGTCATAAAATCAACAATCAAACCATACATTTAGCATGTTAACGGTATTCTCAAAATTAACATAAATACAGGAACAGGAAAATACGTTGCAGTCATGAGAAGATTCAACGAACTACATGGAAAAATCATCGGTCCATTATCAGAATGCGAGCTACACCTACTTCAGACATCAAAGCAGAAACTATAGCCGCAGCAGTATTTAATACATGGATCTCTCATTTTGGCGTATCGGACGTTATTGTAACCGATCAAGGAATGCAGTTCAAGTAGTTATTTCAAATGAAAAAGAACAACCAATTATAATATCAGATGCAATGGAATCATTGAGAGAAGGATGCGGTGATTGTGTTTAGAGATGAGATCCGTATCCCTGGCCAGATGCTATAAAAGTGAAAGATGAAACATAACCAGTCAGAATTTCTCGCACAACTTAGGATGCACTTCGAATTTATCTGACCATCCTCACCAACCAAACATCGCCAGGAGAAAGCACTCATCGCCATGAAGATAAATACGTACATATTCACATGTTTTTAAACGGGCAGATACGGTCAATAAATCTTTGCAACTACAATTCGAGGGTCCATACTTGATCATCAATAGTGCTGAAAAATTGTTTACTCTGGAAATTCGATGCACAATTTCATTAGACGGAATTAATAGCTTTTACCATAAATAAGGAGGTCCGAGTAATGTGTATCCGAAATGATTAATCGGAAGTGCCAGCTTTCATGGGAGCTTTTTCGCTTTTTGTAAATATTTTGAAAAACATATCATTTGAGAGTACATAGTAAGTACTAAAAGATTCTAAATAAAATTGTCAATAGTTCCGGTCCAGTTCAGTTTTTCAAAATTTAAGCGGAAATGGAGATTTTTGCCAAAAAAAACTGGGTTTTCAACAAAAATTCGGCCCTTGAGGCAAATGAATCGATGAATTGATTGATCGGGATAGAACTTCATATTTCAGCTTTTCCAACAATTAGGAGATCCCAGTGGTTTTTTTAAGTTTTGTTCGAAACCGGTACACTGGAAGTGGAAATTTCCAAATCTCGGTTCCGGAATTGACTTCCATGGAAGCTTTTTCAATGTTTGTGAAGATGTTGAAAAGTTAGTATTTACAATTAAAAGATTCAAATTTCAACGAGGATTGATTTTGTTGGTTCTCTGTTTAATTAAGTTTAATTTTTCACTTTAGAGATCAAGTGTGATGTATCCGAGATCTTTGTATACTTTCGTGGTAAAACAACAGTTTTGCTTTAACCCTATATTTTGTGTATATTTTTGAAAATATAAGGTAAATAAACGAGTTTTAAACTTTATTATTATCGATTTAGGAATTTATAATAATCTTTCAAGCACGACTCCAGTCCTGCGGTTGATATTGATTTCGTAGGTTAAATGACAAGATCGTACCCAATTCACTTGCAGTTGGATTGTAGTTTGACTCATTATCGGGCTTTGATCTCACATAATCGAACTTCTGTATATTTTTCTCGTAGAAAGAACGTTTCCTGTAGTCGCCGATGCATAATTCGAATTGGTCGAGTTCACACGGTGTATATGGATATAGTATTGTCTGACTCTGTTTGGTTGTCAGCCACCAAGCGTCCCGTAAGTATAAGTGCAATTTCAGTCAAATTGGTTGAAATTATTTTAAAATGGTGAATTGTGTTACCGGAAATTGATAGACAAGCGTTAAATGTAACGAAGTATACGCCATGTTGTGCACATATGACAGTCTTAATTGTTGTGGATGTCGTGGAATTGATAAATTTCGATCCGCTCGTACACTCTCTTCTACGGCAGCACTGTTTTCTTCACTTTGTGCATTGCTTTGTCTTATGAGTACCAATAGAACAGAGCAATCTACAAAGTGAAGAAAACACTGCTGCCGTAGAACAGAGTGTACGAGAGGATCGAAATTTATCAATTCCACGAAGTTTACAATAATTAGGTTAATAATTAACTGTCATATGTGCACAACATAATGCAAACAATAATTACTTTCATATCTATCAACAATTCGACGAATAATACGTTCAGGAGGACGAAATGTTTATTCAAAAACGAACAGCCTGCTATGGAAGCTATTACTTCCGGTCACCCGATTTTAGCCAAAAAACACTGAAATATCCAAATTTATGAAATTTAAGTATGAAGTTTTCCCCGATCAGGCAATCTGTCTGAGAGGAAAAGCGAACACCAACATTTAGTCAAAAAACTCAAGGTTAAAAATTTTCATGATTCCTTTTTTTAAAAAAACAGTTTTAGGTCAAAAATAAATTTTGCCGCTTAAATTTTTGATGGTTTATCTAAACCAACATTGTTGCAGAGTTAACTAAGAATCTTTAAGTTCATAGTCGATTTTCTCTTAATTGAACTTCTTTACAAAATATTTACGAAAAGCGAAAAGCTCGTATTGAAGGTGCCACTCCCGATAGATCGATGTTGGCCAAATATCACTAAAAAAAATTAATTCATGAAAAAGCTCCAGTGCGAAGTTTCATTCCGATCAATCAATCCGTTTGGGATGCATGGAATGCAGTTTTTTGTCGAAAATAATCATTTCTGGTAAAAATTCGAAAAATTGCAATGGGCCGATATTGTTGCAAACATAATTTAAAATCTTTTAGTTCATAAACATTTTTGACGTAAATGCTATATTTTTCGAAATATTTACACAAAGTGAAAAAGCTGCCAGTTCCCGTGGAAAAACGAAAAAGTTCCTAAGGGAAATATATCACGTCCGGTGGACTGATTTCGGCGAAAATTCACTGGTATCTTTCAATATGTGAATAAAGATATGATATGAAGTTTACTACCGATCAATCAATCCATCTTGGATGAATGGATACCGAGTTTTTGTTGAAACACAGCTTTTGTTCAATTTCAGAAAAGTATTCTGAAAATGTATTGTTGTAAATTTTATTTGAACTTTTCTAGTTCATAGTCGTTTTCCTTATAAATGGTATACTTTATGCTAAAAACGAAAAAGCTCCTATGGACCTCCTCCTCCAGTGGACAGATTTTGACTAAAGTTCACTGGGATCTCCAAATTTGGACAAGAACCTTTGGGCAAAGTTTTATCTAGATCAATCAATCCTCAGGGCTGTATAGAACCGAATTTGTGTTGAAAAACAGTTTTCTGCCAAAAATCGTCATTTCCGGGTAAATTTTGGAAAAATAATTTGGACTATTATTGTTTGAAAATTAATTTAGAATCTTTTAGTTCATAAACGCTTTTCTCGTAAATGCTATGCTTTTCAAAATAATGCTATCCTTTCAGGATCTCTAAATTAATGAGAAAAGCTTTAGTGCCAAGTATCATCCCGATCGGACAAACCTTCTGGGCTGTAAAGAAGATGCAGGCATTTCGTGGGCACAATACACACACACAAAGAAATTTTTTAAAAAATTCTTTCCTGATTTGAATTTTTTGATAAATCGGAGGGAGAATTGGTTACAATTCCTACTTTGATAATAGTAGATTGTGTCATTAGGATTAAAAGTGATACTTTGTTTGACGACCAATTATATTTGCATGCGAGTCAAACAAAGTCACGTTTAATCCGAATAACACTGCACTATTTTTTCTCCAACGAAGAAAAGCTCATTGTAAACTAATTATTCGAGTAATTATATGTAATTAAAACTTCAAAATTGAAACTAATTTTGTTGAAATATTTTGTGAAATTAAGGAGACAATGACTTTTGTTTCGTTTGACTATTGTACGCGTCAAACTGCAAAGCTGTAATTACAATATTTTCTTTCTTGCGAACAAAATGTTTGAAACAGAAGATTTATCAAATTTACCACCGAATGTGGTTCAAACAACAAAAACACTTATTTCATATACATTAAACATATCATTGGGTCTTCACTATAATATTTTTTCCTAGTAATAAAAGTACCTACTTTTACACCAAGATTAGATCAGATTAAAAGTGTAGCTTAGCAACACACACAATTTTCAAAATAGTAAGAAAAAGGCCAACTTTAGTACCCAAAAACAGTATTAAACCAAAAGGCTTTTATGACGGTGAGAGACATTTTTTTTGTGTCATGACCATTTGGAATGACCATTTGTAGCTTCTGAAACGAAAACGAGTATAAAATGACATTAGTTTGTCATTAGCCAAAAATAAAACTAGACCACATGGTTTTAAATTCAACAGTATTAACAAATGCGGAAAATGTTGGACTTACCATATCCTTAGTGTGACCGTGACCAAGGACGCAATTGGAATTGACTACAAGATGGGCGTCTACTTAAGCCAATCAGTTTGTTCGAAAGAATAGAATATTCAAAATAAATATCCGAATGCACATTATGGTCCTAAATTATTCCCCATTTACTAAAGTAGCGCCTGTCAAATGAACTTGAGCAGTAAGAACCATATTCCTGTGAATTATATATTTATTTCTAGGAATTATATCACTACACAGCACCTCTATGAAAGGTAGCATACAAATCAATTCTCGTTATTTCAATTCAGGGAAATTGCTCAATTATATTTCATGAACTTAATCCATTACCATTTACAAATATCTGTATAATCGAATAAACCTCAGCAATTTAATTAAATTTAATTATTTCGTTCAGTTTAATTAACTTCCTTGTAAATGGGAATTTTTGTTTTTAAGTAATTTTACTTGGAAATAATTTTCATTAAATTGAAATCGAAAATTATTTTTGTAATTAATGGTGTGTACGCCTTTAATCACAGTTCAACTTCAAGTGTAAAGAGATTATTCTCGCACTCCAATATTTAACCATTTCTAATAAATTCTTTTCGCTTTCATTTACTCATCTTGCGTAGTGAGAAGTCTAATCCAATCCTATTTGAACAACTTAAGATTTTTATCGAAACAGAAACTAATTAGAAATTTAAATTGAGTGGAAAATGAAAGATAAATTTCGTTGTCCAGTTTAGTTCCTGTATTACATGCACGAAGTGAATAACATTAAACTGATAATATCAACTTCAATTAATATTAAACTGAGACAGGCATTTTAAAATATACGTAGTATGTGTAATTATAATATTAAAATATAATTATATAAAATTTGATTAGAAGATGATGTTGCATGTTCTTCATTCAAAATTTTATAAATTTTTATGTTGATATTGCTATAATACATACGTACCTATATATAGTACATAAACTTTGAGGTAATTCTATATATTCATCAGAAATTTAAATAAGTAATTTTAAATTTTACCATAGGCATAAAATAAATAATGTAATAAAATATTGTAGAAATTAATTTTTAAATTTAATATTTAATTACTTTATGAGCGTAGGATAATGTATTAAATAAATATTATGATTGTTGATGTATATGTATTATGTACCAAGGTGGGCCTGCCTGCCAAGAAATCATTTATATTTTTAAATCTGATTACATTTCAATTAAATAAGTTTTAAATATTATTTTATTTTTAATGTCTAGAGCAAATGATATCGTTTTTGTTATATTAAAGACACTTAACCGATAATAATAATTAATTTACGTTTGACGTTTACCATAAAAATTGTTTATGCACCAGCGCTTTACTCCGATGAAACATTTAGTGGAAGGCGTGTGGTAGGGAGAGATAATGCTACAACAACTGTATCATCAACGTCAAGCATCCGTCCAACAGCATGAAACTAATTTTAAAGTGGAGGAACAATGAGATCCAGCAGCAATATACATCTTCCAGCAACCCTGAGACCCGGCTAGGATTCAATGGACCAATCACACATCAGTGGCCATTACGTAATCAATATTAATGTTGTTACTGATTGGTAACATGACATAAACACTGATCGTGTACTTTCATAAAATTAACAATGATGGCCTGTAATTACTTGAATCCGGATTATCTGATTTCGATACATCATTACTGAGGTGTGGTGGGAATATTGACGTAATTGCTGACCATCTTTAGGATATGCATCATTAACTGCTGTCATTACAAACATAACCATATTATTTAACAAAAAATGTTTTATATGAAATTTTGGGTTATTCTGGGTGATAGCCAGATATTGTTTTTACATATAGGTGAGGTTACCATTACCAACTTACCAAGCCGTTGGAAGAATGGTTTCAAACTAATGAAACTTGATTTTTTTAAATTAAACAATTCGGTCGTCTCATCAGACTGCAGTGACCAAACTACAAAAATATTGTTAATACTTTGCACTTACATACAAAGTATAATCACAATGCCTTAGCGGATCATAATAATTTGCTACACGATTGCCAATCCTTTCGTAACCTCGAATTTTATTGTATTTAACGCATAAGGTATAAACAGAACCAGCGGTACAGCGACAAAATACAACGCTTGTAAAATTAAAATACACATAAACCATAGGATGCTAATGCAACCAATGTCGCTGGCGACGACGACATTGTCGCTGAATTGTTTTTAGAATCTATTCTAATTTTGTCGTCGGCACTGCAGTACTATCAATATAAGTTGCATATTATTATGTTGGTAAATTTTTTTCTAGAACTGTCATTAAATGGCGCAATATTATGTTTAACATCTGAACGTTTTACAAATTGGAAAAATTGATAAAAAAAGTGAAAAATTTTAAAAAATATATCTTTTGAGGAAAAACTAATAGAAGCGGTGAGGTCCCCCTATTTCTTAGGGAGTGTGATATTATAAAGTTTCGCGAAAATTTTGCTTCTTTAGTAGAAGGATACGAGAAGAAGGATTGGTTTAATGCTGACGAACTTGGTTTGTTTTTGAAATTGATGCCTGATAAAAGCATGGTATTAATGAACGAAAAATGTTGTAGTGGTAAATTGTCAAAAGACGGATTGACTGTTTTGCTGTGTGCCAGTGTCGCTGGTGATAAATTACAGCCATTAGTCATAGGAAAGGCTGCTAAACCAAGAGCGTTCAAAAATTTGAAAATTTGTAACTTGCCGGTGAAATGGAAATCAAACAAATCAGCATGGATGACTGCCAGCATATTAGACGACTGAGTTCGAGGAGTTGACGATACTATGCAAAAACAAAATATAAAAATTGTATTAACTGTGGATAACTGTCCAGCTCATGTTGAAGTCAACGGTTTAACAAATGTGACACTCCGATTTTTACCACCTCGAACGACCTCGGTAATTCAGCCAACTCGACATGTGCATAATTAAAACTTTTAAAAGCTACTATATACAGAGGTCATTTGTTAAAAAATGTTATAAATAAATTACAGTTGGTTGACTGGGAGATTTACTGGGAGATTGACGGGAGATTTATCAGCGACTATATCTAACAAAATTAACGTTCTCGAAACAGGTTCCAACCGATTGTATAATTAAATGTTTTCATAGAGCTGGATTTTTAATTCAACCAGCTTCAGATGAGTTAGTCGAACTTCCATCATTAGTTCATAATCCATTGTTGCCCATTTCAGCAACTGAGTATGAATGTGCCGATTACGACGTAGCCATTTGTTGTCAGCCGAATGAAATTGATATCTTAAATTCAATATCGGAAAGTGAAAAGGAAGTCGACGAAGATGAAGATCCCGGTTCGAAACAAGATACGCCAAATTCCAGGGATGTTGACGCCATTTACCTCGTTGTTGACATAATCATGTGGGCAGTATAAATCAGTTTTCTGTGACATCAAAAAATTCTGCAATAATACCGTCGCTAATATAATTGTTTGTGCCTTATCTGGATTTAAACTAATCGTGGATCCAAGTATTCGCCATCTGTTCGCCAGTATACCAAAACTATTCTCAATTCGTATTCGAGCCCTCGATAGCTTTTTATTAAAATTTTATTATTCGATTTTGTGCATTGCATTTGCGAACATTTTTATTAAGCTAACTTTTAGAATCCATTTTGACATAGATTTTGTTGTTCAGAAATGGATGTTGAAGAATTCGAATTTAAATTCTCTCACACCTCCAAATTAAATAATTATAGCAAAACGCCACTTATCTTTATTTAAAACTGCTTAAAATAATAAAAAATGGAGGGTGTAGTTGTTGTGGCAAACACTGGACTTTATTTTACGACAACTATTCATGGATGTCGAATAAATCACACTTAATCACACAATTAATTAAGTTAATAAATTA
This sequence comes from Nephrotoma guestfalica, assembly GCA_963691935.1. Taxonomy (NCBI): domain Eukaryota; kingdom Metazoa; phylum Arthropoda; class Insecta; order Diptera; family Tipulidae; genus Nephrotoma; species Nephrotoma guestfalica. The sequence continues at coordinate 17,676,658 of OY829914.1, forward strand.
TAATGTGACATAACCAAAACACGTTTTAACTTCGGGTTGAGTTGATTTAGATAAATATTTTGTAATTAAGAATTTCCTTCTTTATAAGCTCTTTCAATAAGTTTGACTGGGTATAAAAGCTTCCAAATTGTTGGGGTTTGCGATATAATTGACGGTTTCAGATCGAAGTTAGCTTGCTTCAAGAACTGCAGACAATTGCCGTCGCCAGGAATAATAATATAATTCCTTTATTAACCAAATAACAAATTTTATTTTTATAGTAGACGTGTATGTTCATATTTTGGAGCTTATTGAAGTCGAAAACAGATGGCATTGTAAAATAATTTAAAATAGGTAAAATTAACCATTTAATTAAACTTCGAACCGGGTTCGAATCCCGATGACCCCCTATCGGAGTGCACATCTCATGGACCGACCCGTTTTCCGTGCCAGTACTATAGGCTGGCATGGAGTCAGGCAATGTGCCGATGGTTCTACATAAATCGAGCCATAGCCATTGTCGTATACGTTCATGATTTGGCAAGCAATGCGTAAGGTAGTTTTCCCGCTCTTTAAGTATATTTAAAATATTTTTGTAAAATACACGAATTTATTTGTATCTTACGTTTATACATGTAAAATGTAAAACGTTTTTTACATGTAAAATGCCCAACTTTGGTGCAAGTCACGTTTGTTAATGTGTATGCTGCGCCACATATGCATTCCCGGTCTTATTAATTATGTTCCCACTAATCCCAGCAAGTAGACCGATGTGAAGTTTTCATCATTTATCAAAAGTGTAGCTACACAAATTAACAAACAACAAAAAAGTAGATACACAATTTAACAAAAAGTGTAGAATTACATAAAAAATTATGACAGGAAAATTTTACCATGTACAAATTGCATATCCAGAACCAACCTTAAGATATTTTGAAAGGGGCTGGACCCCGAGGTCTAAGGGCTGCGGTACAAATTTTTTCGAAAATTTTAATTTTTTTAAAAAATTTCCACGAAAATGGGTTTATGGGCCTGGTTATATGAAATTACTGACATGTTCGAATCCGAGGGGCCCAACCCTGGATCAAACTGATTTTTTACATGTATATAGATACAAATATTTGATTATTCCAAAATGACTTCTCAGTCGCTCAACCGATCGCCATAAAATGTTTACCATGTAAATGTTGCATGTTCAGGATCAATTTTACGATATTGTGAAAGGGGCTGGACCCCGGGATCTAGGGGCCATGGTACAAATTGTTTTACGAGAATGAGTTTTGGAAAGAGGTTATATGAAATAAGAGACATGTTCGAATTCGGGGGGTCCGCCCCTGGATCAAAAATTCAGTTTTACACGTAAAGATACAATTATTTGATTGTTCTGAAATAACGCCTTAGCCGCTTTACCGATCGCCATGAAATTTTTACCATGTATATGTTGCATGTTCAGGACCAAGCCCACGATAATTTTGAAGGGGCTGAACCCCGGGGTCTAGGGGCTGTGGTACAAATTTTTTCCCAAATTTCAATTTTTTCAGATGTTTTGACAGGAATGACTTTAGGAAAGAGGTTATATGAAATTAGTGACATGCTTCAATCAGGAAGTCTGCCCTAATTCCGCGCATTCCTATGATACCCACCGATTTGCCGTTTGAATTCAAGCGACTACAATTCCCATTACGCCTTGCTTTTGCAATGACAATCATCAAAGCCCAGGTGCAATCATTGAAAACAGTCGGTGTTATTTTGGAAAATTCATGCTTTTCACATGGCCAACTGTTTGTTGCTTGCTTCAGAGCGGGAACGCCAAAAAATTTATTTATTTACACACCAAATGGAAAAACCAAAAATATTGTTTATCAAAAGGCTTTATAATAAAAATTATTAACTAAAATATTTTTATGTTTCACTATTATTCACTTTGATCTGGTTGATTCTTGCATAATAATCAAGGTATTTGAATTATATACCTCCCGTGCAACGCCGGGTAACTCAGCCAGTAATCTAATATAATCCGTGGCATATCACTGCGACCATGGGGGTTAAGACCATGGGGTACTTAATCGGCTAACACATTTGAGGAAACGAGGCATAGGTGCCTCATATACTTTGAAAGTTGAACATAGACTGCAATGCCAATCGCTAAGGAAATATCATTTTGAGTACAAAAACTGTGACAATGGATTTTTTTTGAAAATAACTCTTCTTTATTATCTCTTTTTTAATTACAATCTAGTCGAATATTAATAAGCAATTTGTATTCTAATTTAAATTACTACATTTTAGTGGAATTTAAGAGTTCATCTAGGGTGTGCTTTATTTATTTAAGGTGATTTTACCCGAACTCCAAAGGCTTTAACTCTTTTGAACCTTCTAACTAAATCCATTTTATCCAGTAGCTGAATGGCCTCTAGGTTGTCATGGTGAAGCAGCCGTTATTCATAAATTCAAGAAATTTCATAATTTAGGTGTTGATGGATGATATGCCCAGGTCTTTGTGGATGTTGCTATTTCTGAGAAACCATGGTGCGTTGATGATGTTTCTTAGGACATTACTTTGGAATCGTTGCATAATATCCATGGTGCTCTATGCTTGGTACATCCCCACAGCTGTATACCATAAGTTCAGATAGGCTTCAATATTTGCTTATAAAGCAGAAGCTTATTAAGGATTGATAGATGAGAGTTCCTTCCCAGTAATCAATACATTTTATTGCATTTTAATCTTAAATCGTATCTTTTTTTCATTAAACGAGCTTTCCGGCGAAGCTTAGCGTCGAATGTCATACCAAGGTATTTGACAGTATTTTCATGTGGTATTTCTTGATTATTTAAATACACTGGGTTGTGTATTAATCTCTTGTTTGTAAAGTAGACATGTACGGATTTGGTTTCATTTAATTTTATGCGCCATTTTTGGTCCAGTTGTGTACTTGCTCTATGGCGATTTGTAGTTTCTCTGTTGTATCTGAGTTGTTATCTCCTACTGCCATGTTAGCTATGTCATCGGCGAAAGTGGCTATCGTATTATTTTGTGAGATTGGAACATCACGGATGTATAATAAATACAGAAGTGGCCCAAATGCACTTCCTTGTGGAACTCCTGCTCTTCTTTCCTTACGCTCAGAATATTTATTTCCTTGCTTGTCTCAAATATTTTTCCGTTATATACGATTCCAGTATTATGCTGTGCTGTTTAGGTATGATTGATTTAGGTTTGTAGAGTAAACCTTCGTGCTAAACCTTGTCAAATACTGCGGAACAAATTGTTTTCTTTTATAAAGTTTTCTCAATGATATTGGTTATTCTGTGCACTTGATCAATAGTTGAGTGCTCACTGCGAAAACCAAATTGGTGTTTCGGAAGTAGGTTATTTTTTTCAATTATTAGTTTGAGTCTTTTTAATAGCAACTTTTCAAAGAGTTTAGACATTATTGGCAGCAATGATATAGGCCTATATGATGTTCTTAGATGTGGCGGTTTTCCTGGTTTGGGGGTCATCATGATAACCTCAGCCACTTTCCAAAGTTTTGGCACATATTTTAACCTGGTTGCAGCGTTTATCATACTAGTTAACTTTACCATTCCTTTTCTCGGTAGCTGCTTTATTATTTATACGGTAATCAGATCAAACCCTGGTGCTTTCTTTAAGTTTAAGTTGTTTTTAATTTCCTTTCTTACTACAGTAGGCGATGTAGGTGTGACATCTTCGAGAATTTGTATTATGTTTTCATTCAATGTTTCTCGTAATTGACATTCATGAGGTTGAAATATATTTTCAAGATGATTAGCAAATCCTTCAGCTTTTTCCTTGTTTTTCTTTGCCCATCCATTTTCCTGAAAGAATGAATCTTTCCAGAGCGAATAATCCGTATTACTGTCATTCGTCAACTTACTTAAGTAGAAATTAACTGACTCATTTTTAGTTCTGAATTTCTCTTGTTAATTGTTGAGTAAGATTGCATAGTCTTCTTTTGTTTTGTGGAGCTGTAGTTTGGTGCCACTTCTCTGGATTCTTGTTTATCCCTAAGGAGGTTTCTAATTTCTAATGGATAGTTATTCCTTTTTAGTATTGATTTCATTTCTGGAGTACTTCTTTGTCCAGCTGATCCTTATCCAACTTTTCTACTTCTTTGTCCAGCTGATCCTTAGTTTTCAAAATAACTAAAAGTATTCCTTGTTCAAGGTGTACTTTGAAATTTTTCCAGTCTGTGTGTTGGTTGGTTAGTACTGGATTATTCTCTTTTTGAATGATATGCTCGCTTAGGGTAAGGACTATCGGATAATGATCTGAGCTCATATCTTGGCTTTGTTCGACTTTCACAAAATATTAGCCAAGTATTTTCCGGGGTCAGCTGGTCAACAATATGTTGATTTTCCTGTTGAAATGGATTCACGTGGCAATCAGTAATTATTCTCCTTTAGTTGTAGTTAATCTAAAACCCTGGGTGACTATTCTTTGCATTGAAGTCACCACCTATTATGAACCTTTTCCCAGACGCTTGAAAAACTCTGAGTGTTGTTTGTTTTTAATAAAATATATTGATGGGCAGGACAATCCTGCCACAACAATACTAAACTTGTTGGTTTTTATATAAACTACTGTGGCCTGAATTTCTCATTTTTCATACTTTGCTTCTTGAAATTGTTGGATATTTTTTTTATGATGACTGCACTTCCTCCTCTGGCTGAATTATCTGGATGAGTGGTGTGATATACGCAAAAGCATTTAAATGTTAAGTAGGTTTGCTTAGTAATATTTGTTTCCGAAACAAGACACACATCTATAGTCTCAATACCGAGTACTTCTTGTAGTTCTTGTTGATGCCGGAGCAGACCATTAGCATTCCATGACATGATTTTCATTGTGCTGTTCATTTTTGTGTGGATTTCGGGTTAGCTTTCAATGCGCTATTTTCCAATTTTTGTAGCCTCTCATCAAATTTTGTTTGTTTCATATCTTGTAATGTTTGACTGATGTCTATATCTATCGATTTTTGCTGTGTTTTATGACTAAGTCTCTCATTGCTTCGGCATATGTAACACTTTCAATTGTGAGATGGCGACCAACTCGTTGTCTATTGTCTTATGTTGTCTGCCTCTCGTATCATTTTGCCTGACCATACATTTGAGTTTTATTTATCCTTGGCAGTTTAATTTTCTAAATTTCCTTTGCAACAATACATCCTTGATAATTAGCAGGGTGGTCTTGTCCACAAAGAACACTTTTTAGATGTGTTTGCGGATTGTCACATTCTCTAGTTAGGTGATGTACGGCACATTTAACACACCTTGGAAGTTTTCGGAATTAGTTTAGACTTTTTAAATGGTTGAATTTCCACTTTCTGCAATCCAATAAACTAGTGATCTTGTAAATTTCAGTTATATTTTCATCACAGCTGTATGTTAGTACAAACATGTCTAGCTTTTTTTAGTTTCTCCAGCTAATTTTGTTCATTACGCTGATTATTTTAAATGGTTTTGATGATAATTCATCTTTTATTTGTTCTGGGCTACATATATGATGTATATAAGTTCCTTGCCATAATCCTGATTGGCCTTTCTTATTTTCATATGTGTGAAAGATAAATGACCCTTCGCTCAAAGTTTTCACTACGTTTCTATATGCATCTCCGCTATTTACGTTGATCAATTTAGTGATGAATGAATCTTCTGAAACACTCGCCTTAATTACTTCATAGAGTGCGTGATAATTTTTAACATCATCTACTAAGGTGGTGGGGAGGTAATTTTTACGTTTTTTGACGTTTGTCTCAACCTTTTGAGGTTGAGTAGTTTGATCCAATGTTTGCGGTTCTTGTGGTGGTGACGGTATATCATTTAATCTTCTCCTTTCAATTTTCCTAGACTTAGCACGAATCCATTCTGTTTCTTTAGGTAAGTCTTCATCGTCGGTTTGATATTAAACGTTCTTATTAACATTATAATTGGTGTTTTGGTTCTGTACCATCATTGAATATTCGGTTTGACATTTACTATTGTTGACATTAAATTCGGTATTCTGGTTCTGCTTCATTGATGGCTTAGCTTTGGTTGTATGCTGCAGATTGAGAATAATAATGCTTTGCTGATTTTTCTCATCAGTTAATTTTTGCCATTGTTTGTATAACATTCGCTTCTTTTCTGAGGCACAACTTTCAAGAACAGGTGTTTCACCCTATGGATTGCAATAATAACAGATAGCAAATTGTGTCACAATCAAACGGGTTGTATAAATGTTTGGAGGATGTATGCAGAATATTTGAACATCTATAAAAATTTCACAACATAAGAGGTCGCGTAAACTGTTTGCAAGTAAAGGGTCTCACATGAGAATGAAATGCAAAATGCACCCAGATAATGTGAGGTGAGATGATAGAGCATTTTTATCAGGCAATGGAGGAATACCTATGCGCAGTACATATGGTTCTGAATTCACAACCCCGATGGTATTGAAGTTTATACTAAATTTTACTAAAATCATTTAGTTTTATTTTAGTAAAAACTTCATCGCCCTATATACGGGATTGAACTTTTTACTAAATCTTACTAAATACCGCTTGCTATTCATTTGCATATATTCAGGGGCAAATATTTTACATCTTTTAAGTATCAAATATATTTTAATTTATTATGTATTGATGTAAAAATGTATTGAATAAGTAGTTAATTATTGTAAAGAATTTAGTTATTTAAAATAATATATTAATGTTTAAGTTTAGATTTAAAACCGTTTGACCGCAATTTATTTATTACCAAACATATAGTTGTGTTAAAAGAACAAACAACTAGGCTAAATTACCATCTGCCACACAGTATGTTACCAAATTAGTAATACTGTAACTGTAAAAAATTTCAAGACAATCCCTTGAGGTTTACTACCCCTACGCTCTAACTAACTGAAAATAGCGATTATTTATTAAGTTTCATCGTTCAAGAGTTGAAGAATACTAAAGGTATTTCCGCCAAATTACCATCGGTCTCACACTATTTTTACGTTAGCTTATTACTAATAGTGGAACTGTAAATAATTTCAAGACAATCCTTTGAGGTTTACTACCCCTACGCTCTAACTAACTGAAAATAGCGATTATTTATTAAGTTTCATCGTTCAAGAGTTGAAGAATACTAAAGGTATTTCCGCCAAATTACCATCGGTCTCACACTATTTTTACGTTAGCTTATTACTAATACTGTAACTGTAAATAATTTCAAGACAATCCTTTGAGGTTTACTACCCCTACGCTCTAACTAACTGAAAATAGCGATTATTTATTAAGTTTAATCGTCAATACCGATGGTAATTTGGCGGAACCAGTTACCTTTAGTATTCTTCAATGTATTGACGATTAAGCTTAATAAATAATCGCTATTTTCAGTTAGTTAGAGCGTAGGGGTAGTAAACCTCAAGGGATTGTTTTGACATTTTTTACACTTACAGTATTAGTAATATGCTAACGTAAAAATAGTGTGAGACCGATGGTAATTTAGCGGAACAACCTTTAGTATTCTTCAATGTATTGACGATTAAGCTTAATAAATAATCGCTATTTTCAGTTAGTTAGAGCGTAGGGGTAGTAACCCTGAAGGGATTGTCTTGACATTTTTTACAGTTACAGTATTACTGTTGTCTATTGGTTAGTTGGATGGTTATTCTGTGTGATTTTCTATTTTTTTATCGAAGGCATGTTTGTTAATAAATAAATTAAGGCCAATTAATTCTTAATTCTAAATAAATAAATTTACATAATTCGTCTTGATAAATTAACCCTTTTAAAATAATTAAATAATTATTTATTAAATTTTTAAATCATGTTGCAAAATAAATTAAAATATATTTCATATTTGAAAAGAAATTAAATATTTGCCCCTGAATATATGGAATTGAATAGCATGTGACACTTAGTAAAATTTAGTAAAAAGTTCACTCGCGTCAACCCCGTCATATTTGGAAGAACACCTACAAATCAGTTCTTGAAATGAAATCGAAATTTGAACCACGAATTGCAAAGTTTTTTGAGGAATAAGACTTATTATGTAAAATGATATTACCATAAACAATCCGCTATTTTGAGAATTATGTGAAGCTCCTTAGCAATATTATTTTCATAATCTCCGCATATTTTGTGGTATTTCACATTCGAAACGTATTACGAAGATTAATAAATTAGAATTAACTTATATGCTTTTTTCAAGTGTGCAAAATTCCAATATTGCGAATGTCAAAAGATTTTGGCAAACGCAAGAACATAAATATTTCTCAAACAAAAATAATATATTCTTATAGTTATTTGCTGTAGAAAGTCTACACGAATCTCAAATCATAAAATATATAAGAAAACGGGAAATTTATTCAACTTTTCATCACAATATGTTACCATCAATCACTTTGCTCGCATATTCTTTTGTCAAGAAACCGTATTCAACACAAATACTCGTAGGTTGATGATGGCACAGCCACACACAGAGCATATATAAATAAAACAAAACTCTAAACTCGCATTTGTATGATATGTTGGATGTTATAATAAATTCAGGCATGTAAATCATAAATCTGACGTGAAACTAAGGAGCGGCAGATTTCTTTTTTCGGGGGTAATTTTTTTTTTTTTAGAAGATGAATTTTATTTATGTTGTTTGATTTTCTTGGCTTCTGTTTCTGATTATCCAAACAGTTCAAGATCTGTTTGGTGTTCTATTTGAATTGATCAGTTTCATAAATATTCTTGCGATTTTAATTTTAACCGGGGTATCCATGTGTGACAAAATCGTATTTTAAAATATTTATTTTAAATAAAATGTATGGAAATTGTTAGTTCTTGAGATGCTACTCGTTGTAGTAAATCCTTTTACACATGGTAGAACTCAAATCGCACATGAACGCTCGTTATAATATTCATTCCGCAGTTTATGGTTTATCTGCCGGTAGTAAAAACAAATACTCGTATATACAAAGTAATATTTATTCTGTATACAAAAAATTGTTTGGGCTTTGGAATGGCTCAAAACCTAAAATATTATCTTACTTAATTAAATTATTCATATTTTTATTTGTTATTGACTTCCAATTTTAAGTTTTGGGATATATACTCATTATATTTACACCCGATGAAGTAGAAGGTAAGTCGGGATGGTTGCCGTACCACATATATACAGGAGTACAAGAAATATAAAAAATTTAAATTTATTTTATTGCCATTGTATACTTTGTATATATATTGCTTTTGCTTATATGGTTTTATTAGATTTATACGATTTCACGATCCAAGTACCGCATGCGGAACCAGAACACAGGTTTGATATGTATAGTGTTTTACCTTTACATAATCCGGGTGTGCAGTGTACACGACGCGTATTATACGCTGTACGCTGTACGAGTTACGCATTTCCCAATCAATTTAAATTTATTTCGTTTCTAAATTAAATTGTGTGTGAAATTGTTTGTGCAAATTTTGTGAGAAATAATTTTTCTTATCGAGAGAGATAAAGATTAATTTCACGCAGGAAGAGCAAGCCAATTATTTGAAATGCAGCTGGAATATTAGAACTTTAGAACTTTTATTTGTTTAGAAAATCAAGGTTATTATGAAATGTCATACTTTTCAAAATTTATGTAAGATATATTTAAAATGTGTCTAACACTATGTAACGACAGGCTTTTGGTTGACTGCCGTCAACAAAAAACAAAAAATAACGTATTTTGAAAGAGAAAATGTGTTACACCAGTGCACGCCATGCTTTCCACCGCTAGCTCAGGGTGGAGGTAAGATTGGTCGTGCGGTTGTGCACTGATCGATCTAACACAACTATGGCACAAGAGCTATAATTAAATGCAGCTTACTTTAATTCAACTCACCCATTCGCATCACTCCATTTGGTCACTCCTTAGCTACTCATTGTTGATAATAAAAAAATATAATAAACGATTTAACTTGCAACATACTTTAAAAGGGTACACTTTATTACCAGAAATTTCATTTTAAGCAAAATTTTAAGAATTCAAATCAAAATGACTAAAACTTGATTGTAACAATTGGCTAATGAAACCAAACAAAAATAATTAAAATTTATATGAAAGGTTACCTTGACGGAGTATTCGCAGACGGAGAAGCGCTCCAACGACCCTGGTGCCGCCCGGGGTTCCTATGGAAAATATTCCTACGAAAGAAACAAGAAAATGTTTAATTAACTGAATATTTTCACCTTTAAGAATCCGACCATAAGGTATCATAAGAATACTCAAAAAAAAATTATGTAAGTATACTAAGAAAACAGAACATAAAAATTCAAACCACATGAAAGAAAAATTGAATCAAAAAAAAAACTAAACCAAAATAATCCGGTAGTTCACCAACTACCGTATATTAGGATCAACGGTATCCTTGATCAGCTGGTTTACACCGGCACTATCGACGCCAAAAACCGCAGAATCACCGCCACCAATATCACAACTACACCATGCGGCTAGAACCCGTCGCGCCATGCTCTGTTGGACGACCGACACCACTAGCGCCAATTCGTCCGTTGAAGCCGTAACCCCGCTATATAAACTTCTCACGACCAATATTGATTTTTAAGCTCATTCGTGCTTTGCAACCGTTAGTCCCGCATCATCGAACACAATTTTGTTTTGTCTCCGAACCCAATCACCAACGGTACACGATACTGTAGGTAGTAATGCCGAATACTTCACTGTATTTTACGTTTTTACTAATTTTCATGCAATTTTCAGTTACACATACTCGATTTAATCATTTTAATTTGACAGGCATTCACTTATTAACCTGTATGTCGAATAAAAAGATAATTCACCACGCCCACAATATATTGAAGTATTTAAGTTCTTAAAAGTTAAGTACACCACCGCGCACATCTTATTTTGCCAACCTCGTAGGCGCAACCACAATTCAACCGGTACACCAGTTGTACATAGCAGATTTTCCAGGCGCAACACCATGGCGTACACTGTGCCACCGAAGCAGTATACTCGTACGTGATACGTACATCGAACGTACGTTATAACTACTGACACTACTGTCTAATTTTGTAGCTCGTCAAAGTGTAAATCAGTAATATGGTGGATTTGGCGTTGAAGCAACGCTCCAAAAAGAAATGAACTCAAATGATGATGGATACATTTTAAATCTTCATTTTTTACTTTATATTAACAAAGCGTCGTTTGGTATTTTAACCGTATTAGATTTTTGTTGTTAATGAGTTTTTTTTTGTAAAGCTTGATTCCCCGTTTATGTCTGTTCCTTGCGGTCGACATAAAAACTAAGAAAAAACTAAAGCAATAATGCTGAATAACAACTTTACCAATTTTGAAGCGTTTTTAGGCCAATAAGTTCAAACACAGATGGCACTGAATCAATTTTTTTATTTTTTAAGTGTCGATAAAGATGATTAAAGCGTTTATTCCATGGAAAAAATTTACTGTCAGTTTTTTTTGACTGAGAAAAGAAAACAAAAAAATCTTAAAAGTCCATAAGGGTGACAAAGAAAAAATTTAATTTTTATAGAAAAATTTTTTGCTTTAGTTTTGACGCATTCTACATTCAAAAGTTGTGTAATTTCAGAAGTGTAAGCGGCCATTAATTTATAATTAATTAATATCTAATTGTTTGTGATTTCAAAAATATTTTAAAAACGTTTATTACCAAGATGGATTTTCAGGATTTAGATTATTTAGATCCACTAAATGTAATGAATTTAAATAAAATGCAAAATAAAAATAAAAGAAAACCAATATGTTGGGTTCGTCCTGATTATTTAGAGCGAGATCGAACGGGCGGATCTAATTGTATCTTTAAAGAGTTATAACAAGGCCGAAAATTATTTTATACTTATACCCGCATGACTGAAAAAGAGGGGTTCAAATTGACAGTGACGCGTTCATATAGCGCTACTTAATTATATTGGGTACACTCTAGCCACTCCTCTCTATTCCCAACTCCGCCTTCTCGTAGTGAATCCTGTTAACCTTTAAACAACAGAAGGGCTCTGGGGCAAGGCTGAGGGGTACAAATAAAAGCAATTATTTTTTGTGATATATCGTATCTAGCTGCTTCAGTAACTCAAGCCAAGGTGGCACTGAGAGGCCTTAGACTTAGCGGTGGCACTGTGAGCTTAGTATTTAGTATGCGAACTCCGAATTAGGCGATATTCGGTTTGAAATCCTAGCACAATATATATATATATATATATATATATATATATATATATATATATATATATATATATATATATATATATATATATATATATATATGTATATGTTTATGGACGTACGTTTTTTTCGGTGGAGGAAATGTTAATCCCTCATAATAATCAAGTTTGATTTCAGGAAAGTTATCAATTAAAATTTTTTAAGATCTTGATTGCTGATTATTTATATGTAGAAAACAAAAATTATTGTACCGTCTTGTGCCTTACTAACTATTAACTACTTAGATGTCTGTAACCAGGTCAGGTCTCTCATATCTAATATCCCTCCATCTTGTTATATGTAAAAGGGGTGTACGGTAGGCCCGGTGTATCCGGGATCCCTGCTTAGTCTTGGCCGAACATTCTAATCAATCAATCAATCAATACCCGCATGACTATTAAAGAGATTGATGTATTTTTGGCGATGGTTGGGCTCCCGATTTCGAAAGAAACTGTGGTTAAAACGCCTTGAACCCAACTTTAAGAGTGGCATAGTGACATTGAGGTATGCTACATATGTACAATATGTATTATACCTAACAAAAAATATCGATCGAATATTTTTCATATTGTGTAATTAATTCTATATGAACATTTAATAACGTATTAAGATCTAATCACGTATTAGATTTCTTGCTACGAGTGAATCCCAGACCAGTTTGGCGATCACCTATAAGTGTTCAGAAAGCAGTGTTCATCGATTTGTGACAGGAACAAACGAAGGCCATCACAACAGTCTTAAAAATTAGAGTGTTTCCGAAGATAAATAAGGAATATTTTAAGACTGTTGCATCTCGATTTGAAGAAAAGTGGAACCTCGGGGGAGACGATTTCCCATTTTCAAAATTATTGTATTAATTTATATTTTACTTTAGGCACCAAGTAATTTGGGTTCCGAATTTTTTAACAATAAAATTGTTCTTGCGATGACGATTATAATTTTATAATGTGCAGTTTGTCAGAAAACGCTTTCGTAAGTATTATGAAATTTTGAAAATAAAGTAGACTTCAATTTAATTTTAAAATATTTCTAGTACTCCTGAACCACGAATCGTGACCAACAATTTTACATTGCCGTATGTGTTCATAGCAGATGATGCGTTTGCATTAGATGAAAATATGATGAAACCATAACTATGTACGCCGTTGAAAAAAACAACAAAATTTTATTTATCGACTAAACCGGGCCCGCCGTATCATCGAAAATTGTTTTGGCATTCTTGTCTCTAAATGGCGAATAATTATAGGACACCGATCATTGCGGATTTTACATTGGTCGAGAATATTGTTCAGTCTTGTGTCTGCTTAGATAACTGGCTAAGACAGAAACATATACGTTATATTACTCCCGATATGATAGATCGAGAAATTGATTGAGTTATAGTACCAGGTAAACCTTTTAATTTTGTAATTACAAAAATATTACAATTTACAATGTATTTAACATTATAATTATTAAGCTTCATGGAATAATATCGACAGCAACTTTATGCATCTCCAAAAAATAAATAGAAATTGAACCAACGCAGTAAAAAAAAACTCGGGATCAACTTGCACATTATTTTGCTGGAGACGGGCGGGTAAACACATAGCATTCCTGGATATTAATTATTATTTTTTGTTTATTTAGGGGATGTTCACGAAGAGCAACTTTAATTGTCGGTAATTTACCTTTACGGTCATAGTCATATTTTTGCATTGGATTTTTAGAATATGTACATTTATAATTTTGTTGGTTAAAATTTATTTGCATTGTATAAGGTTTTTATGCCTAATGGAGACTTGATTTTTAATTTGAATTTTGTTATGTTGAGTCTGCATATGTGCTTTTCCTTACATAAATATGTAAATAAAATATAAAATTAAATACTTCAATTAGGTTCATTTTGCTGGATACCCCCACATCATCCAAAAATGTCAGAATATTACGGTTTATATTCCGTTTTACCTCCTGAAGCACCACTAGGTGGTCTTTTTTTCGAAGGAATAGACAAGGCCTTTACGGCATCCCAATGTTTTCTAACCCTTAAAACATTTAGTTCGCTTTTCTCCAGATCTGTTAAGATAGGATAAGAAAATTTTTTAATTAAAATCAATTAGGTTGGTTTAGCAAAAATTATTACTCGATTCCATTTAGAAAATTAATACTCTGGACTCAGATACTTATAGAACCTTATCTATGAAATTGTATGCTGGAAAGAATCAGTGGCTCACTAACGAGAACAAACAAGCTCGACCTATAAAAGTCATGGTAAGAAGTTTGCATCACACTTGCTCAAGCAAAGAAATAATGGAAGAGTTACAAAATAAAGTTCTTAAAATACTAGATGCAACTTTTGAATATTAAACCCAGTGTTCGCCTAATTTTTCCGGAAAACTCATGTTTTCTAGTTGGATTGGGTCTAGTACAATGTGAAAATACCTATCCCAGGAGTTGTAACCTCTTAGAAGTATCTTAGAACAGAGGATTTTTACTTCAATTTTTGCCTTTACAACTTTTGAATATTTAACCCAGTGTTCCCCTAATTTTTCCAGAAAACACATGTTCTCTAGTTAGATTGGGTCTAGTAAAAAGTGAAAAAACTTATTCCAGGAGTTGTAACCTCTTAGAAGTATCTTAGAACAGAGGATTTTTACTTCAATTTTTGCCTTTACAACTTTTGAATATTTAACCCAGTGTCCTCCTAAATTTTCCGGAAAAATCAAATTTTCTAGTTGGATTTGGACTAGTACAAAGTGAAAACACCTAGGTTTTGAAATTTTAAATCTATCAGTAAAACGAATTATTTAAAATTGCATATTTAACTAGCTTCGCCTAATCCACAAACCAGATTTTTACTTAGGATTTATTTAGGAATTATTTCATTCCCGTATACAGGGGTGTGAAATATTTCCTAAACATTTCCTAATTTTTTTAACTTAGGAAATATTTCACGAGCGTAGGGAGAGCTGTGCCAACCAAGTGTACAAATTGTAATGGCCAACATTCGGCTAATTATCGAGGATGTGCGTTTGCTAAACAACTACATAAATCCAGAAATAAAACAAGAAATCAACTGCAAAATCACGAAAATCTAAGAGTTCAAATATCAAATCACATGGATTAAAACCCACAACCAAGCAACACAGGGCAAAGAAGTTCGTTTGACCAGGTAGTAAAAGCTTTTTCAACCAAACATACGGGCTCCGAAAATAACCAAGTTATGGAAAACTTGGCATTGTAGCTATTACAAAGTGGCTAGATGACCAAAATAATCTGAACAACATGATACTTGATCAATTGAATAAAATGCAACTCCCTCAACGCAATCCAACAAAAAATGTAACAACCCGACTGATGCGGAATACATATGATGAATATTAGTACCCTTTACCTCAACCACAACTAACCAAAATTAATAAACTGACCAAATCTAATCTAGAGTGTGAATTTAATTGAGACTAACATTTTAATATATTTAAGTAGTTAGAAAATGACCTTGCTGCGGTTTGCCCTAGTTGATTCTGTGACTAACATCCTTTCCTAACTAGCCTTATCTGTTAAAGATGCAGGCAGGGCCTGGAACCGCATGATGCCGAAATGTTATTCGCATTCAGATATAATTTGTTATTTGATTGTTGATATTTCAGGATTATGGTAACGTACCTAGGATTGCCGTTATGCTTGGCCTGTACGCCTCTGTGGCAATTTTAAAGACGTCCCTTAAACAGAAATTTAGTCAAATTTGACAATACAAATTTATTTAATCACATAAATTTTAGTTTCATGTACTCGGGCACAGCTCAAAAGAAAAACTGCAAAATGTCACTAAGCACTTTAAAAAAATGTCTAATTCTTCTAACTATAAATAGTAGTAATTGCTGTTTGAATAAATTTAACGTTAAGTCAAATAAAAAAAAATCTGAAACTCAAATCAGCTTACAAGTATTTTTATTATTTTGAGAATAAAATTTGGGTTATTTATTACCCAAATTTTCTTCTGATTCAGATTTTATTCAGCACGAAATCAGAGATGAAAATCAAGATCTGAAATATATTCCCATTCTGGAATAGTAAACAGATCCCTAACTCCTAGTAATAAATCCCTGCCATCTATATTTCCAAACTAATAAAAGTAACGATGAAATTAAATTTTGCAAACGAGTATGATAACAACTAACTTCACACCAGTATAGCATTCATTTTTAGTCGTATAATACTCCCGTATACCGTACAGGATATAATAGCAAAAGTTTTCGTCGAGTGAAAATAAAAACCGATTATTTTTTAGAACATAAGTCTTTTAGAGTGAGAAAATTCTTTATCCTTAAGGGATAATTTATTACGTCGTACATACGTCATTTCTTTAAATCCGTAACAACCATTATTACATACCAAGTATTTATATGTTCGTCTTTATCCCAACATACATGCATGTACCGTATACCAAATTTTAATTTCTAACTTTTAATATTTAATAGGAAAAATTGAAAATGTTTTTATTGTAGTTCGGATCTTCTCGTATACACCCGTACAGATTTTATATATTTCGAACAAAATTAAATTAAGGAGCTTTTCTTTAGGGGAATATTAATTAAGTTTTTGTTTATTTTTATAAGATCTATTTATGTATATACGAGACGAACGATCGGTTCTATAATATAATGGAATGGCCATATCGTTTATAAACTCGTATACAGTTTAATTGCCATAATGGAGCAAATCATAAAGCAAACTGCATTAATAAAATTAACAGAGCGCATGAAGCGGAAGCACAGCGAAATGACGTTGCATCATAAACTATAAAATTGTATAATTAAAATAAAATTCGGGAACTATGCAATAAAATTTTTTGTTTTGGAACTGCATTAAATGTATACGCCCGAACTACTTGTTGTAAAATGAGCAAAAAGCTTTTTTATTACGGCTCAATCGATATATAGGTAGCCTCTATATACCATAGAGTGGATACCCGGATTCCGCTTCTATAAATGGTGCGAGGTAAATCAAATAATTACCCATTAGGTTTAATTTTAAATGCCGGATGGGGTATGTGTAAACAGTCGTCCCAATCAATATTCTTATCACAATTCTTACAATGAATGAGCTTTCTAGTCTTTTATTTTCCTTTTTAAATCGACGTTAAATAATATTGATTACGGTTGGATCTTTGTAGAGGTTGCAGAGGTGCCATCCAATGAAACATACGAATATATACCTTTTTCAAAAAAGTTTAATTTGGGATGTTGTTGTTTTAGACGGGAACAGAATAAAGCAAAAACTCTCTTAAGGCATCATTGAACGGTTATAAATTTTTGGTCGAAGAATGTGTATACATACGTTCGGTTCGTTTGTACGTTTTTATGTATGAAACGATTTAAATGGAAATTTCATTTTAGATTAATGGACATGATTTTGAAATTGGTGGAATATACGGTCTATTGGTCTCGATTGGTTTTGTCAAAAATTTTTATTTTATTTATGCACTATCTGTAAATTTGCAATAAGTGATAGCATCTCTTATGAGATAAGAAACCATTATCAAGTATTTTTTTTAATTTTTGCTTGTTTGACCGTCCGCACCAGTTTCGTTATCGCACTTTCAAGCGAAGACTTCTGCACCGATTTTAATGCTACTAATTAGGTTTGTAGCTATCAATCAAGGAAGCAATCTGCACTTTTTTATGTTTTTATGTTATCGATTTTTATGTTATCAGATAAAACTTGAACTGGTCAGGTGTGGGTAACCAAAGCATATCTTCGGTTGTTTTTTTTGTGCTATTGTTTTATTTTCAAGTAAAACCAAATTGGAAAATTCAAGCAAAGTTTTACAAGATCTTAATTGGAATTTTTCATCGCGTTTTTTGATTTAACCTATCTACTGATGGCATACATATTGTTGTAATAATCTTTGAGGTGGATTTTTGGACAGTGAAAAGACGGATTTAATCTCAGGATCGTCAACAAGATATGTACCAAATACCAAGCATAAAAGGAGTACCTGTTAGATAATAGAAAGCTTGAATAATTAATTTGCAAATTAAATAAACACCCACGTTGGCTACCAGCGGAATTGACAGCACGATCACTAAAGGGAAGATTTGTTGTTCGGCATTTCTTTAGTCTTTGTACCCCTTTTTACAAAATAAAATATTCCAGCGGAATAAATTGTTGGAAGTGTTCCTTAAAACGACAAATTCATCCATCTCCAACGTAAAGAACATTGATATATAAAATTTTGAAATTTTACAATGTTCCATCTTTCGCCGCCATTTCTTAATGTTCTATGATGAAATTTGGTTAGTTTTATTGGTGAAATATTCCAAAAACATTAAACTTAACCATTTCGAAACCAATCCTTATGAAATTAGGTTTCTGAAGAGTGTTTTTTAGAGGTTCACAATTTTAAATTAAATAAAACAAAGAAAAACATTTTGAATATCAGTGAAACTAGCTTTATCGTACATGGCGTAATCTGGAGGTCCAATTTTCGATCACTTCTCGCAGCAATTGCTGCCGTATCTCGCTAATAACTCGTCGAATGTTGTGTTCCTAGTGTTCAATCGTCTATGGTTTATCGGCGTAGACAAGTGACTTAACATATCCCTAAAGAAAATATTATAATGGAGTTAGGTCACACGATCTCGGTGGAAAATAAACAAGACCATTACGTGAAATTAGTCTTTCATCAAATGTTTCTTTGGAACCTGTTGGAACCACATATCAGCAAGATTAATGTCATCCAATTGGGGTACACAAAAGTTAGAAATCATGTCTCTATACCGTTCACTGTTGACTGTAACATTCCGCCCATCAATTTTGAAGACATATAGACCAATGATTCCGCCGATACATAAAGCATACCAAACAGTGACTTCTCTGGATATAAAGGTGTTTCGGTAAAGGCTTGTAGATTATCTTCACTCCAAATCCGACATTCAATCAAAAGTGAGATGAAGCTCATCAAGCTGAACAAAATTTTGTTTGGAAAAACAACATCAATAGCAATATGCACAAGTTGAATTTTGTATGCATGTTAACCAAGGTCTTTAGTTAAAATCTTCCATAAAGTGGATGGACACAACTCTAGTGGCTGAGAACGACGTCGAATTGATTGATTTGGGTCTTCCTCAATGCTACAATGCTATATTTAACGTCTTACTAGATGCGTATTATCATTTAGACTACATACGTGGTGCGAAACGATCCATGGTTAACCGAATTTCCCGCTCTGATGGACGATGAGTTTGGCGAACAGAACCATTATTTTGATAAAAAATTTCAACAATTTGCAAGTGTTGCTCTGGCGTGGGTCTATTCAAGCAAATGACAAGTGATCCTAAAAAACACTCTTTAGATTGATTTTGGATAGAAAGATTAATTTCTTTAAAGTTTTGGTATCTACCCATTCTACATGATTAAAATGGATTTTGACTTTGCTGGAGAGTACTCGGCTAATTCTAACACAATAATTATGAAATTTATATTGAAGGTCTGAATTGTAATTCTTATCTTATATGTATTTTAACAAGGCTGATTGTGTCATCATGATTGTATCCAAGTACAACAAAAGTGAGACGTATACCTGGTTTTGTATAAAGGTTGACAAAATCAAAGATATCTGGGATGATTTCCAACTAACGGTCGGGTGAACCCACTAAACCTATTCTGATACACACTTGAGTACCGGTGCCTCCTGAAGATTGTTTTTTTCAAACGTGAAGCCAACCACTAATCGTTTGTTCACGGGTTGACCGGTAATCCTTCGATTATATTACTGGATCCGGATCGGCTTTGCAATACATAAGTGAGAAGATCCGTATTAGGGTCATTTCAGGATTGCAGTTATTTTTTTTTATTTTTATTTTTTTAGCTGGTAATCATACGTCTTCCAAGCTTGCTTTTAAACAGAGAAACTTCCATCATAGCAAAGCATCTACTTTTAAGCTTAGGTCACTGCTTGCTGTAGCGCATACAGATTTATAACCTTCTTGACGTTGGCCGAAACTTTTACAAGAGGATGCAAAGATTAGACCTTGCATTTTTATTTCTCATAATATCAACGCCACGAATGTAGTTCAGTTGACGTTAGGGCTATGCTTGTCACCCTCAATAAGCAAAACACTGGTAGTCAGTGGCCATCAGTTTATCTTCCGTATAACCCTGTTTCACTTCCACCATCGGAAGATTTACTTAGTGTTTCGGTGCGATTGTAATGCTCATCACTCATTATGAGGCAGCTCTAATATTAACAATAGAGTTTTGTCCCTATCTAACTATCTAAGTACTTTTGAACTTGAAATCCTCAATAAAGGGTGCGAGCCAAATTTTCTGAATTATATAAGGTGGGAAATGATTGATATCAGTTTGTGCTTTGTGCACCAATCATTGATATGGTATTCAGCAGGAAAGTGATTCTTGATATTTTTCCACAGACCACAGGTGTCTCGCTTTCAACATAAACCTTAAAAGACTACCTCTTAAACCTTACCGTAGTAACAAACTAACAAACTGAAAAGCTTTCACTATTGAGCTCTAACCTCTGATAATTTCACTGGGCGAGACACGTTCGGCTGATAATATTGAATTACTAGCATCGTTTTTGACGCAAGCAATTAATTTAGCTTTTAAAAAATCGTAACCTCTCATTACAACATAATAACTAAGGAAATCTACCAGGAACAGAGCCTAAATATCCAACCTTCAAAATGATTGTGATTTAGCCTAGTAACACAATGAGAATATTATAAACTTTTTAGATCCGATCGTAGGGCTTATCTTGGATTACCATCTGTGAAGAAATTAACCGTCTTTCCGGCATCACCTTTAATTGGAAGAAATTTGCTAAATTACTACTGACTGTTCACTTTCCAGGTTTCATCAATATTAACTCTGAGTCTGTTGATTTCGGAGAACACAACGCTAATGGCAACCCACCTGACTGGGACTTAGCCCACTATTTTCTGCCGAATTACAACACGGGTTTTTTTTTCGTGAAAACTTACGGTGGTTTAAAGTTGGCATTATTTTCGGGATTGTCCCGCAATATTGAGGCAGAAGCAAAATATTTTCAATACTAAAGCTGGCAGATCTGATAACAATGACCCCAAAGCATTTATTCCTATATGTATAGCACGAAGCATGCTTACAGAATTGACAAATCGTTTGAGTCCGCTCTACATGAACTTGTTACAAGAATTGAAAGGTCGCCTACCATTAAAGAGTTTGTCGTGAACACGTTCCTGGACGTTGCAGGTACCTTCGATAGCATCTCGTTTTCTACCATTATCGAAGATGTACTAGTTTTGACATTAACCAAACCATCCTTCCATGGATTCATTTCTTGTTCAGGTCTCGCATTGTTGAGGTCGAAATGGATTATCCTTCAGTATCCGCTAACGTATCCAAAGGTAGCCCCCAAAGGAGTGTTTTGTCACCTCTCTTATGTTGTATCAATCATGTTTTATTGCTCAGAGCAATACTGATGATCTTGTCATCACTCTTTCAGGGAAACACTTAACAATCTTACCCGACTTAATGCAGCGCGCTCTACAACTTGTAGGGATGTAGTGCCTTGAGAAGGGTTTGCGTGCTAAGCCCAGTTTACAGGTGTTTACTAAACGACGAAATATTGGTGAACTGATTCTTCTCTTTTTAGAGAAACTATTACCGGATCAAATACCATCAAACCTTAGACAGTTAACTGCAAAAAGCGACTGCCGTTTCTTGACAATATAGAAGAGCACTTGTCAACTTGGGAAGTCCTGTGGTTTGACTCCCAAAATGCTGTTGTTTATTTACAAATCGTTGGTCTTACCTATGCTTTCTTTCTCTGTTGTGTGATGCCCTTGGTAAAATCGAATCCCACTTTAGCGAGATTTAACAATCTGCAGGATGTGGCATGCAGATCTGTTACTATTGCTATGGCCTCGACTCCGATCCTCGCTTTGCAGACCATTTTGTTCCTACCCTCGCAGAAGTCTTCCATTATGGGTACAGCTTGTTCCACCGCATTTAGACTAAAGTTCGTTGGGGTGTTGAACTACCTAAGTTTGATTGCAGGCCATATACACATGCTCAATCTCTTCAGTTTATCTATATACCATAAATTCATTATGGTTAATAACAATCAATTACCATAATTCGACTTAGATAATTCCTTCTTAGTGGTTTCTGGCCGAAGAATCAGCCACTACATTTCCTCCAATATTACAATGAACCGGCACCCACATTACCTTGATACTATTTTTGCAACACGGGCGATTAATAAAATGTTTACAGTCTTTAACCAGTTTGGAAGTGGTCATAATAATATTTTCATCTGAAACAGCGAGGTTATACGCTTTAATCGCATACTGCGTGAGAGTAATCACGAATTACAGTAGATTCCAAAACCCGCACCTCATTCAGAGAGAAGGCCGTGTGCGAAGAAAACTAACGACTCAGTCACCCGGTTATTGAAGTCTTGGTTCAACGATGCAGAAACTAAAATTACCAGAATCATCCAGGAACAAGATTTCTATAACAAAATTTACTGTCTAAAATCCTAAAGGCAATTACAGAAAAAAGCAGACTCCTGTTTTTGAATCTGGTCTTAGATAGTAATGGAATACTAAGAGTGTTTGGTCGACTACAAAATTCAAATCTTACGCCTTCCATTTGAAATCCAATAAACTTGCACAAACACAACGTAATAACGGCTGAATCATTGAAGATGCAAACTATAGCAAGTTGCACGGTGGTGTTCAATTGACCTTAGTATATTTACAGAACATATACCGGATTATTAATTCGTGACGTTATTCAAAAATGTTTAAAATGTTTCCGCCATAAACAACATATGACAGAACAATTAATGAGAACATTATCAGGTGCTAGAGTACAGCCAGGGAGAGCATTTGCCAATGCAAGAGCGAGCAACCAAATAATGGTTACTAAGGCGCTCGATATTGAAATAGTAAGCAGTCTTACGTCAGAATCTTTCATTCCTACCTACAAACGATTCATTTCCAAGCGAGAATGGTGTACCGATATTTACTCCGACAATGAAACTTCTTAAAAAATAACTATTACCAATCGACATTGCATCTATGTTAGCGATTGATGGAACCAACCGGCACTTCATCCCACCACGCATTTCCCATTTCTCAAAATAGTTATTGGGGAATCAACCTTGACATTCAAGGAACTCTACACGGTTTCAACTCAAATTGAAGCATGCCTCAGATTACAGCTCTTACCACCACCCACAAATTACACCTCTGACTTAGTAATAACCCCAGAGTATTTCTTAATTGGCGATTCTTAGTTGGTTGTATGATTGATTATTTTCTTTTCTGAAAAACGCCTAAATGTTCTCATTTACATAGTTTTGGGATACATTTTGTATACTTTTAAAGTTAGCCGGCTCGATCCAGCCGAAACATGTCGATAATGCAGATTCGGCTGTAACAAGTAAAGCAATCAGTCCGAAAATGGCGGTAATGCAGATTCGGTTGTAAGTCTTAATGTGTATCAGCCGAAAAATGTCGATAACGCAGATTAAAAACAATACGGATTATCCGCTAGTAAAAGTCGGTAAGAATGATTCGTATACATAGCCAGCCAAAAATGTCGTTAAATAAGATAAATACATTTGACGTGTTAAACAGTAATTTTTTCTTTAATCCAAAATGTTTAGTTCGTTGCATTAAATACATTAAAATTATAATACAAAACTATTTTACCACTGAAACATCTCGAAGAAATATATGAAGCAAAACCTCAAAAATTTAAGGTCAATTTTCATGTTGGGAGTCCAGAAAAACTCGATTGAATATATCGCACACACAAAATTTGAAAAACTCTAAAATTTGACCGTTTGAAGTGTCATGGCTGGAAATAGATCCAATGATAGGTCTTAATGATGCTTATACCAGGAAAATATTTCAGGTCAATTTTCATTTTGAAAAAAAAAATATCTGTATTATCGGCATTATTCGGCTATCATTTAATATTAATTTTATTTAATCTGCATTATCGGCATTTTTCGGCTGGGTATTTCTGTGGGTTTCTTCACCATTTTATATGTTTTATTCAACCGAGTTTTCCCGGACTCCCAACATGAAAAGTGACCTGAAAGATTTTCCAGAAATGAGCATCATTAAGACCTTTCATTCGAATCCATTTCTAGCCATGACACTTTAAACGGTCAATTTTTAGAAATTTTCAAATTATGTGTGTGCGATATATTCAATCGAGTTTTCCCGGACTCCCAACATGAAAATTGACCTGATACTTTTTCCAGGTATGAGCATCATTAAGACCTTTCATTTTAATCTATTTCCAGCCATGACACTTTAAACGGTCCATTTTTAGAAATTTTCAAATTATGTGTGTGCGATATATTCAATCGAGATTTCCCGGGCTCCCAACATGAAAATTGACTTTACGTTTTTAAAATGATATTCAATGGAAGGCACTTTATTTGAAATATTGTCTGGACATGTCACTATAGATGAATTTCCGATTTAACCTCCCCAAACATCTAATAACACTTAGAAAAATTTGGTTTGGGTAATTTGTTTTAAATTCGAATTAACAATTCTTATTTTAATTTTTGTATTTGTTTTTTTAGGAACAGCAAAATTTTTATTTTATTTCTAATATAATTAATTGATTTCCGATATAAAACTTGTATAATGCAGATACGGCATTTTTCGGCTGGAGTTTTCGATGAACATTATCGATATTTTTCGGCTGAACATTTTGGGCTAACGATAATAGGGTACATTTTGTAGAATCTTCATCCCGATCCATGTACCAAAAATCCAATTTCATATTATACATTTTTGTGTGAATTCGGAGCTTTCATGAATAAATACGATTAATAAAATTAAATTCACTGCTTTTAGAATTTTGCCCGAAAGCTTCTACGATTATAAACTTTTCGGTGGTATTTAAACAAATTGTAACAAGGGTTTATCGTAACATCAAACACATTTTATTTTGTAAAGTTCTACTGCCTTAATTTTTATTAACTAATTGAAAATAACAAAAAGAATTTTTCATCTGTAAATCAAAAAAATAAGAAAATAAATAAATGTTAAATTATCTGGTGTACCGAATTATGGATTGAGTTGTTTTGTATGTCGAGTGGTACGAGTGTATAATTTATAATATCTTACTGAGGTTTTTATTGTAGTAACGGCTTGGCGGAGGGTTAAACACCCCGGAATATTTTATATTCCTTCCCCGGAATTAAACTGAAAAATTCAAAATATAAAAAAGGTTCATCTTATAATTGAAAAACATTAAAAATTGTATATTACAGTATCAACAATAACACAAAATAAAAAATTAAATTTAATAATTTTAATGTTCCAAATTGAAGATGAAATATCATAAATTTTATAAAAATACTTGGAAGGCGGGAAAAACATTACGCCGATTTATATTTTTTTAATACTTATTAAAATTAATCGCATTTTTTATTGCCTATACCTGCGTTACAACCTAAGATTTTTGCCCTGGCATAATATGATTACAAAAATGATTTTGCTGAAATCGCTAATTATAGCTAAAATCATATAAAATTATCAAGCGCTGAATAAGCAAATTTTTTATTTTAAAATTTAAATCTAATCTTGATGGTATACGTTAAACTTAAATTTGTGTTTAACTCATCTTAACATATTTTATGTTGTGCATATCAACTTTATCTTCTAACATATTAAACATAGAAATATGGTAACAGTAAAAGTTGTTTAACGTGTTCGTTTATAATGACATACCAGCTGTACAAACAATCTTTTCTCGGTTATTTTTCACATCTAAATAGAGTTATATAAACGTCTTATATATAAATGGTACATACACATATACAATTTGAAAATGTTAAAGACGACGGTGCGGTAAAAAAATATTTTTCAGCAACTTTATCGTTAAGCAAGGTAGATAAAATACGGAGAAAAAAATATTACTTTAACGTTTAACAAATCACCTGACGATATTCTCATAACAAAGCATATACTATTGTTACAGTATGCTAGACTTTTGATTCAAAATGTACTGAAGAATTATGGGTTAAGGAGCTAAACAAGTATTTTGTTATAAAATCTTCGATAAATTCATATTTTTACCAGTATTGTAAAACCAGATTTAAAAAAATATCTTTTAAATACTAAGATGGTGTCTGAACTGTGTGATAAATATTTGTTAATACTAATTTTGTGTAAATCCGACGAACGAATTAAGTTTCAAATCAATTTTATGATGCTATAAACCGACCAAATGGCTCAGTGGTTAAAGCTTTGGCATTTGGATCGGGAGGTACCCGATGCAAAGGGAATTTTCATCAACAGATTATGATCTGTGATGAAATGGAACACATCTATAACTCCCTGTGGGAGTGCACAACTCATGGGCCGATCCATCTTCCATGCCAGTATAGGCTGGCATGGAGCTATGCAATGTGCAGATGGTGATAAAATCGGACCTATAACCGTACGTCCTCGAATTGGCCTACACTGGCGTACAAGTAAGGACGGAAAAAGCAAACCACGAAATAGTTGGGAGAGCCTTGGCCCCAGAACAGATTGCTGGAACAATAAAATTAAAAAAAATGAAGATATGTATAATATTGTGTTTAATCAGAGCCATCTAGATTAATGAGCCCTGTTCAAGCTTTTTTCTACTAAACTTAAAATATAAAGTATACAAATTTTTATTTGCCCTTGAAAATAATGAAATACGGCCAATTTTATTTGTTAATTTAAGTCTATTTGTTCCATGAGCTTTAGTAATAGTTTTCTATGGAAAAATACAAAAAAGTTCAAACTTTAATTAGTTCTTAAAAGAGGATTTAAGAAAATCCTTAAAACTACGTGAAAATCAACTTGAGAAATTAATAATGAGCTTTTATATATATTGTTGTTGTATTTCGTGATTAGCCGTGTTTTTTTATTAGCGCCCCATAGCTGAATCCGGAGCACGCTTTTTAACTTTTTAGTTAAAAATCGTTAAAAAAATATCTTGCTCTACCTATTTATCGGGAGCCGCTATCGGGAGCGCTATCCATTTCAAAGGGAAATTTTAAATTTCCTTTGTTTTGACAACCCTTAAACCCAAACAATCCATTCCCTTTACAAATTTTGACGTAATGTCAATTTTTTGTTTTGTTTTATGCCATTCCGGGAGATCGTGATTTTTATCTAGCTATATAGTACATGAAGTTGATCATTGAGTCACCGAACTAAAGCCGCCTAGATTTAATAATGCACAACTTCGGATTTCATGCGGATGTGGATTGCATACTAACCGAGTCTAATAATGCACGACTTTGGGTTTATTGGTACGAATTTTGATCTTCTGGAAGTACTGATGCCATATTTACTCAAATTTGGGTGGTCATTATAGGCCCCTACCGCAGATCGTGTGATTCATATCTGGCTAGTACATGAAGTTGGTCATTGAGTCATCTAACTAAAACCACCTAGTGCTAGTAAAGCACAACTGCGGGTTTTTGCTACCAATTTTCATCTTCTGGCTGTTCAGATATCATTATAACTCATATTTGGATGGCCAATATCGGCCATTCCCGAATATCCTGATTTAGGGCAGGCTAGTATATGAAGTTGGCCATTGAGTCAATTAACTAAAACCACTTAGTGCTAATAATACACGAGTTTGGGTTTGTTTTTACGAATTTTAATCTTTGAATTATGATCTTCTAGGTGTACTGCGATGTCATTGTTACTCAAATTTAGATGGACATTAGCGTCAATTACCGGAAATCGTGATTCACGTCTCGGTAGTACGTTAAGTTGGTCATTGAATGACCTAATTAAAATCACCTAGTGCTAATTATACACGACTTCGGGTTTTTTTGCTAAGAATTCTGATCATCCAGGTGCAGTGCGATATTATTTTTACTCAAATTTAGATAACCATTATCGGCCATTCAGGGAGATCGTGATTTAGGTATAGCTACAACATTAAGTTGGTCATTGAGTCACCTAACTAAAACCACCTAGTGCTAATTATGCACGACTTTGTGGTTTTTGCTACTAATTTTGATCTTCTTTGTGTACTGTTGACGTTTTTACTCAAATTTAGATGGCCAATGTTAGCCATTTCCGAAGTTCGTGGTTCAGAGCCATCCAACAGTAAACAGGAGATTATTTTTAATTTTTTATACTAAATTTTTATGGTTATTATGACGACCATATCTGGGGATCATAATGCAATTCTCCCTAATTCGTGAAATAGTTGATTAAGTCAACTAAAAATCCATCTAGTTCTAATCATGCACTGCTTCAGGTTTATTGATACGAATTTTGGTCGTCAAGTTTTACTGATGTCCGTTTAATTCTTGTTTGCAACATTTCTAGGTTGATGCGGTATTTTTTATTTAATTTGTGGAAAATTCTCTGGATTTTTCGTTAACTCACATGAAACTCAAATATTAAAATTGGACTATAGACAATTCTTATTAGAAATTAGTGGGGAATTCATAAATGGTTTGAGTCCAGTATATTATTTGGTTTACATCCCGACTGTTTTAGTACAAAATTTTGTTTAACGAATTTATGGTTGTTTCTATAATATTTTTTTGTGTGTGATTATCAAATTAAATTTTAACTTTTAAACATTTTTAGAAAATTTTTATTTTAAGGCAATTTGGTGCACTTCTAATAAAAATCGCTCGATTTCGTCTCTTGTTTCTATCTCATGTTTGTTTTATTTCAATATTTTGAATTAAAATTATGTCCTAATTGTAATTTATTTAAAAATGTATTCTATGCTTCGTCAAACATAATACTTTACTTTTCATTGGCAATTTCGCAAATTAAAAATCATAACAGTGTACTCCAATTGGAACTACTATAATTCCAATTGGATTTGTGTACAGGTAAACAGAAATTCAGAAGAACTCAGAGGTCTTACTTTCCAGGCTGAAGGTTATCTTCAAAGGGTGTCTAAAGCTAAAGTGCATCCCGAAGAAATGCAGGGAGGCTAGGGTGGTCTTCATCCTGATAGCGGGTAGCTCGCACAGCAACCCTAAGGACTTAAGACAATATATCTGTCATATTTTCTGCTGAAAACCAAGGAAAGGGTTTAGCGGATGTCCATTATACCCAGAAACTGGGTACAGCCTTAATATGCGTACCATAAGGGTAAGTCAATGGACACGGCATTAAACACCTTGGTTCGGGTAATTGAGAAGTCACTCGACTTTCAAGAATACTCGTTGGTGGCGTTTCTCGAAATCGAAGGCGCTTTCAACAACGTGAAGGTGGATGCAATTAGAGAAGGATTGTTGCCGCTTGCGATTGAATACCCTGTAATCAGGCTAATTAATCACCTGATAAGTAGCAAAAAGGTTATAGCGGAGATGGGGGAAGGTGTCCCTCAGCGAGTTGTCCTCTCTCCCATTTTGGAATGTAGTAATCAATGGATTACTATTGGAACTGGTTGGGGAACGAATATGTGTGGTTGCTTATGCTGATGACGTTCCGGTAGTTGTCTCGGGGAAGCACCCCGGGAGGTGTAAGTGTATGGTGGCCAGCTCTGGAGAAATTATTAAAACGTGTTCTGTGGGGAGCTAAATGTAAGTCTATCTTTTCGTCTACCTGATTACTGCAGCGTTGACCAGGCTGAAGTTATAGCGGTTGAAGAGGTCATGAACTGGTTTCAGCACAGTGTAATATCGTTGACTAATATTACACTGTGGCAAATGCTAGGTGGCTCGACAATCCGACTGGCAGAGTAGCAAAGCAAGTATGGGCTGAGCGGAACTTGAAGCGATCCAAAATCTTGATCACACTAAGGAAGCGTGACATAGGTAGAATTCTAAGGATACTTACCTGACATTGCCTGGGATTGGGTCTGAATGCAAATTACTTCTACAGAAGCTGCAAGGACGATAATTAGGAGACTCTTGTTCACTTCCTATGTTCTAAGGCATGACCATTTGGGCAAATACACTATGGACCGCCACACTGATAGTGAAAGCTATAATGTGCGAGATATTTTACGTCATGTGAATATATAGCACTAGAGAAGTGAATTCAAAGTTTAAAGGGAGTGTAATGATGTCGGATCCTTTGGTATCACAATGGGCCAAAACTCGCCTAAGTGTGCGATAGCAAATACTGAAACCTAACCTAACCTAACCTTCATAGAATATAAACTGTATAACTCTCTAAACTTTCTTATAGACCGATAAGCAGTTATGAAAATTATTTTTAGATTGGTCTGTTCCCTCAGTTATAGAGCCTTTACCTATAAAGAAATCTTCAAATTTCTGCGCCATGTTTAAACCTTCTTTAACATTTTTCAGTTCGAAGCTACGTAGCTACCTTTATCTGAATTCATATCTGAATTAAAGGGTCGGGCAGTAACTAGATCTGCTTTGTTCATTTAGATTTATTCTACTTATTCTAAGTTTTCTTCAATTGTTATGCCATCGAAACCTTCGCCAACAATTTTCTGCGCTAAGTTAACTATCGTGATGTATTGAACCTGAATTGGTGAAACTTCGTCTACCTGACTAATAAAGTTTAGCAATAATGATTTAAGTCAATTTTTTCCTAAATTAATTCGAACAATTTACGAATGTAGTAGGAATCAAATATCGTAATAATACCTTGGAGTTGGACGGTCAAAATTCACTTTGAACATTTGTATGACTTAAATTGATAGAATGTGCCACGACAAGTTCTTATTCTTTATGTAAACCTATACATCAAAGACAAACCAGCGGTCATCCATGCCTTTTTGTAAGCTCTCATTGATTTGGGCTTAGTTAGAAAGCCTCCAGAAACATAACTGCATAAAAGCAATGTTATCTGATCCGTGTAGCTTTAAATCCTGGAGCATTTCTTCAATTTTTTGAAATATAGGTTCCGACAATTCAGTTTCGTCAGCACTGAAGATCTGATTTACCGAATATCCTAGTTTAAGAACAATTTTTTCAGCTGTCTTGGTTTTAGCGGATGTTTTCTCTCTGGACTTTTACATTGTGAAGACCATGATGTTTTTAAATTTCCCAAATCACTCTTTGCTGGCATCAAACTGATCGTTACGTTCAACTGTAGACGATTATGAAGTTTGTTCCAACTGGTTAAATATTTTAAAAGAATTTTGTTTAATGACGTTTTTAACTAACGGTATTCGTTTTTTTATCATTTCTCCAATCCAAACAGCAAAAGCCTTTTCCATTTTCTCGATTATGATAGCTCTTGAGCGAGCAGTAATTTTACCCAGAACAAACGTACCTGATTCAACATACTTTTGAATTCATTCTTCATTTAATTTAATCCTTCGAACCGTTGGCTCATTTATTTTTAAAAATGTTGCAACATTTGATGTTGTCTCTTTTTAAGACGATCCAAAATTTTTATTTTAGTTTCAAGAGAAATATATTTTCTTTTAAACCTGTTGTCTGTTTTTTATTAGGCATTTTAATGTGGAACTAAAATCTTTTAGGTACATACTTTGGTTTGTTTAGAAAACAAGAAAAATTGAGTCTCGCTGTAGGAAATCGTTGGACATTTTTTGAAGGAAAATTTTCGCATTTTTAAAGCCGCCGCGTTGGTGCGAAACCGTGATATAAAAGGGCCGCGTTGTAGGAGGTTCAGCTGTACGAACATGATTTTAAATGTATGGAATAAATCACGGGACCGTAAGAAGGTACATTTTATCGTTTGACAATTCTGCTGTTTCTAGCCGTGAAAGTATTTCTTTCAAATTCCGGATGTGTTAGCAAAAACATCGAAGTATCAAGCAACTGAATTAATATTAGCTAACAAATTTTTCCATGTATCGTTGGAATATATAGCTGAGCGTTTGCTATTCCAAACTATCTATTATAATATGTAGGGGAAAAAGTTCGTTGCCTTTTCCCGGTAGATGGCTTTACATTCGTATATCTCATTAAGCATTGATCGTATCGTGCAATTCTTATGTGTGTTTGAAAGGTGACATTTTAACTTGTACCTTGACATACAAAACAAATTCGATAAATTTTACAATTTTATTACGACAAAGGTAAAAATGCTTGGGCTGTTTATGGAGAAGGCGCTTTATCAAAATCAGCAGCAAAGAAATGGTTCAAGCGCTTTCGTTCTGGAAATATGGATGTCAAAGATGCACCTCGCTCTGGTTGACCAACCACTGGAAAGGTCGATGAAATCATGCAGAATATTGAAGGAGACAGGCATGTAAGCAACCTTGCAATTGGTAAAGAACTACATATTGATCACAAAACAGTTTTAAACCATTTGAAAATGGCTGGTGCCTTGACGTTTGGCTACGTTGGCTGACGTTTCTATCTGCGAAACGCTGTTGAAACGGAACGAAATCGAGCCATTTTAAAAGCGAATGATTATTGGTGATGAAAAGTGTATAAGATACGACACCGTTGTGTGAAATAGATCTTGGACAAAATGAGGTGAAGTTTCCCAACCGGTATCAAAGCCAGGATTGACGCTTTTGGAAAGGAATCGTGCATTATGGGGTGCTGCCACCAGGCCAAACGATTGATTTTTATCTTTACTGCCAGCAACTAATGCGTTTAAGGCAAGCAACTCAGTTAAAACGTCCAGAATGGGCGTTGTGTTCCATCATGATAACGTTAGACTACACAGATCATTGATGACCTGGCAGAAACTGAGAGAGCTTGGCTGGGAAGTTTTGATGCACCTACCATATAGTCCTGGCCTTGCACCATCGGACTGCCATTTGTTCCGGTCCATGCAACCTAATGGTTTTACATTAAATTCAAAAGAGGCCTGCGAAAATGAGTTGTCTCGATTTTTTTCCGCTAAACTACAGAAGTACTTCAGTGAAGGGATCATGGATCTCTAACAGAAAAATGGCAAAAGGTCATCGATCAAAATGATACATACTTGATTTAATAAAGTTCATTTGAAATAATAAATTTTTTTATTTCAATGTCACCCAAAAAAGGCCACGAACTTTTCCCCTAACCCTTTATTTGTAGTATCCCAAGTGTGTTGCAATCGGATGAACTTCAAATTGCAGGTTAGCATACTTTAGGTTGATTTTGATGATTTAGATGAAATGTTCTACACCAGTTAATGTGCACCGTAAATGATCAAACAATGACAATGGATGTTTTTTCGATATTAGGCCGGGATTTTTTGTGACACTGAATTTACCACAAATTCGTATATCACCGTTGTGTTTCGGTAGGTTTACAGTTGGTGTAGCTCATTCGACAGATGTTTCGTTTGTATCAAGTGGTGTTAGGTATGAGGAACCGTATTTGGTTTGGATTTTATAACTGACTTAGAATGCGCAAGAAATGGCATTTAAAATGCTTAACCCAATTGTAAACCAAATACCGTATTCCATAAGGTTATGTTGCGGATTGGCCTCAATCAACATTGTGGTTGTGGAGTCAGTATGCGTTTTCCTGTTTCGATGATTTTGTTTTCTGTGTATTTTGTTAACATACATAGTCGTTCAGTGACTGTGGTTTTTTAATACATCGTTTTCTGCTCGTTCGCGTGCTTGCACCACTCTAAATACTTCTTTGAAAGACACTTCGCGCATGGTTTCTGTTTCCTTATCGGCAGAGTTTCTGATGATACGTGTCGTCTCCAGATCTGGTCAACGTTATCTCAGTTCAAGTTCGGCTATTGATGGCCTTCCGTGTACAGTTCCAAAATTGTGGAATCACCTTAAGTCGAGTAGTTTTGTTAGTATGCAAATGAATGAAAAAGTCGATTATCATACGAATTTTGTTCGAATGGCGTTGTAGCATCCGTAAAAGACACTTTAAGTTCATGATGTGTAGGCGGTGACAAACAACAAAGAATTAAATCTCGTTTTGCGTTCACTTAAGGTTCCGTGTTGTTACCATTAAGCTCCCTCTTGACACGCTGTGCTTCAAAAGCATCGACAAAACTTCCCGCCAATGATGTTGGAGATGGGATGTATTGGTCGCATTTGGAATTTTGTTTATAACTTCATGTACTTCCTTTCCATAAGAATCTCGATTTTGTGATTTTAACGCTTGCCAATTCTAAATTGTTGAAATTGATTTTGATGTATTTTATTTTTTATAAATAATTAATATTCACTAGAATTTTTTGTCGCTAGCAGATTATGTTTGGGGTCTTTTACAGATTATGATGACGGAAATAAAACAAGAGGCTCTCAAATATGGTGTATTTAATTTAATTTAAATATTAAAATGCGTGTTTGACAGTGCAGCTTTCATATATTATCAGTGCGTTCAATACTAGTAAAACTAGTTTACACTATAATTACAATAATTAAACATCAAAAAATCCATTCCATAAAAATGTGTTATTTGTGACTTATTGTTGGGTCTTTGCCCTACTGATTGCTAAAGATTACTCGGTGTATGAAAAGACGAAAGAAAGGGCTTTGGGCGTATTACAGAGAGTACATGCACATGCGTCTGTCAGTGATCCGTTAATACCATAAATACATTTGAACTTACAATAACAATAGAGTTGGTAAAAATAGATTTAAACGAAACATGATGGCTAAGGTCAATAATCCCATACTAACAGTCATGGATATTAGACTTTATTTAAATACACGTCTGA
This sequence comes from Nephrotoma guestfalica, assembly GCA_963691935.1. Lineage (NCBI taxonomy): Eukaryota > Metazoa > Arthropoda > Insecta > Diptera > Tipulidae > Nephrotoma > Nephrotoma guestfalica. The sequence continues at coordinate 17,711,413 of OY829914.1, forward strand.
CGAGAAAACTATTTAGCCTAACTCAAATTTTAATTATTATTTCATTCACTTCTCTTGCAAATTATTTTAATGCACAGCACCAGTTAATATAAGCACCAAAGGAACTCAACCGAATTAAAAAAAAAAATCTTCAATTACAAAAAGCACTTAGGATTGTATATTTCAAATATAAAAAAAACGAAATAAATGTAAACAATTTCCAAACTGTCAATTAAATATATACATTTTTAATTTTAAACATGAAACAATATAGAACCGAAATAAAATGAAAAAAAAAGGTTTGCTTTTATTTTTTAGAAATTCTAATCTGGATTCTAATTACCAAATAAATACCCAAACACACAAAGTCTACGAAATGAATTGACAACAAAAACGTCAACGTCAAGAAATGGGAAAAATACACACAAATAAATTAAGAAATAGGACACGCGCGCAATTCACCCATCTCCGCAGCACTTAAATTACGACGACGTGTTCGAGTACATAGCACACCAAACACCAAAAAAAAATTAAAATCCGCGGGAAAATTTACAACGGCACAACCAAAATTAAAACTTTTTAGTAAACTTTTTCCAACGCTTTTAGTCATCTTTTGTTTGTTTTTTGTTTTATATACTTTGTTGTATACGGAACATTTTCCTCGTCATATTCTAAAAGCTTTATCACGTTCATATATGAATTTAATTACTCAAAAGGGAATCGTTACTTAAAAAAAATTACTAAAGCTTATTTTTTTTCGCTGTATGTCGCTCGCGTACATATCTTAAAGCCAAATTAAAACGAAATACTACTTATTGTTAAAAAAGAATTTTTTTTTTATGTTGGCACTCCGAACAAACAAGAAAAAATAATTTTAATTGATGTTCAAGTGAAAAAGTGTAAGTAGGTATAGGTAGGTTCTATACACGAAATGTAAATATAAGACGGGAACCGTTAAGGTGGTGTTATTTATAGTGGTGAAAAAAAACTGTTATAATTATAATATTTTGTGCTACTTCACAAATATTATTATATTATAAGAGAAAATGGGATTACGAGCTTTTCGTATACATGTAAATGTTCTACTGCTTAATTATGCAGAATAATATTGTGTATATAAGATAACTAACGTTGACGTTAAGATAATGGTTTAAAGTTCTGAATAAAGTACTGAACTTTTTTTGTTCGTTCATTTTAATAATGATACTATGCTGTTGCCATTGTTAGTCGACTATTGCCAATTTCTTACACAATACCACAAAAAAAGGATTTTTTTGGTGTAATTATTGTGCTGGAAAAAATGAAGATTAAGTGTTTTGTTGTCACCTTAAAGGTAATTGTAAATATTACATCTCCTACCAGGATGGGAAATTTAAATATTTATTTAAAATAGTGTTCCATATCCGTTCTATTATACGGTTTAGTTTGATATAAATCATCCCATCCATCAATTGCGGTAGAAATCACGAGTTGGATCCGTCTTTGGCTTTCGAACATTTTTTCAACATATTTAGAGGTCACGTTGACCTATATCATCTGGTGATCTGTATTTAATAATTAATTTTCTTAGAAATCGATCGGTTCCTGGTGTAGAAGGGGTAGCTAATTGTACTGTAAAAAACGGCTTGCTTTCTGGTTGATGTATTATCGTTTATATTTAATCTAAGTGTGGATACAGAAATTTTTCCGAATTCCTTAAAAAAACCGTGGTAGTCCCAATATTTAAAAAAATTATAGAACATCTTTAAATAATTATCGCCCAATCTCGCTCCTTTCAATTTCAAAAATATTTGAAAAGACTATGAAAGCTAGATTTGCAAGTTTTGCAAGGAACATCCTACTCTTTTAATGACCGCATTGGCTTTAGCGGCACGATCCACAAGTGGTTATATTCATATTGTCATTTTAGTCATGTTGTGCCGATCAAGGTAGAGGTTCCTCTAGGTTCGGTTCTTGGACCTCTAACAATTCTGTGGCTCTCCCATTGCATCATGCTTAAATTGGATGGCGCATATTGAGGGTTTGAAAAGTAAGCTTTTTTTGGTAGCAAGGAAAGTGTTCGTTTTGCGTTCATATTGTCCACTATATTTACTTAGAATTGTGTATTTCGCACTAGTTGATTCAATTCTGCAATGCGGACTCTTCTGTTGGGATAGTGCATGTAAGTCCACGTTAATACCATTATCTAACAGACAGAAACACATTGCTCGAATCATGAGTCATGTTTGTCTTCAAGTTTTTAAGAATTATTTTCAATATTAGCGGAAACTCTTTTATTAACTATTCAGACTATAGTCTTCGAGTAATTTCTCTAAACCCAAATTGGTGTGGTGAGATTAGACATCTCCATTCTATTATAGGTTTGAGTCTTTTAAGCAATAGTTTTTCAAATATTTTTGATATGACCAGAAGTAGTGATATCGGTCTATATGATTTTTTATCGTTGCTGGTTTACCTGGCTTAAGAATCATAATTACTTCAGGCACCTTCCATTATCGTGGAACATATTTCACGATAATGGAAGGTGCCTGAACACATATGTAAACTTTTCTCGGGAATGGCTTAACATAGAGCTTATTATTAATTTTATTTTTAAATTCCAATAGGGTGACATATCTTATGTTAAGATCATCTACGACCAACAGTTGAAAAGTTTCTTCTAAATAAGCAGCAAATAGCGAGACTTTTTGTTTGTCACTTTTATGCCAGGATCCGTTATCGTTTTTAATAGGTGGCACATGCATAATTAATAATTGCTGTAGATCCACATGAAAGCTACACGTAGCTTTCTGTCTATCCTTATCCAATCCTTTATATATAGCTTCTAGACTATACGTTCTTGCTTTGCTAGGCGTGCATTTAACGTTTCTTTCGTAGTATTAGTTAATTGCTGCCTTATTTGCAAGTAGGACCCCCTCTCTGGGGGGGGGGGGGATGAATATATTTTTTTAATATAGTTTCAATTTTTTCACTTTTGTCGGATGTCAGCATGAATAGCGGGCGCCCGCTTTTAATGATCTTTGTTCTATGACTATTTTCAATTTTCTCTGATTTGGCGATGTTTACCGCGTTTTCAATTTGCATTTCTTTTATTTCCTGCTTCCATTATATCCTTCTTCGTTCAGATGTGACAAAGCCCTCTAGCCATAACATTAATTCGTCGGTTGTTCTTGTCTTCATACGTATAACACTCTTTACCTTCATCAGTTAGATTTGTGGCTGGAGCTCTGTATGCATCTGGATCTCCAAACATTATTGTTTAGTGCTCGTGCCACTACTGTAAAGTCGTTTGTGGATACCTATTTCATTAGAGCCCGGAGGCGGTGCCTTGAATTTATTGTTGCTTGTGAGTGCTTTACAACTTCTGACGAGAACTCTGCTCTTAGTTTTTTAATTCGCCTTTTCTTTTGCTTGTGTATCCAATCAATTTCTCTTGTAAGTTCCTCATCATCAATATGGAACTCAGTGTTAGTTGCCTGTACTGTGTTGATTTCATTATAACTAGTAAGAGGAGTTTCCAGAACTTCTATCAGTTTGGTCTTCTTCAGATCTTCATTTCCTTTCATTAACTTTGCGATTGAATTGATAAATTGTGATGTCACTTTTTCTATTTCATTAAGTGTTCTGCGTAGTTGAACATTTTCGATTTCTTACTGAGTTGCGAACTGTGTTTGTAAATGATGGTAATTTAAATATTTTGGAATTTCGATCAAATTGACGTTGTAATTGTTGGCACGTCGTTAGACGATGAATTATTCATCTGAGCTTTAGCATCTGAGTTATTTTTGGTGTAAACTAATTGCTTTAATGACTGGCTATTGACGCAGCTGCCAATCTAACCATTGAAATTGGTAGTAGGCCAGTGCAGAGAACATCATTTGCTATAGGTTCTCGGGATAACAAATCATCCCGCTGTTTCTCGATAGCCAGAGAGGTTGGCATGTTGGATGGGATGATTTCGATTTTCCCATTTTACAAATACTAATTAAAAATGCCCGGACCTAATTGCACAATAACGCCACCAATGTTAAATGCTCATCATTTTTGGGAAGTGCCAACCTTGAAAAACCATAGTTTGAAGTTTCATAGCCATTTGTTAAGTTAGTTGGTGTTTGAAAGTGCCACCCGTATTTACGCGTCATCTGATAATAACTGTCAAGAAAATGTAATATTTAATTTTTTTTGAATTTTTTATAGTTTTCAACATTATTGCACAACAATTGAAAAAGCTCCTACAGAAGTTGATGCTTCCTGTACGCAGATTTCCACCACATTTCGCATGGATCTTCTATATATGGAAAAAGGTTTTAGTATGAAATTTCATCCCAAATAATCAATCTGACTGTAAAAATGCCGAATTTTTGTTATAAATTCAAAAGTCGCTGGTTCTACTCAAACACGAGACAATAATTTTATGGGCGATAATTATTCTTAATATGCCCTGATGTTTACCTGATATAGTATTCCTCCAATACTCATTGAGAATTTGATTCTAGAATGACATTGCATGTAAAGGGGACTATGGAAATAACGAAAGCAATTGTAAACGGCGACAATAGTTGTTAAAAATACTGGAATTAACAGGGACTAACAGGGAACTGGTTTTTGAACTACATAAAATTAACACCGGGCCCCTTGACTTAACCATGTTTGCGGATCACTTTCAAATCAGTGTCGTGCGTTTATGCGTATTTCGGAATTTTTTACGTGATTATGTCGAAAATAGCGCAGAATATAGATTGTAGCGTAGACAATGTCGACAATTAGTAGACTATGTACACATTTCGTAAACAAAGTAGAACATGACTTTTTTGAGTTTTCTAGATCCACGATTAAATTCCATCTGTATACAGACCAAACAGCACAGTGGTTAAAGTTATGTCGTTTGGATCGGGATATACCGGATTCATATCTCGGAAGGGGCACGATGCAGATTTTTCATCCTATAATTTCGATCGTGGATTAAAATCAACACAACTATGATACCTTGTCAGAGTGCAGAACTCATGGTCCGACCTATCTTCCATGCCAGTATACTAAAGTATAAAGTGTATAAGGTAGAACGTGAGAAGCAAACCGCGAAAGAGTTGAGATTTCTGACCTCAGGACAGATTGCAAGGATAAAATCATAAATAAAACAAAAGAAAAATTCCTGTGAACAAGTTCTAATTTAACTAAATTAATAAATCCTATTGATGATTGCATTCGTGATATTAAACAATATTTATAAAAATCGAGCTAGTGATCATTTTATGTTAAAAATCACAGCAATATTTTGTTCCAATAGGTTCTGTTATCTCTTACCAATAGTTAATTTACATCTAAGCAATTTTTGTTATCCATGCCATCTTTTCTGGGGCCGAAGCACTCCTTGCTTTTTCGTGGTTCATTTTCCTGTCTTACTTTAAGCAATTGTTCCTAAATCGAAGACGCCGGCTATAGGACCGATTTAAGTTACCATCTGCGCATTGCATAGCTCCATGGTAGCCTATAGTATTGGAAGTTGGGTCGGCCCATGAGTTTTGCACGCCAATAGGAGGTCGTAGTTGTGTTCCTTTTAATCATAGATCGTAATCTGTTAAAAATACTTGTGCCATTTGGTCGGTCTAAGCAAATTTGATTAGAACTATAAGATTCTAAATTTTTAAAATTTACGAATTTACTCTACTTAAATATTGTTTTCAATAGATGTCAGTATGAAGCACTTCCAATTGCCGGCATTTTTTTTAAGTTCAATTAAGTATAACAACAAAATTTATTAGTAATTTTTGTATGTTTGACGAAACAGCCTAATAAATATCGACCCATAATTTCTAGAATAAAACGGTGTTATAAATCATAATTTATATAGCAATTACAGGAAACCATTATTTAAAAAAGAACGAAAATGATTTTATGGGAAGTAAACGGAGGCATGTTGACAAAATTTGGCTAATTTGACAGTAATCAATGCGTAAAATATTCATTAAAAAGTAAATTGTTCGTGATTGTGAGATCATTTGAAATGTAGGTTAAATAGAATTGTGTGGTCATCTAATCATCGGACCTGTTTTTTCACGAGTTTTCCATATGAACAATGCACCCTTGAACCCCAAATCAGGCTGATTTTACGTATTCAAGAACATTTAACACCACGTTCGGTTTGAACCGTTCCATCTACCTTCTCGAAACTGTCGTCTAAGAAATGTTGGAGTTACAAATTTGTATGCACCAAATGGAGTATTTGTTTTGAAATGAGGTTTTACCACGTTTGCCATTTGAAATCAAATCGAAGTTGCTAATTTAGACACGCACAGCAGACAACTCGTTCTGAACTATAAGAGTCAGTATTCAAGGATATATGTATATATATATATATATATATATATATATATATATATATATATATATATATATATATATATATATATATATTTATATATATATATATTTATATATATATATATATATATATATATATATATATATATATATATATATATATACATATATATATATATATATAAAGGGTGATCCAATAAATCCAAAAAGAGCTTCCGGAATTTTTTTTGAAACAAAACTCATTAAAGTCAATTTAATAATCAAAAATTGTATTTGTGACGTAAGTTCGATTTTATGACATTTAATGTTTGAAAATAGTTAATTTTAAATGTTATCCGCGATTGACTCTTAGATGATCCATTCTATGGGTCCAATTTTCGAGCACTCTTTCGAGCATTTAGTAGTTTATCGAAATAAACAAATGATTTCAGATACTCCCATAAAAAGTAATCTAACGGCGTTAGATCACGAGGCCAATCTTGCAGACCAATTCACGGGTCCGTTTCTTGATATGATGTTCTCATTAAAATTTTTTTTTCAATAAATCGATGGTTTGGCCTGCTGTGTGGCACGTTGCACCATCCTGTTGAAACCACAAGTCGGTTATACCAATATCTTGAATTTTTGGCAATAAAAATTCATTGATCATTGCTCTGTAGTTTGCGCTATTGACATTTACGCGCTTTCCTTCCGCATTTTGAAAGAAATACAGTCCGATGATGCCACCTGACCATAAACCGCACCAAACAGTGCATTTTTCAGAATACATTGGAATCTCTTGAATCTCTTCTGGTTGTTCATTGGCCCAAATACGACAATTTTATTTGATGACGTATCCATTCAGCCAAAATGAGCTTCATTGCTGAACACAATTTTTCGATAAAAAAAACGGATCAGTTTGGTGCTATTCCAGCGCCCATAAACAAAATCGATGACGCTAAGGAAGGTCAACCGACTTCAAGCACGTCAGCACGTGGTTTATGAACAAATATGGTTTAATTCGAGCCCAGCGTAATTTCGATGTGGAGAGAACATGAGCAATGAAATTTTCAAAAAATGACCATTGAACCTTCTGTCCTATTGATCGTGAATCATCAGATATCATTACCGATAGTCCCGAACTCCTGTTTGGAACCACTTTTGATTGATATAGAGAGTAGATTACGAACCTAAAGAAGGCGGGTGTAAACAGTACGAAAGAACACTGATATAATGAATAAAAGCTACTACATCATCACCATCGACCGCTAAGCAACCGTTGCTAGAATTAGTATACATTTGGGCGACCACATGGGAGCAGCACAAAGTAAATGACCAAATGGGTGGAAATGAGATCACTAGCAATTCCTTGTTGTGCTTAGTAATGGCGTTTTTAAAATTATTTCAATTTGTCTCACTATAAAATTATAAGCTAGACAAAGAAATTTAAATTAAATATCTAAGAATAGTAAAAGTTATATTCGTAATTCGATTTTGTGAAATCTAATAACAAGTTATATCATGTGGTTATACAGGGCTACACATTCTACAAAATATAAAGTTTCTCCAAACGAGAAATCTCTTAAAATATTCTTTTGGAATTTTTGTTTTCTTTATATTTAATACTAAAAAAGGAATTTTAACTTGCATACTATACTCGTACATACATACAAACATGCATCATTTATGTTGGGTTTCAAAGAAAACTTTTGTTGTGAATATGCACATAAAACTTTTTATTCGACTTAATAATAACTAAAATATAAAATTTTTAAGTTTTTCGAACTTAAAATCATGAAATAAATATTTTTATTTTATTTTTAAAATGATAATAAATTTATTAGATAGATCTAAGATAAAGATTATTAAATAAGAAAGATTTAGTGAGATTAACGTCTTATTCAAAGAAAAGCTGCACACTCGACTATATATAGTATATACCTATATGTGTCTATGTACTTTAAGCTAATACGTAAATATATTTACCTGTGTGGTAATCCTAACTGTGTACAAAAGATATTCCAAACACGTTTCTCGGGTCCTTTAATTTATCTTAAATCGGTTTTTAATTCAATTTTTCACAAAAGTAAACTCAATATAGGATTTCGAATAGGAATTATAACTAAAAATATTTATAAATCTCTATTATTGCATAACCCGAGTACTTTTAAAGTTAATAATTTTAAATTCAATTCTATTATTAAGGATTTTAGTTTTGGAAAATTAAATTTGTTTGAAACATAAAGTTGTAATTTAGTTTTTCAATTTATTATAAGAACTTAATCGGATAGGTATAAGATGGAATTTTAATATTTTGTATTTTGGATTCGACATGGAATTTAAAAATGCTGGACCACCATATATTTTTGTTCAAATAAATTTATTTTCAGATCAGAGGAGTCTGGGTTGCAAAATATTGAATTCCATAGATCCTTTTTTCTTGGCTAACTTAATAATTTAGAGAAATGTGATTTGAAATAAGTAAATAAGAAATGGTAGACATTTTAAATTTCGTACTTACAAATTTCATAGTTACGAATGAACCGTAAACTGGGATAGCAGAATTTCTTTAGAACAGAATAAACTATTACTTCATGCAGCCGTTAAAAACTAAAATTATGTTAGAGGGTTATTCGAATTAGAACAAGTTCGATTTATAGTATGGGATTAGTTACATTTATTTTAGTCAAAGTTCAGATTTTTCAAACGACTCGATTTAATTTGAAATGTCTAATTTGCTGATTTTTAAATTGCACTTCGAATACCCATGATAGTTAATCCTACAATCGACATTTGTTTATTACTTAAGGTTTAGTTTCGAGCATGGTCAAATTTCAAGAATTGTCTGAAATTTTTAATTTCATTTTCTTCGAGAATTTGTATGCATAACCAAACAATAATCTACCTATAAACGATAAACGATAAACGATGAAAGATAAACGATAAACGATAAACGATAAACGATAAACGATAAACGATAAACGATACCTTAAACACGATAAACGATAAACGATAAGCGATAAACGATAAACGATAAACGATAAACGATAAACAATAAAACGATAAACGATAAACGTTGAATGTTAAACAATAAACGATAAAAAGATAAAACGATAAAACGATAAAACGATAAAACGATAAAACGATAAAACGATAAAACGATAAAACGATAAAACGATAAAACGATAAAACGATAAAACGATAAAACGATAAAACATATAAAACGATAAAACGATGAACCGATAAAACGATAAAACGATAAAACGATAAAACGATAAAACGATAAAACGATAAAACGATAAAACAATAAAACAATAAAACGATAAAACGATAAAACGATAAAACGATAAAACGATAAAACGATAAAACGATAAAACGATAAAACGATAAAACGATAAAACGATAAAACGATAAAACGATAAAACGATAAAACGATAAAACGATAAAACGATAAAACGATAAAACGATAAAACGATAAAACGATAAAACGATAAAACGATAAAACGATAAAACGATAAAACGATAAAACGATAAAACGATAAAACGATAAAACGATAAAACGATAAAACGATAAAACGATAAAACGATAAAATGATAAAACGATAAAACGATACAAATATAAAACAATAAAACGATATAACGATATAACGATAAAACGATAAAACGATAAAACGATAAAACGATAAAACGATAAAACGATAAAACGATAAAACGATAAAACGATAAAACGATAAAACGATAAAACATATAAAACGATAAAACGATAAAACAATAAAACGATAAAACGATATAACGATATAACGATAAAACAATAAAACGATAAAACGATAAAACAATAAAACGATAAAACGATAAAACGATAAAACGATAAAACGATAAAACGATAAAACGATAAAACGATAAAACGATAAAACGATAAAACGATAAAACGATAAAACGATAAAACGATAAAATGATAAAACGATAAAACGATAAAACGATAAAACGATAAAACGATAAAACGATAAAACGATAAAACGATAAAACGATAAAACGATAAAACGATAAAACGATAAAACGATAAAACGATAAAACGATAAAACGATAAAACGATAAAACGATAAAACGATAAAACGATAAAACGATAAAACGATAAAACGATAAAACGATAAAACGATAAAACGATAAAACGATAAAACGATAAAACGATAAAACGATAAAACGATAAAACGATAAAACGGTAAAATGGTAAAACGATAAAACGATAAAACGATAAAACGATAAAACGATAAAACGATAAAACGATAAAACGATAAAACGATAAAACGATAAAACGATAAAACGATAAAACGATAAAACTATAAAACGATAAAACGATAAAACGATAAAACGATAAAACGATAAAATTATAAACGGTCAATGGTTAAAGTAAACGGCAAATGGTTATCATAAAAAGAGAAATGAGAGATGAGAGATGAGAAATGAGAGATGAGAGATGAGAGATGAGAGATGAGAGATGAGAGATGAGAGATGAGAGATGAGAGATGAGAGATGAGAGATGAGAGATGAGAGATGAGAGATGAGAGATGAGAGATGAGAGATGAGAGATGAGAGATGAGAAAATTAATTTATAAAATAAAATTGCTTATTCTGTTGAACATTAACAATATCGAGGTGAAAATTGATAATTAAAAATTTAAAAATTGAGAATTGAGTATTGTGAATAAATTATTGAGAATGAAGATTTCGGATTCAGGTTTTCGGATCAAGGATTCACAATTGATTAATGCTCACTGAAAATTGAGAATATACAATAAAAAATGCATAATTAATTATTAAGAATTGAGAATTGGGAATTATGAATTGAGAATTGAGAATTGTAAATTCAGAATTTCGAATTGAGAATTAAGAATTGAGAATTCAAAATTGAGAATTGAGAATTGAGATTTTTCTTTTAAGAAATCTTTATTTCTGTATAATATTACAATTAATCAATTACAATCTCATTGATTATCTAGTAATTGTTTTATTAATTTCATAGTCTATTCTTCTGGGATGAAACCCATCGGTTCATCCCAGCTTTGTCAGTCCTTTGATTTCAGCGACTCAGGAAACTGCTAATTCTAAAGATTTTGTTCTCTTTAGGCGCTTCAGTCCGTTGGTGTGATCCAGTAGGTTCCGCAGCTCCTCATTGTCATGCTGCTGCGGTCGTGGTACATGACTCCTTACAAATTTTTGTATTTCATCGCTGACGTATTCCTTATTTAAATCTCGATGGAGATTGTAATTTATAATGCACCAAGGAACATTCATACTTTGTTTTGAAATGTTTGTATGATCTTAACTGTAGTTTTATTTGTGCAGCCCCAAAGCTGAATACCATACGTCCAGATAGATTTTAGGGTTTGTTTATATAACAGCAGTTTGACGTGTGTTGTCAGTTTGGAGTTTCTTCTTTATTAGAACCAGTGTATTTTTCTGAATTTTAAATTCACTTCTTACCTTTTCTTTTAAACCTATTCCTTGGATCTCAGCTTAGAGCATCATGTCGAGGTGCTTAGCGTTAGTAGAATATGGAATTTGTTACGAATTTCGTGTCATCGGAATATATTTTAATTTCCTATTTGTAAAGTTCATATGTGTTGATTTCGATTCGTTTAGTCTTAATCTCCATTTTTTTGTCCAGTTATTCATTATATTAATAGCATTTTGTAGTTTCCTTGTGGACTCAAAAATACTAGCATCAATGGTCATAACAATTGTGTCATCAGCAAACGTTCCTGGGAATTGAGAATTGAGAATGGAAATTGAGAATTAAAAAAATTGTTGAATTACTGGTTTACTTTCAATATTAAAGAAACAAACGTAGGGTTTTCGGAATACTTTTTCAAACGTACTTCTTTATCAATTGGTCGTGAAAAGTTTATTTGCCTTTTTATTATTTCAATATATAGTTTCGGTTAAAAAAAGGCATTCACTTAGCCTATTAAAGTCACACATTACCAATTCTATAAATAGAACGATATTTATTGTGTATTTTTCATTTGTATTTTGATATAGTTTAAATTTAATTATTATGATTTCAATGGAAGTACATCCATGTTAGCGCCATAAATTAAATTAAGTTAATATTAAGTTAATATTAAATTAAGTAAATAATTCAACAAAGCAAAAAAAATATTTTATGACAACTTACTCATATTGATATTTTAAAGCCATCATTTTATTATTACTAAAATGTAAATTTCACTTTTCTGACTCAAATACCACATCAATGAAATACCTTCGAAACTCGCCAGTTCTTATTTTATTTAAAATACTATAAATAGAAAATCAACGTAATTCAAATTAAATAAAAACAGAATACGAATAAAATGTTTTACGATTATTAAATTTAATAATAATATTTATTTTATAATCCAAATTAATAGCGACAAAAATAAAATATTTTCAAAGAGATAACGCTGTAATGTAATCTGAATAAATTTTATAGGCCTATTCGTTTTAAATTCAATAGAATCAATATTTTTTTGTATGTAACTAAAATCTATAAAAATAAGAGATTATTTTGTAATTTTTTGTTTGATTACCTTAAAAAATGAAATAAAACTCAGAATCATAACTGTGTTGCCTCATTTGCATTCACAAAAATATATAAATATGGAGATAAAGCACAAAAGATTTCGTATCATATTTACAAAAGAAACAGAATAATCTTATTTTATTTTAAATGGCAGAATATTTGTTATAAATACAAGTATATGCAAATTAAAATTATATTTTAAAAAATAAAAAAAATTATTGATTATGTTAATCCTGATACATAAACAGAATGTATAATATTCGCATATTTTTAATGGCAGTGCCAAGGATGCGAAATTATAATTCACATTATATCCTTGGTACACTACATACATTATACGATTAGAATAAAACAAGATTTTATGACAAACAGTAAATATTTCGGGTAAGCGTCGTATAAATACATACTTTGGCGCCCAACATGGGGCTGAGTAATATTTGAACGGATAACAAATTTCCTGCAAATTATGCGACAAATTAATTTACGTTTTTTTTTTTTTTGAAATGTTTTATTAATTCTATGATACGATGATTTATCACGATATTATATCCCTCCATCAAATTATCAGTATGCGCTATACATTGTTATGTTATGTACACATGCCTAACAAAAAAGCTCAAACGGAAAATAAAATTAAATTTCCTTTATCGTATACATCCTATTTATGTATATTACGTGTTTCCATTATCATTAGTAAATATTTAATTAATGTAATGTAATATACAGATAGCATAATGTAACAAAGTACATATTAGATGCAATTTTAATTACTCATTTTTGGTTTTTGTGTAGAGGAAGTCATCTGTGGGGTGGATGCTACATTCCATTCCAAAGCTTGTACATATACCGTTGAGCATGTAATATAATTAATGTATTTGTTATAGCCAAAATCCTTATGTACAAATACATATATTATACAGATAAGTAAATAAATTGTATAGATTTATTCTTAAATGTTCGGCGCGGTCGGATAGGAAGAAGGGCTGCAAAATTATTCAAAAGATATATCAATTAATTAATTTTTTTTTATACACAAGATGAACGAAGAATCTTAAAAGATTTTTATTTTATTGTTGTGTTGGTCTTTTTATAGATTAAACCACCACAATTTTTTTTGGGGGGGAAACGGTAATTTTTTCAATGCGGTTCTTTTTCCCGAAGCATAAACTTTGTTGTTGGAATATGATGATTTATATTTTTTGATTGTAATCCGAAAATTAATTTTTAGAGGGTATTACTCTGTTATTTATTACGAATTACGGGTAAGGTATTACTGTGCTGCTAATTTAAATAGAATTTGCTCTGGCATACATGTATCGCGATACACAAAAGATTTTCAATTAATTGAATATTTTTGTTATTATAAAGAGAAACACGATCCTTGAATTTGCAAAAATTTTGAGCTAATTTTAATTGGCCCATCACCCCAGGAAAAAAATTTAATTTTGGTTTGGAGTGGTGCTGAATTTGGGATGTTCTCATATATGTTTTCGAAATATTATTCCGCGTATTTCTGTATTGCCTACATGTTGATGTCGAAAACAGCGTAGACAATTGATTTTGGAGTAGACAATGTCGAGAATTGATAGCATATGTAGACAATTCGTAGACAATGTAGATTATTGTTTTTTGTTGTTATTTCCATTGTTTCTCTGTACCGGGTCGTTATCTTATAATTTTCATGTGTAAATTGGGGTTTACCTAGATTTTGGCAGTTAAAATTAAATGTTTATAAATTAAATATGTGAGATTGAAATGTCTCGGCCAGTCGTCGCTAAACCAAAATTATTTTATAAATCCAGGTTTCATAAAACAAAGTATAATGTAAATAGTTGGCATTTCTTTAGGGTACACTGGTAGCTCCCGTAATTTTCTTGCAAGCCGTTAACACGATCCTGTCACATTTGCTGATTACAAATCGATTCTGTATTGGAGGTTATGCAATCCTTCGAAAAGGAATCCGGAAAATGGGAGAACCTTCTAAGACGTTTTTCTGGTTCAAATCACGTAAGTTTTGTAACGATATCAAATGTTGGTTTACAATGTAGTTTAATGAGCTTAATCGATTATCATAATGCTGTACGAGGCTAAATTCGGCTATGGTTTAAAAGTAATTCACTGTGCCAAATGTGTCGTCTGAAATGAACTGTTTCGAAACGAATACTTCATTTCTGATTTTAACGTCCGTTCCTTAAGCAATGTAGTTGGGGTACAATAGAACTTGTAGGATAAATGAGTTAATTTTAACAAATTAAACAAAAATCCAAAAACCATGTAGTGTACAGATAATGTGATTTTTCCAGACTAAAATTGTCCGATAACTGTGATTAATATTATCTTGAACCATACAGGTGGCGATTTTTTTGATGTAAGCGATATCCATTTTGTTTAGGTTAGCTCAAGATTACATTTGTCCGACATTCACCAATTAATTATCAATCGATGTTTGTTTTTCATTGTCCTTTCTCACAGAAGTTTTTCTGAAATGGAGGACGAGTGGTAGATAAGACAACAACTACTTCACCACAAACATCAAGCAACTATTGCTTGGGTTAGTACAAATCTGGATCACCTTTTATTAAAATCATTGAAGAAATTAAATAATTTAATGGAATGAGACTTCCCTCCCCGTTATGTCATAATACCTTGCTCAGCAGCCCTGTCTAGGATTGGACCAATCATTCATTAATCCGAATGATTACGAAAACAAAATACTACAATAAATGCAAATCGCAAATGTCGACCCTCGGCTATCGTACACCGACACGAATCGGAAATTGAAATAACAAAACTCTAACAGAAGCAACAAGGCTAGCACAATAAGAGAAAGAAATGAAACTTTACAAAATCTAAATTTTCTATCTCAGCGAAGTGAGATGGAGAAGCAGTGGTGAAATAAAGACAAACGAAGTAAATTACCTGATTATATACTCTGACGCGATGAATAAGGTGTGGGCATATTAACAAAAGCTCAAGCGGTGAAGGGTAACAAGATTTCATTCAAAATTACGAAACACAACCTAATATTCAGTGATATGCCCCAACAAAAGATGCAGATAAAACAACTAAGGATGAGTTATATAAACATACAAGCGATTATCGCAAGGACACACAGAAAATGAACAAGATAATAGTTAGAAGAAGGAAATTTCAATGTGTGAATTGGAACTTATAGCACCGACCAGACAATCAGCCTGGGTAAACAACCAGTAGACTCTGTGTGCAATAAATAATGGAGAATGACGCATCGACTTCTGCGTCACAAACAAACTATTTATAGGATTCAGTAAATTCTCACACAAAAGTATACATAGATACACATGGACGACACATGATGGCAGAACAACGATCCAAATAGATCACGTAATGATCAATAAGAAATTTCTCACGACATTGCAAGATGTCATTCATTGCCCAGTGCTGCAGTCATTCAAAGTGACCACCAACTAGTAATATCACAATTTAAAATTTAGCCTGTTGATATAAAACGGACCAAAAAAAAATCTATTAAAGAATAACACCGATATATTAAAAGATGTCGACACGAGAAAGACATTTTGCGATGCGCTCAAGCTCGGCCTCCAAACCAATAAGGAAGCAGCAATCAATATAGTGAAACAGTGTAAACTAATCGAAGAAACCTATATCAAAACAGCTACCAACACACTCGGACGAGTACCAAGAATTCAGAGTAAACTCTGGATCAGTCAAAAAATTAGGAAGCAAATTGAAGAACGCTGGCAACTCAAGCTGCAAATATGCAAAAAATACGTTGGAGCTGAAACATCAATACGAAGATACGGTACAAGAAATAAAGAAAATGGCAAGGAGAGGCCGTAGCACCCCGAAACATGTGCATACCTAAAAAAAATTCAGTGCACGCGACAAGCAACTACAAAATTCACCAACATCCTAACAATAAAGTATGCATCTGTTCAGGAATGGAAGGAATATCTTGGAGACAACACCACAAACGACATACAAATCTTCGAGTATAAAACTGGTGTTAATAATGAACACTTCCCCACCAATGCAGCAGAAAGCTAGCAGTGTCATTGCTAAAATTAAAAACAACAAGGCCTCTGAAACGAATCATATACAAGCTGAAATATGAAAAGAGACCGGTCGGAAACTGCAAATCCTGTAACACTTGTAATAACAGAAGCGGGGATTTCGATCTAATACCGTGACAGAAATATAAGGCTTGACTATAACGATTCCTAAGAAGAGAATACAAAAATTGACAGGATATACCCTTTCTCAACATAACCATAAAGATATGGATAGCAATGATCATCCTACATAGAGTTTCACCAACACTCAATCCAAAATTAAGAAAGAAATTAATAATCATATCATATTAATACAACACGAATCATCATTGAGCAATCTAATGAATGGAATTCACCAGTACACTTACTCATCGTGGACTTCGAAGGCACTTTGTGAACTTATAATCGAACAGGAGATCGAGTTCAAAACGAAGGCAATACAAGTTAATCAGACTGCAATATAGCAAAAGAGTAAAACAAGGATGCGTATTCTGGCCACTTCCGTTCCTAATAGCGTAATATAGTGGTGAGGATTTACAGAGAAATGATTCAGATTACACAGATGAAATATGCCATCAGAAGCTATCAGATCGATAAAAAGAAGTTGGCCTCAACATAAATATCAGAAATAGAAGAGGTCAATAAATGTATATACCTTGCTTGTACTCTAGCCAAAACGGGCGGCACAACAAATCTAGAACAATATTCATCGTGTTACACAAAGTCTGAAACACATCTGTCCTATCCTGTAACACTGAGCTAAGAATGTTCAATCCGTTTGTAAAATCAGGATTGCTGTACTGCTGCGATACTTGGGAGCATACATATACGATCAGCAATAAGCAAATTTGTAAATAAATGCCTTAGGAGAATACTGAGCTGCTTCTGGTCTAACAAAATATGAAAAGGTTGAGCTCCTTAGGTAAATGAATCAAGCAGTTATTAGGTGGAATGGAACCCACAAGGGAAACGGAAAGTCGACCATCTGTAACGTGGAAATGAATGATGCTAGCAGAAGCAAAATAACTCGGAAACAGAGTTAAATAGTCCAACGCAGTAGACGCCCGATTCTCCTAAATTAGAGATAGAAACGGAAAAAATATTGTTTGAAATATCCAATGGGCTAACGGTCATATTTTGGCATTTATTAATCCTAATAAATGGAACCTAGAAACTTATATATGATGTGTTGCGTTTAAAGTGACCTTTCGATACGATTTTACTACCTAGTCAGCCGGAACTGTATTAGCTAACGGCCGACATAAATGTCACAGACACGTGGCAATTTGCTGCATCCCCATTCCACCATTTAATTTTCTAAAGGTGAATACACATACTACGGGTATTTAATTTCACACTTTAACGGTAACATATATGTACAAGTGCTTCAAATGTACTTGATTACCGCATACAAATTTGGGGTTAAATTCTTAAATGTGAAGAAAGACTGAACTCGATCTCGAAATGATCCCATTAATAAATAACAGTTTTCAGAAATAATAATTTTCGCCATTGTTTACATTATCTACATTGTCGACGCCATTTTTTTCATTTTCTACATACATTGTCTACACGTGTCGAATATTAATTATCTACCGGTGTAAACAATACGGTACAGTACTGTATAGGAGTGAAATTTTCAACGTTCCGAAATTGTATGACTTGATGTTATTCCTCACTATGCCAATTGAATAGATGATGACCTAGTTTGTCCGTCAGGGTGAGCCGATTTGTTATGTTGGCCATTAACAACATATATTAAATAAAAGTATTTGTGATTCTAGTGCTTTAAACCTGCACCGACCAAATTAGCCATTTATAAAAATTTATTACAACAAAGCCCGATTTTATAACAGTTACATGCACCGTCAAAATTGTAACTTTTAATGTTGCTATGATATCGGGATGGTTCTTGGACCAGAATTTATTACAAAATAATTACATTTTATTGGTAAGTTGAAGGCTATCCTTATAACTTGACTATGGGCAAATTTCAACCCAAAACGACTCTTTATTTCAAAAACGTCTTTTTAACCCTTTTAATAATTTATTACACCAGACCGCCACCAGATATTGGGTCAAATTTCATTTTAAAGGCATTCCGGATGGTTGATCGTGGTGATGATATTGGCATCTAATATGTAATTTAAAGGACGATTTTACTATCTCTATTAATTTATGACGTACCAAAAATAATAGGCCGACGTATAAAAGTGTTTTATTAATATCTGGTAGTAGTCTATTGAAATAAATGATTAAACCAGGTAAAATCGACCTTTTCATTACATATTTGACATCGTCTGAAGCCAATTCCGTCTAAATCTACACCTAAATAAGGTTAACCTCTCATCTATACAAGGCTCATATAAGAGTAACAATTTACACAATTTTTGGTACCGATCTATAGAGTAATAAATTATTAAATTCTTTTAAATCGACCTTAAATTTACATATTTTAAGCCTTTACCGTTTGAAAACCATTCCGTCTAATACATTTGACCCAATATCCGGGGGCGATTTGTTGCAATAAATTATTACAGGTGGTAAAATCGACCTTCAAATTACATAGTTGAGCCTTCACCTTCTGAAACTTTTCCATCTAACCTGACACAAAAACAATTTGTTTCACACCTGGATAAGTATGATGTGTCCTCTACAATGTTCGTAGAGTAATATTTGACCCAATATATGGTGGCGGTCTGGTGTAATAAATTATTAATAGTGGTAAAATCGACCGTTAAATTACAAATTTGAATCCTTTATCGTTTGAAGCCAATTTCGTCCAATCTAACACACAAATAATTTATTACCCACCTGAGTAAGTCTAATTTTCCCATCAAGGCTCATGATTTAACATTTAGAGCAATATCGGGTGGCGATCTGGTGTAACAATATATTAAAATTGTCGTTGTGCGGTGAAATTTACTCGTGAGCAATGGGTGGTCTTCAACTAACCAATGCAATGTAATTATTTTGTAATAAATTTTGGCCCAAGAACCACCCCATATCAAAGCAACATCAAAAGTTACAGTTTTGGTGGTGAAGCTTTACTTATAAGCTAAACCGCACACTCCTTTCTCGAAAACAGTAACTGTAATAAAATGTTTCTTGAAATAAATGTGTAACAAATTATGGTGTAAGTTTCATCAAGGCGGGCTAATTTGGTTGGTGTAGGTCTAAAGCCCTCTTAATTTAATTTATTATTCTTATACATTGCAATATCTACAAAATAAACCATTCTGGATTTCATAACATCCCTTATTTTATTTGAAAATTTCATAGTGCTTAACGTTTTCATAACCAAGCAAACCACACAGTGGTTAAAACTTAAGCGTTTGGATCGGGAGGTGCCAGGTTCAAATCAAGATAAGGGTAGGCTATAAAAGGGAATTTGCATCATCAGATTACGATCTGTGATGAAAAGGCACATAACTTCGACCACCTGTCGAAGCGCAGAACACATGGACCGAACCATCTTCCATGCCAGTAATATAGGCTAGCATGGAGCTAGGCAATGTGCAGACGGTTCTACAAAAATCGGACCTGCAAAAAAAACATTTTCATTGCATTAGTTGTGAAAGTTGGCAGATATGAATGTTTTCAGAGGCAGCTGTATATTCGTTCGCATCACTCTAAGAATTTTTTGATGAAATTCACTGTGATTATTGGAGATTATCTGTTGCTCAGTAAATTTCATCGTAGCGTGGTCTCGAGATAATTACTCACGAAATATGTGAATTATTAGAGGTGATTTACATTATAATGGTGAATAATACCTTATTAAAGTTAGCCAAAAGTTTTCAGCCGAAAGGAAAAAAATATCAATATGGTAGAGTGTTTTGATTTCTCAGTCGAAAGTAAATAATTCCGATCCGTTTATGAATGGCCATTAACCGAAATATATCAGCCGAAATGTTTCAGCCGGAAAGATATTTCCATTTATCAAGAATTACTAATAAATTTTAATATTTTGTTAAAATTGAATCTGGTCGATATGGTGTCAATTGATTTGATATGTTGGTCTAGCATTTTAGTGGTATCATGATATAATATAGCTTGCTAATCTGGAACGCCATGCCATTCAATGCATTTTCAATATATTGAATTAGCAAAATTATGCTAAAATACACCTCGGTATCCCCATTAGAATTTCTACACAATTAGGGCTATAGTAGCATACTCACCAAACTTCGTGTTCACTCGAAGCGAAGTTAACAATATGGCCACGGGAAAAGGACCTGGTGGACCAGAAAAGCATCAAGGACATTGAGTTGTACGCGATTTATGCCACCAATTTAAAGGTTCTGACCGAAATGTAATCATGGACCATTTATTTTCCGCACTATCCTTAGCGCATTTATTGTTATCGTGCAACTTGACAATGGTAGACTCTGAAACAGAACAAAACTTGCATTCCAAAGGAATTCAAGAAATGTGCAAGAAGAATATTCATCCCAGTTTGGGTTTAATGACGCGATGGGAAAGTGAGCACTTGCTCATATGTTCCGAAAAGGAATTCCGAACAGAAACAATTACAAAATGCAATCAGTGTTCACTTTGAATTGAAATTAATAAATTTATGATCATATATAGGTGTTTTTATTTTATTAACAAAGAAATTCTCTCTCATTTCTGTTTTTATTGGCTTCGCTCAAGGAGTTTTCCCAAGACAATATGGATAAGTACAAACGTACCTTTGCCATGAAGGTGTATTATTTTATTTTGCGGTTTAACTAAATAATTTTGTTCTACGATATAAATTAAAATCGACTTAAAAATATCCAAAGAGGCTAAATAAAATCATCGAGCATATAGCCCAATGATTGAAAACGAAAAAGGTACAATTGTATCTTGTCACGCGCATAAAGGTTAAATAGATTACTAAATTAAATAAATAGGATCCTAACCAGGACAGCCAATTTGTTCTTAATTTTTGTATTTCAATTTTGTGTTAAAGTGAAACTGGTAAATATTATCGTGCCTCCCAGAGATTTGGGCTCAAGTTCCGTTAGCACTTCAAATAGGTTGTTAAATTACTCATCCAGCCAGTCTAATTGGGATTTCCTAACCAGGACAACAAATTTCCTAAGAATTTTTATATTTGTATTTTTAGTTTGAGTGGAAAAGGTAAACGGCCATTAACTCGCCTCTCACGAGAGATTTGGGCTCACGCTCCGTTGACACATAAAATAGTTTGTTAAATTGCTGGAAACCCGCAAATTTGATACTAATTTTTGTATTTCTATTTTAAGTTTGAGCTAGAATGGTATAGGTGGCCTTAATGGCGACTTACGAGAGAATTCGACTCAGGTTCCGTGTGCACTTCAAATAGGGTGCTAAATTTTTGAACCAGCCAGCTTGACTGAAACCCCGTAACCAGGACAGCAAATCACCTTCAAATTATTGAATTTATATTTTCCGTGTTAGCGAAAATGGTAAACGACCATTAACGCGCCTTCCCATAGATTTGGATTCAGCTTCCACTAGGACTTCAAACAGTTTGCTAGATTACTCATCTAGCCAGAATAATTAGTATTTCCTAACCAGGACAACACATTTTCTAAGAGTTTTTATATTTCTATTTTGTGTTTGAGTGAAAATGGTAAACGGCCATTAACACGCCTTCCAAGAGATTTCGGTTCTGTGGATTCCTGAAATAGGTTGCAAAATTGCTAATCCAGCCAGTCTAATTGGAGTTTCCTAACCAGCACAACAAAGTTGTTAAAAATATTTGAATTTATTTTTTCAGTTTGAATGGAAATTGTAAACGGCCATTAACTCGCCTCGTACGTTAGATTTGAACTCACGCCCCATTATCACATGAAATAGTTTGTTAAATTGCTCATTAAGCCAGCCTAATTGGAACTTCTTTCCAGGACCGCAAATATTTTACGAATTGTTGTATTTCTATTTTAAGCTCGAGCTAGAATTGTATTAGGTCATTAGCACAACTTCCTAGAGAATTGTGCTCATGTTCCATAATCACAGCTTGACTGGAACCCCTAACCAGGACAGCATATTATCTACAAATTCTTGAATTTCTATTTTGCGTTTTAGCGAAAATGGTAAACGACCATTAAGCCTTCCTAGAGAGCTAGACTCAGGTTCTGTTAGCACATTAAATAGGTTGTTAAATTACTCGTCTAGTTAGCCTAATTGAAGCTTCCTAACAACGGCAGCAAACGTGTTACGAATTTTTATATTTATATTTTGGGTTTGAGTGAAAATAATAAAAGGCCAATAACATGCCTTCACAGTTTAGAACCCAGGTTCTGAGAGCTCTACAAAAAAATGCTAAATTGCTCAGTTAGCCAGTTTGATTGGAACCTTCTAATAAGGACAGCAAATTTCCTACGAATTTTTGATTTTCTATTTTGAGTTTGAGCGTAAATTGTAAACGTCCATTAACACGTCTTTCCAGAGATTTAGTCTCAGGTTACGTGAACACCTCAGATACTTGTTAAATTGGTCATTTAACTATTCTAACTGAATTTTTTTACCAGGACAGCAAATTTGTTAAAAAATTTTAAATTTTTGTTTTTATTTGAGCGAAAGTGGTAAAATGTTGTTCGTTTACCATTTTCGGAGACAATCACGTCTTTTCGGAGATTTAGACTCAAGTTCCGTTAGCAGTCCAAATATATTGTCAAATTGCTCATTCAGGCATCCAAAAAAAAACATATTGACGAGAGAAGCAAATTTGATGCAAATTTATGTATACCAGTTGTGTAAAATGGTCGTAGTTTAGACGATCAATTAAACGGTTTGCAACTTTGAAAATATATTTATGTAAAATAGTTATTTTTTTTACTTAATTTACTTGTCCATATATTTTACTCAAGTTGAGGAAAATTCATAAAAAATCCCAAATCTCTTAACTCTAGTTAAACCTATACATTTAAACTAAATTACGAAACATGAGGTTATTATTAACCAATCCTGAACCAATCTCCGAATCAGAGGATTAACGGAAAATTCAGCATTCTCTTTGATTAATATTACATTATCAAAACTGGGAAGATCCCGGAAGTTAACAAGTTAAGAAGTTTATTTTGAGTTATTTGTAGTTTCTTGAAATTAATACATATTACCACTGACTCCCCATACTGGTGCACTATAGGTATGGTTTATCAGAGGATACAGAATTTGCCTGAGTTTGTTAACTTTAGAGATTGAGTACATAATTTGTTTGTTAAATATAAGGTTTCCTCCAAGATAATCCCTTATTGTCTATTTGCAAATTCCGATTAGGAAGAAAATTAGGTTTACGATGCCTCAATTTTATCTTCTATTTGATGAAGTAAGCATTTACCATATTAATACCATTTGCCAGAGTCAAGATAATTTGCAATTTGATTAGATAACATTGCATTTTTGGTATAATTTTTTTTATTTTTTATTGAAAATGAATAATTTTGATTACAACAGATAGTTTTAATCATGAAGTGTTTTAAAAAAAATTAAATTTTAGAAACAATATTTGTTAGATGCATGACATCAGCCTCTTCGCAAGCTGCTGCTCTTTGATGTACCTGGACCATAACGGAAGCCTAAACTGGTTCATCAATCGCAATAATTTCATTTATTATGTTGTCTTTCTTTATACAAGATCTTTCAAATATCGCCACAAAAAGAAATCTGGTGGTGTAAAGTCGAATGATCGTGATGGCCAATTAACATCTCCAAATAGTGAAACGATACGGTTACCAAAAACCGTTCGCAGTAAATTTATTGTTTCCCTTGCAGTATGGGACGTAGCATCATCTTGTTGAAACCATATTTCTTCTTTCTTTCAACATTCTAACAGCCATCTTCGTCTTGGAAGAAGTACGGGCGGTAGATCTTGTCTGCTGATATTCCGCACCAAACTGTGACTCTAAGTGAATCCCACGGACGCTGTTGAATCACTCTTGGGTTTTCAGTGTCCCAGATTCTAAAATTTTGCTTACTAACATAACCACTTAAATACGCTTCATCTTGCGCAGCCTTGCGGCAAAATTTCATGTACCATTTGTATCTTGTACGGAAGCTGCAATAATTTTATTTTTTTCATTATTCTACGCAGTGAAATTCTGGACATTTGAAACTAAGTAGCACGTTTACGAGTCGATGTTCCAGGGTTATCATTTACGTTCTCCCGAACTTCGATTAAATGGCAAGTTTGCCGATCGGTCACAATTTTGAAATATTAATTTTCTTAGAATCGAAATTTCTAAGAAATTCCGTTCTTCACAAGAATGTCATTGTAGGTATGCGAGCTCCATTAGAATTTTAATCAGCTTGGCACAAGTAGAGTGCACATACGAGTCTACTGAAATATTATAGTGGCAAGTTTGGCGATCGGTGAAAATGTTGAGATATCAATTTTCTTGGCATAACATAATTTCTTTGCGGTTAATACCTAGAATAATTTATTTTAATCAAATTGATCCTAATATAAACATTGTGAAATGAAATTATTTGTAAACCTAACAATGTTGTAAACTCGCCTAAATGTTCGCAAATCACTAATCCAACTGTACATTTTCTTTTATTTTGTATTATAGTATAAACTTCATATTTCTCAGTAGAAGTTTGAAATTTTTCCTAAAATAGTACTAACCGCCATTTTTATGATAAACTTCATTAGCATAGTTATAGCCATTTTAAGAATCCCAAAATTTCAAACAAAAATGATTAAATAAAACTAAAGTACCGCTATTTTGTGTGCTCAACATAGAGGTGGGGATTTTTCTGAAAAGTTGTGGCGAAGTATAGGGAGCAACATTATATTAGTTAAAAGTTTATTGGAATTATTTACAAGTTTATATGGAGCCCTGTTTTTGTTTCCTGGACTTAACAGTGTACTCCTTTCATTAACCCAATTGAATTCAATCGACATTTGTTCGGCATACGCATAATATCAAGTCAATGAATTCTACGAACAACCGAATGAAACATCATGCTGTAAAGTAATGAATATTAGGGACCAGGAATAGTTTGTAATTACCTAGAATGTAAGTATTTACACAATTCAGACATACCAAACAGTCGTTCATAATATACTTCGCTAAAATCCTACCCTATGTATCGCAAATTTCCTAGTAGTCTACTTTCGGGGAAAAATTAATTTTAGAAATTTAAATTAAACGGAAAGGCTTTCAATAAAACTTTGCTTGTCCTTGACCCATTACTTCCAATTTGATGAGAAGAAACATAATGTCCTTTGACAATGTCAATGGATATAAACTAAACAAATAATAAATTTTCATCCAATACATACGCAAGAAATATGTAAGACGCTTGTCCTTCCACAGATATTCTTATCTTAATAATAAAAACCTGACCACACCCTAATCAATTTAATATTAAGATCTATAAATCAACAGGACAGACAATTGAAAGTATTATTAGTAAAATTATGCTCACATTGCATGCGTATGGATACGATAAGAATACCCAGTTCCGTATCGACAAACAATTTCTTCCTATACTTTACAGCAATCAGCCGCAATGAAATCGCTACAAAATTAGTCAAATATTTTTAGAGAAAATCAAACTAAAAGCAAATACAACAAACCATAGATATGTTTAAACAAATAAATTATAAACAAAACAAATATTTCAAATGCGACGAATCATTATGAGCGCAGAAGAAAACAAATAATTTTCAATGTTAATATATTTTTCATCCGAGTATTATTCCCCTCAAAATTTTTCCACACACAAAATCCGGTAGACGGAGTTGGTTACTAATCAGCGCACATGCTCGGCACCAAAAACCGAATTCATACTTTTTGATGTTCCTTTTGTGCTCGGGCTTAGCCGTATATGTGTGAGTGTCGCAAAAAGAAAATCGGATAAAAATGAGGAAAAATCTTCGATACCAAAATAAAGAGCAAAAAAATAAAAAATTAACTAACAAAACAAACGAGAAGCAAACCAAACAAAAAAATGATTTTCGTGAAAAATTCAATATTTTTCAGTTTGACGTGAGATTCCTTTACGAACGGGGATAATTTCATATCGGTCGGGCGAAATCTTTAAACCAAAAATATTTTTCTATTTATTTCAATGTTTTATTAAAACTTGGTGAAAATTTTGTTTTAGTTTATAAAAAATTATAAATATTATTTTGTTATTACGTTTATAGTTTAAAAAATTGTTTTTCATTTTGGTTAAATTGTGTTTCTGTGAAAATTTGTGCGATAAAAATGTTTAATGGAAAATCTGCCGAGATGAAAAAAATGTTTTAAATGAAAAATTAAAATCGATAAAATTAATTTTGTTTTTGGCTTTTTTCTGTGTGATTTGCTGGCGATTCAGCCGCAAATATTTATATAGTGGCGTTTGTTATTGTTGTCAAATATCTAGATATATATGAAATGTATATTTGATTTCAGTTTACAGTGGATAAATGTCAAAGTATATTTTACGTATGCATATAGTGGGTGTGATTTATTTTGTGATTAGTGTTTTGCCAAAGATGTAAAAAATAAATATTTCGTGATAAAAATTTATAAGAAATAAAGTGGTGGTACACCGATATTGGATTATATACACAGTGATTTCTGAACACAGTGAAATCAGAATTTTACCTAATTTATCAACGTAAGTGTAGTAAATTTTTCATGTTCTATCCAAAATTAAAGGTATGAGTATATAACCAAGATTTAGGAGAATCTTTTTAAATTAAGACAAATAAATCGATCTGTACGGGAGAATACAAACGAAATGATAAAACCGCCTGAATTATTAAATAGATGATTTCCTCCTTCATGTGCTTCTCTGTTTATATAAATTAAGATTTTAATCATTTATGGATGGGAAATATTTCTATACCAATTTAGTGTAACAGATGCCGATGTACACCCGTACCGATTAAATTTAGAATGATGGATCGAGGCAATAACAACAAAAAAAAAAATACAAAGTGATTAAGCATAAATAGCTCCATACCGAATGCCATTCCATTTCGATTATTCATCCGCAGTGCCACTGACAAACAATTACCTTATTCCATTTGGCTAACGCAAACGAGTGTGTTCCTCACTGTGCTTTTTATTGTGTGTGCCAGGGGTGTGTTTGTCCATTTGTTTATTTTATAACAGTTTTTTATTTGTTGATACACATAAAAATGCTTCAGGCGTGCTAATAGAAGATAAGGACTGTAATTATGTTTTAATTAGGCATAGGGATATTGTTGCTACTGTTGCTCGTTATTTTTATTTTATTAAGTGGAATAATTAAATTTGCTGCGTGTAGTATCTTGATAACGTGCTTTACGAAGTTTAAAGTTAATAAAATTTTCGACTAAATATTTTAAGAAGTGGAACAGCTTTTTGGCTTAGAATAATTTCATAGATAATCGGACTGGTGTCCCTTAACAAGAAATACCAGATGTAAGATAATTCGCGAAACTTTGTTTAATATGTTTTGTGTTGGATCAATGTCGCCGTTTTAAGCGTTTTAATTGAGTTTATAGAAGGCGATTACTGAATATAGCTCTGATTCAAAATTATTTTAACTTGCTTTATGCGGGCCATACTTATTGTTCAAACTTTCAAATTTTAGCTTTATCATTTGCATATATGACCCAGAACTAACATGTATCAATAAAGTATTCCAAAATATAGCATTCAAGTATTTTTAGGGCGATATTGAATTTAAAAGTCACAATGATTTATTGGAAAAAAGCTTCCATGCTTTAGCCCATTAATATCTCTTGGTTTATTGTCTCTGTGATTATTGTATTTGATATAACTCGAATTTGACATTTTTGGAGTACATTTTATTTAATTTTTTGACGCTAATTATTTCTTAGCCTGGAACTTATTGTAAGACAACTTCTCGGTAGAGACCTTCAGACCTCTGGATTAGGTTGACCATACCTAAAATATCATTAGTTAATTAGGGTCGAAAATTGCAGATATTTATTTTCAGTTCCATTGCTGTAAAGAGGCAGAATTGGCCCCCTCAACAATGCTCTTTCAGGTAACTCGACAGACTACAAAGGCGTACCAGACACGATAACCAAGAGTTTGAAGATCCTGGTCTAGGTCGTTCATCCACCGAATAGAGGGCCTCTCAAGAGGCCCTGTCTTTATTAGTGCCGACTCGAAGGTCTGTTTTATGGTTCGATTTTGGGGACGAAGAACGTGTACCAACCATCTCAGCTTTGGCAATTTAATTGTTCCAATTTTACTCTATCAGAATTGTTCACCTTCCGTAATAAGGCCTAGCATTATACGCACTAATTTTTGATCAAAAACGGCAAACTTTTAGCTGTCCCGTGCTGTTAGCGTCCAAGAACTCGCTACCATAAGTGGCTATTGTCCTTATCAGCGCTTTATAGATATTTAATTTTGTTTTATGCGATATATTGAAACACTTGAAAATGTTAATGATAGCGTAGAATGCAGCGACTGAATTTTGCACATTTGCTATCGATCCTAGGTGTTTAAACTCATTCAGCCATGGAGGCCAATTTGTTGGGCTCTTGTTTCTAACGGGAGCAGAACTTAACTTAATTGAACTTGATTGATAATATGAACAGCTGCTCTGTGCTATGTTGAGCTGCCGATATTCTAACGAAAAATTGAATATAATTTGGGCTATTGGATCCTCTTGGATCCATTAATAGTTTGCATACGGTTATTAATTTTGAAGTAAATTTCAAATGTAACAAGACACTCTATTTTGTGTTCCTCTGGATGCTATATCATACGTAGCACTTATCTAACACAATCCTCAGAGGAAAAGTTTGATCGGGTGTTGACCTGCCTGAACGAGAAACACATTTTTACTCCCCCAAATACGATCGCATGAAAATTAATAACTTGTCGGAACTACGGTGACCAAAACCTTGTAGTCAGTGTTGAGCAAAGCTATTCCGCGATCCCCGTTTCTATGTAGTGAACGAATTAGAGCTATTTATTACACTTCTGATAGAAGAGGTAATCACCGCCATTTTTGAGCATTTCGTTACAGATGCCATTCTCATCAGTGCCCTAAATCTCTAAGGAGTAAGATAATTTGTAAACGTGGAAACGATAATTTTTCTTGGCTTTTTACAATATTCGCATTCTCTAATTGTACACCAAGATAAAATTTAAAACAGTTACGATAAATAAATGTCAAAACTTAACACACTTTTATGATTTGTGTAGATTCATATTTAGACTTTCAGGGTCCACAACTACCGTTCCCATTTAAATTTCAGCACTAACTTTATGGATACAAGCTTTGGGATTGTGGTATGGGTAATTTTACAGGTAAAAATTTTATACAATAAATTGTCTTAGCATTTTTCAATCATCAGTGAATCAAGATACGGTTAGATAAAGATGTAAAACAAATCAAATGTTTGAAAAAAAAACATTACAACAGTCAAATATTTACTTACTTCTTATAGTAAAGACGTATACAATTTAAGTCTAATTTACAATTCGTACAAAATCACATTATTCTGTATTAAGCGGATCTTAATTTCAGTCTATTTCATTGTTGATGACAAAATGCCCTACTTGACACTTTCTACTCGAGCGGATTTACAATATCTAAGTATACCAGTCGGATCTCGGAATCCGGAATATCTCATTTAAACATCAAATTTAGTTAGTCCTTAGTACCTTATTGGTATTACTTCTCACACCATGAAACACGTGTTATTTGCACAGCAATAACCGAATCTATAAAATCGAAAAATTCATCAAACTCAAACAGCAATAAATATTAATACGCGTTTAATCAAAAATACATTTCAGGCGTTATTGATAATGCAATCATTATTTCAAAAATATTATGATTTAGCGTCATAAAATTATATGGATTTCTTCCTCTAATAATGTCTGTTACCGTATTGGTCATAAAATTAAACCAAATAAAAAACTTCAAACCATCAAATCTTCATATATATATTATACCATAAACTAAATATTAAGACAGAAGACATTTGGAAAATTACAAAAGTAATATAATAATATTTTGGCCCTCAATCCCGGGATTCTGTTAAGCATAAACGTATATGCTCGTATGATAAATAAACTTTATGACGTTTAACATGGATCATTCAAAATAGATTTAGAATAATATCTTGTTATATGTTTTTTCTTATTTCTTAATAATACATAAAAATTGTAATTTATAATAAAATCAATATATGACTGCAGATATTATAGTATTTAACTCGGGCAAGTGCTAGAGATAAATTTTACTTTTACGACTACAGCCAATGAATAGGTTGCATTCCGAATATCTTTCCTTACATAAAAAACTTTTTATTTTTTAATCAATAAAATTAAAATTGCATGACTTCTGAATGATTCGAATGAACGACCAAGTTCTTACATAGGATCTCCCGAGCGACGCCCACCGTACACTCTTTTTACACATAACAAAACCGAAGGATTTGATATTTTAATTAGGTGCGGGTTTGAATCTGCCCGAGTACAGACACCTAGGTACTAGGGCAAATCAATATATTCGTAGTATTGGTATGTGATTATGGAGTGAAAGAGAAAACCATATTTTTTTTTGTTTATTTTTCATCTACAAGAAACATTTAGAAACAACATTTGTTTTATTTTGTTTAATTTATTTCTGTTTAGTCAAAACTAGAAAATGAACAAAATTGAATATCGTGCAGTAATTAAATTCTTTTGTAAAGATGAAAAAACGCTAAATTTATTTATGACCAAAATATTCTACAGTAACGAAGTGGGTTAAATTATTCAAAAGTGGTAGAGAATCGCTAGAAGATGATGAGCGCCAGGGAAGTCCAGAGGACGCCATCACGCATGAAAACGTTATTTTGGCAGAAAATTTTGTATCCGAGGACCGCCGTGTAAATATTGCAGAATTATTGGGAAACCTCAGGCTTTATTTTGGAACCACATTTACAATTTTGCATTATCAACTTCACCTTTGAAAAGTTAGTGCAAGATGGGTTCCCCGTTTGCTAACCCCGGAACAGAAAAAAATTCGTGTCGAAACTTCAAGCAACATTTTAAATGTGAAAGAAAATGATCCTGATAATTTCATAAATCGCCCGTCACGATACGGGCGATGAAACATGGATTCATCATTGGGATCCGGAATCCAAACAAGAATCTAAGCAATGGAAAAAATGTGATGAACCTCCCTCTAAGAAGTTTAAGACTCAGCCGTCAGCTGGGAAGGTTATGGCCACAATTTTTCGGGATGCAGAAGGGATTTTGTTAATTGATTATGTGTCACGAAAGACCACTATCCACGGCAACTATTATGTGGAATTTTTATACAAATTGAAGGCTGCGAGAGAAACGCCATGGTAAAGTTAGATGTAAGATCCACGACAACGCGTCTGTTCATGAGGCTAAAACTGCACACACGGCTCTGAAGAAATCCCTCTATAGTCCAGATTTTTTTTTTGTAACTATTGCCAAAGGCTTTATTCTTGAATCTTTCTTTATACGAAACTAACAAGAAGTTTGAAATTCTTAAAAACTATATATTCTTTTTTTACTTAAGCCTTAACCTATGTTAGTACTTAATATGCATTATGTTATTAGTATGCATTATTATTTTTAAATTATTATTAATTACTTAATTTAAGTGTGCTAGGTCAACATGCGTGTAATTATTAAATATTTCAGTTGATTAAATCTAGAGGATCTGCTCTGCGAAGCCGTTTGTATTTCGGTTGCCTTAGTAGTTCTCTAGCTAATTCGTTAGCGTGTGATTCCAGTTCCAGATGGTATTTTAGACTGCATGATTTTATTGTCTCTTTAACCGTTTTGATTCCTAGGTCTCTATGGATGTTGCTGTTTCGAATATACCAGGGCGCATTTGTAATGCTACGAAGTATCTTTGCTTGCGTTCTTTGTACAATATCTATATTTGAGGCACTAGTTGAGCCCCATAGTTGGATACCATATGTCCATATGGGGATTAGGATCGCTTTGTATAGTAGAATCGTGCAGTCTAGAGAGAGTTTCGATTTTCTTCCGATCAACCAGTACATTTTAGAAAATTTTATTTTAGTTGATTACGTTTTGTTTCAATGTGCTTTTTCCATGTCAATCTTCTATCGAGATGAAGACCGAGATATTTGACGTTTGTTTGTTGAGGAATTGTGATATTGTTTAATTTTACTGCCGGACATGTGCGTTTATTCAGGGTGAATATTACATGTGTTGATTTACATTCATTCGTCCTTATCCGCCAAGTTTTTAACCAATCTTCTATTTTGTGCAGATGTTCTTGTAATTCTCTCGATGCTGTTTGAGGATTTTTGTGTGAAAACAATATAGCTGTGTCATCAGCAAAAGTTGAAGTGATTATGTTTTCAGTTATTGGTAAGTCAGCTGTGAACAACAAGTATAGCACAGGTCCCAATACACTACCTTGCGGTACTCCTGCCTTTATCTCGGTTAAATCAGTAGTGGCCATACTTTGTTTCACCTGGAACATCCTTTGGGCTAAGTAGTTTTCAAGAATTGCATGAAATTGTCTAGGCAGAACAGTTTTAATTTTGTAATTTAATCCATCATGCCATACTTTGTCGAAAGCTTGCGCAATATCCAAGAAAACTGCCGAGCAATATTTA
This sequence comes from Nephrotoma guestfalica, assembly GCA_963691935.1. NCBI lineage: Eukaryota > Metazoa > Arthropoda > Insecta > Diptera > Tipulidae > Nephrotoma > Nephrotoma guestfalica. The sequence continues at coordinate 17,744,873 of OY829914.1, forward strand.
TTTTCTTCTAAGGAGAGCTTAATTGTGTTTACAATTCTGTGCATCTGTTCTATTGTGCCGTGCTGCTCTCTAAATCCAAATTGGTGATCTGGTATAATGCGACCTACAGTTAATATAGGTATTAGTTCTTCTAGTAGCATCTTTTCAAAGAGCTTTGAAATTATCGAAAGTAGACTTATTGGCCTGTACGACGAGACTTGGGTTTCGTCTTTAACTGGCTTAGGAATCATGATAATTTGAAATATTTTCCATTTTTGGGGAAAGTATCCACATCTCATAATCGCATTAAAAATATATGTTATATATTTTATGCATCTATCGGGTAATTCTTTGATCATTTTTCCAGTTATTAGATCATAGCCTGGAGCTTTCTTAGGATTTATCCTGTTTTTGATAACCGTTTTGACGCATTTCCATTTAAATTTTACTGGATTTGGGTTCGGCTCGTCCCTCGTAAACTGTGATAGTACGCAGTCATTATTTTTTTCGTTTGGAGTGAACACTTTTTGTAGATAGTTAGAGAAAGCGATAGCCTTTTCTAAATCACTTCTGGCCCAATGACCATCTGGTTTCCTTACCGGTGGGTTCGATAGCTCTGGCCTTTTTAAATTTCTTGCTGCCTTCCACAGTGAGTAATCTGTTTTCTCTATTGCTGTGAGCTCACTTAGGTAATTCTGCATTCCAAGATTTTGTTCTTCCCGTATTGCTTCTCTTAGAGCTTTAATAGCTCTATTTAATTTCCATTTAAGAAAAGGAGATTGGTACAGCTGCCATAGCCGCCGAGTCGCCCGCTTATCTGCCAATAACTTTTGAACGTTACTTGAAAGCTTACTATTTTTTCCGAATTTTTGTACTCCGGAGTAGCTTTTTTTGCAGCCATTTCCATTATTTGTCCAGATTTGGCCCTAGTGATTTTTTTCTGGTTCGAAATTTAAAAAAAAAACAATTAAGCGGCCGAAAAATTTCAAATAATGATGAAGTCATGTCCGCTACTGAAGGTTATTTTGAAGACCAATAAATTATTTGAAAGATGTAATAAATGCATTAATGTTGGAGGAGATTATGTTGAAAAATAAAAATAAAATTTCTCTAAATATATAGCTCTTTTGTATCGATGCTACGAATATATTGATTGGCCCTCGTAAAACCGTTCGTAAGTAAGACAAATACAACTGAATTGTAATATGTAGATTACAATTTCCAGAATCAGCAATTAATATTTCATCTTCTTCCATGACTGATACCCTGGATATGATTTTCCTGAAATTTAATTTTTAGTTAGTAGTTTCACTTCAACTATCCAGTGACCTACCTGAATGTATTAAAAGAAGAAACTTGAAAACAGATCGACATAATTTTCTAACAGCCAAGCAGTACGGATATTCTTTGCAGGTAAAGTCTTTTCTAATAACAGGGAGCTGTTATTGCCCTTTAAAAGAACAAGGCAAGGAAAACATTATTTATTTTGCAAATAGTTCACAACTAATTTCCAGTTTACAATCACAAGTCCATTTTGCCATTACTTACAATCTCGGTTACATCACACTCAAACATATATAGCAAAGTGTAATAAGCAAACATTACCTGATTGGAATGAATTTGCATCTAATTAAAATCTTTAACATATCGTTTCTGTGTATGATAAAGAGTCTTAGGTACTTTCTTGTGATACACCGGACTTTACGTCAACTAAATCGAAAATCGTTTGTACAAACGGCTTCATTTTACTTTACTAAATATCCAACCAACTTAACATTTTTTTTTCTCACTCCTTATTTGTTTTAATTTTCTCAGTAATTTTGCTCTCATCTGGCTCGACTGTCCTTTAAAAATCAAGAAAAGTAGCTACTGCAGTCTTTCAATCCTCTCCATTTCTCTTCCAATTTCTTATCGAAGACTGACAGAAAACTACCGAATTCAAGGAGAAATTAAATTTTTTAAATGCTCCCCATAAATATTTTGTAACATACAGCTTAACAACCCCTCACATCCCCAGCCTTCACTACCTCCTCCACCATCCTAAACTTTGTATAAGCCCGTTTCCTTCTTTCCTATCCTCCTTCACTGTACAGTGAACTTTGAACAACTTCTTGCTATGTCTAAATATACATATTTGCCTGCACTGTTCTTCTCTCAGCTTCTTTCCCGCTCATAATTACCCACACTCATTCCTCAATGCTCAAAGTTGTGGTTGGATCATTGACATATACGAGGGCGGATTGAAAATGAAGCTACCTAAGTAGGAAAACAAAATTTATTTTTGCCAAAAACCATTTATTTCTCAACATAGTCTCCATTTAGTTCGACACTGAGATGAATCTTTGTCCTGCGAGCCATTTTTTCAAGTTTGGAAACAGGAAAAAGTCACTAGGAGCTAAATCTGGACTATAAGGTGGATGATCAACCAATTCGAAGTGTATTTCACGTAATTTTAGCATCGTATCTAATGCTGTGTGAAGTGGTAACCGTTTCCCAGTCGATTTAAAAACATTAATTCACGATGGATGCTATTCTCCAAAACAAGTTTTAAATGTTGGCGAGACCGGTTTGTTTTGGAAAAGGCTCCCTAAACGAATTTTCATATCCAAAACGGGAAATCTGCATCTGGCTTTAAAGCGAACAAAGATAGATTGACTCCGCTTCTGGGCGGTAGTGCCAATGGAGATTTTAAGTTTAAACCACCCCTTACTTACCGGTCCGAAAATCCTAGAGCTTAGAAAGGTTATTCAAAAGATCTTCTTTCTGGCCATTGGCGAACAAACAAGAAAGCCTGGATGATAAGATTGTTATTTAAAAACTGGGTTTCTACATGTGATATTCCTGAAATTAAAATCTACTGTAGCAGAGAGAACTTGAACTTCAAAGCTTTGGTTCTAGTAGATAATGTTCCTGGCCATGTAGTCTATGTTGATGAATTATACGAAAATGTTAAATTTGTATTTTTCCCACCAAACACCGCGTTATTACCTACGACGAACATTTAAGCTGCTTTTAAGTGAAGCTGATGGACAAGACAAACCTTCCATGCAAGAGTTTTGGAAAAAATTTAACATTATGAATGCTATAGAAATTATTTCAGATTCTTGGAAGGAAATTAAACCATGTCTTGCATGAATGGCGTTGGCGAAAAATTTGACCAGGATGTGTTCACAACATAAGAGGAAATTGTTTAGAAGTTGATGATGCATCCAATGTAGTTCAAGATGTTGTTACCTTAGCTAGAAATTCTGATTTTAAGGGAATGGATGAGTTGGACATAGAAGAATTGGTAACTCCACATAACCATGAAATGACTAACGAGGAATTGATGCAACCAGATTTACAGCTAGCGAAGAAGAAGAAGAAGTCCGCTAGAATTAGCTAAAAAAAGAAATTTAACATCTCACCAGCTTTTCAGAGCCATGAGTTTAATTGATGAAGCTATCGAAATTTTAAAAACAAACGGTCCTGACAGCAAACGAAGTGTCAAAGTGTTTCGAGCGGTAACTGATGATGTAAATTGTTACAAAGAACTTTATGTTGATTTAAAGAAAAAAGCTGTTCAGTAAACATTAGACAAACATTTTGGAACAGAAAACCACACTGTATTTCGCCATTTGTGTCGCTGCTGTAGATTGTTGAGATAATCTACTGAATATTTTTTCCAAAATGATTGAATTCTGGCTTGAATTCATTGCCATCACGACAAGGATGAATCTCTTTGCGTTATATCCAATTCCGGAATCGATCCGGTCGATGTACCAATCCAGAAATGGGCTGGAGTAAGCACTTCGTAATTGTCACCATGTGACAGGGGTCTTGAATTTGATATACATATTCTCAATCTGACATAATAACGTCGCCATTTCCTCGAATGTCAGATTTGTATTGTGTGTTGATTTCATCAGATGTGTTTTTACGGATTTGACCGCGGATTCCCATAATCCGCCAAAATGAGGTGAAGCCGGTGGAATGCCAATCTACGTTATTATTACAGAGGAATTCTGAAATTAAACGATTATTAGTAATTTGTTGTATAAGTTGGTGACCTTTTTTGAGAATTCTTCTCGCCCTTACGAAGTTCGACCCGTTGCCCGAATGTATTTTCTTATAGGAACATCTCTCTATCCACAAGGCGTTTAAGGGCCGCCAAAAAACCCTCACTGGTTAAATCGCTCACAAGTTCAATATGGATCGCCTTCACGGACAGACAAACGAAGACACATAAATAACCGTTATTCGTTATTGAACCTCGGCCCTTCTTTGACGCGAAATATAGCGGTCCCGCAAAACCGATTCCGCAGTTTGTAAATGGACATGTTGGCGTCACTCGTTCTGCGGTTAGCTTTCCCATCAGTTGCCGACTCGCTTCGAGTGCGTATATTAAACACAAATGATGCATTTTCTCAACATCGAACGTATCTTGTTCCGCCCATTGATCACCATTTTTGCCTTATTAAATTGTTAGTTAATGTGGACCCAGCGTGTAGATTTTAGTTGTGCGCCTCCCATTTCAATCTTTCGGTATATACGTGATTTTCGGGTATTATCACCGGATATTTGCTATCGTAAGCACAATCGGCGTTGAAAAGTCGACCACCAACTCAAAGGACACCTGCGGTGTCCACAAAAGGTGCTAAAGATAGTATTTTCGAATTGGTTTTTACTATCTTGTATTTTCGTAGGCTTGCGATGTCGTCACTAAATTTCTCGTGTTGGACCCATCGAATGCATTGTATCTGCGCTCCTTCAACCTCTTTAGATTTTAGTTCGTCTGTAGTTCTTTCTGATCGGTTTTTGCATTTTAAATTCGCGATATAACGCCTAACGTAACAAATGATTCGAAATATTTTCATCAGATTAGATTTTCTCGTGAGGAAGTGGCTGAAGCAGTTGTTCTCCATGGCAATAAGAAATGCATGATTCGAATGTTTGGTTGATTTCCTTTCTATTGCTGATTTATAGTTTCGTATAGTTTCCGTTTTTATAGTTCCGCGTTTAAATTAGTCATCTTTGGCCATAAATCTTCCGGTGTTTTCTACCATTCCGGGCCGTCCCACCATTTTCTCGGTTGCATTAACTTTCGTGGTGGTTGCTCTAAAATCTGACTTTTAGATCTGACATTTCTGTGAAATTGCTCTAAAATCTGACTTGTCCGATTGGCTATAAAGGTTTTCCATCTGGCAGGGTAACTTGAAAGTCAAGCGAGCACGATTGTTGAATGGGTCCAAGCATAGTATTTCACGTTTGAAGTGTTGATTGCTTTCACAACAGACATCAGTTTAGCCAGCAGGTGTGCGACGCATAATTCCAATCTGGGAAGAAATTTTTTTCTTACAGGTCTTTGTCTTAAATGTTAGTTGATTAGATTTTAATAGATTAATAACTATTTCTCGCTTTTCGTTTGCAGTTCTACTATAAATGGCCGCGCAGTAGGCTGCTTCACTAGCATCCGCTAACCCGTGTGAAGCTTCTGCTAATAGTTTCCTATTTGTGATGGGACCTTTGTTCTCAGGGTTGACGTGGATATATCATCTGACGGACGACAATGTAGCCCAAGAAAGATGACTGTATAATTTGTTTCGTTATCCAATTCAGTATCTCCCTCACAGTTAGGTCCAAACAATTTGATCGCCATTTCATTAATAATAAACCTCCGCTTCGTAAAGTCACCGTGATTTTCTTCTTGAGTTCTGTCGCGCTTTTCACATTCTCGGAACCAGACAGAAAATCATCCACGTAAAAATCGTTTAGAGTGTGTTGTGCTATAATTTTGTCTCCAAAGTCGTAGGCTAATTTTTGGAATGTATACGGATTGCTATATAGGCAGAACAGGCTAATCCGAATGTTACAGTGGTTAGCTTAAAGTGCCGTATTTGTTGGCTTGGATTCTCACATAATAAAAATCTCTGATAGTTTGGGTCTTCAGGAGACACAAGCACCTGTCTATACATCTTCTCGATGTCGGCGGTTAGCGCTATCCGGTTGTTTATAAATCGCATTAAAGTAACCCATATAGATGGTTGAATAGTTGAACCAACCATCAGCATATCGTTTAATAAAACTCCCTCTGTCGTCTTGGCAGACCCATCGAACACCACTCGAATCTTTGTTGTTTCGCTTGACTCCTTTTCGACGGCATGATGAAGCAAGTAAAAGGTGTCCTCGTCACATGAGTTTCGCTGATTTTGAGGTATTTCTACCATATGTCCTGTCTCTATACAATCTCTCATTTGCTCTGTGTACCTTTTCCTCCTAGGTTCGTCGTTCGATAGTTTCCGCCTTAGTGCGATTGTCTTCGTGCGCCCAATAATGAATTGCCTAGTTAAGTCGGAAATGTTCGAAAGGGAAGTCTCACGATGTATCGCTCATCTTCTCTTCTTTTAACCGTTTTGTTGTAAAACGTTTCACATTCTTGATCTTCGGGCGTAAGTTGAGATGTTTGTGGTACGTCCTCCGTTTCCCAAAATTGTCGCAAGGTTCTATCAATATCCACATCATATTGAATGGTTCACGTCATGAGCGTTGTGAACTCCGAACTGCATATAGTCTTTGAACACAATCTTCTGATACAAAGGAAGATTGTGATACACAATTTAGTAATGCTTGACATTTGTGTGGTCTTCCGTATTGATCCTTTATGACGACACTTGCAGTGGGTAGAATCGATTGCACTTGCTCCGAAGTTGATGGTTGCATCAAGACGTTGAAATTCTTCGTCTCAGTCTCCATCACCTCGGTCTCGTTGATTTCCGTATGTAGTGTCACATGATGTCGCTTTCGACATTTGCTGCAATTGAATCTTGAATTACATACGATGGCTTGATGACTCGCTGAATAACAATTAAAACAAAGTTTCGTCTCTGCAACTGCTATTCTCCGTTCTGGTACTGGCAGATATTTCTCGCATTTCCCCAGATAATGATTTTCGGCACATAATGGACATGAAGTATGTAGTTGCGACAACCAAAGCAGCAATTTTCTTCATATAATTGATTTTGTTCTTTTTGCAATGTAATGTAGGCTTTCGAACCATTGTCCAACTTGTTCACCAATAAATATATCAGCCATGGATCACGTGTCTCTGATTGTGCACCAAGTACTTTTAAACCGCGAACGACATCATAGTATGTGTCACAAAGTTGCGAAGTGATTTTGGACTAGACTGATGTAGTATTGGTTGTTCCACAATTGTCTCAGTAGTGAGTGAACCACATGTTTCGGTTTATCATATCGCATCTTAATTTTATCCCAGGCTTCATCGTAGTTAGCATCCGTTGTCCTAGTTAGCATCCGTTAATCCTTTTAAGTACTGTAGTTTGTGTACCTTTGACATAGCACTGCGGTTATGTATCGAGGCCACGAACAGGTCCCGGAAGGAAGGAAATTCGAAAATATTTTCCATCAAATGTCGGAATGCTGACATGTGGTAATCGAACTTCAGTCTCACGTTTGTTTAAAGTTGAGATTTATTGTAAACAAATAGTCGTGTTCAAAACTAACTCTTCCATGGTGTTATTGTTTTGCGGGTTATTATTACTTTCTTTGTAAGCCTTTTTCAATAAAAACAATTTTCGTTTTAATTCAAAATGGAGGCGTTCAATTTTCTCAACTGACTCGATGTTTGAGGACGTCAAATTTTCCCTTTAGTCCCCTTTAGAAGAGCTCTAGTAGCTTTTATATTGCTGATCGGCGTTAACACGTTCACTTCACTCCAGAAATTTTCAAAATATACTTTCACTCTTCGGCTCGAAGGACACCCTTGGACCTGGTTGGCGGATATGATGGTGCTCGGTGGATTCGCTGGGACCAAAACCAACCTTTATATAACTCCAATACCTAAAGCCCCAATTATTGTTATGTAGAAATTGTAACTGGGTCACTATCGCATTCGCAAAATTGTTTTATTGATTCGCAGTTTCACGGTAAAAAGCGTGTTTTTGGTATAATCACTGTGTTTTATTTCTTCTCCGGATTCATTGTGGTTTGATTTTTATTATTTTCAGGAACATATTCTGACGGTCATGAACAAAATGTAGGTTGGTAGAATTTAAACGTCATACGGGGTTTAAATTTATGGCACCATCTATGTGTCAGACCGGGAACTTTTCAGGCGATGTAATAATTATTTATACGAAGGAATAATTAAATTGTGTGGCGTTTTTTGTAATGGAAGAAACAAGCCGCTACAGCTTGCAAAAATTCTTGGAATACATAATTTAATTTATTTCTGAGTGTTAAGAACGACATAAAAATTCTGTTATGTTAATGATAATTTTTTTTTCATATTTTATCAAAATAACAATACAATAATACTAACTAATTTCACCTATTACTTGGAATGTTTAAAGATATGCACGAGTTCAAATAATTAAAACTTTTCAAGGTTATCAGACAATAAAGTAAATATAAATTTACAACATGCACATTAAGTTTCTAATTGGATGCTGTAAACATTCTAAGAATATTATTTGCTAGCTACCAGTTTCATGTAAAACGTCTGTCAAATAAAACTCCTACGCACCGTTTTAAATTAAAACCTTATTTTATATAAATAAATCGTCTCAAATAAAAGACAAAGTAAAGCTTAATAAGTTTTATAGTGTAACTTATCTCCGAGAGGCACGTTTATTTTTACAACGAATCGTTAACTGTTTTATTATAACACAAAAAAATAATTTCCAAATTCTACGAAATTTATCATTTGATTTTATCTTGATTTAATTAAGTTCAATATAAGGAGCTTTCATATTTATTTGAAGCGCGTTTTAAAGTTTCTTCAAAGGTAATACCATACACTACGTACAAAGTAATTTTCAACAACCAAAAATTCCTATAAATTTCATAAACCCAAAAATTAATTATAAATTTATGCTATCAACAATATAATAATTCGAACTAACCGAATATAAAAGTTTATACGAAATAGTTTAGTGGTTGTGTGGTGAAAGAGATCTTCGTGATGGTACAAAGGGTACACAGAAAATCAAATATTTATTCAAAAATTATACGGGCTCTCTTAAAAATAAATTAAATATTTAAAATGGATTATTCTGGGAAATTTTGATTACAAAATTCTTGGGAATCTATATGGCGTCTATTGTAGTGTGGTAGTATTTAGTTATTGCACTAAACTTTCAGTTCCAGGATATAAGAAATTTTTCAAAATGTAAGTTAACACTCTCTTTTATCAACTGTTAAACCATTTCCTACAAACGTAAACAAGGCAAAGGTACTCAAGCATCCATCATTGAACAAAACAGTATACGAATAAATAACTCGTTGCCATGAGCAATAAAGCTTTTTTAATTTAAGACAAATTTTATTACATAGATCTAACTGTATGTATGTACCGTACCCTCTATACAAATTCTAGGTTATGAACAATAGATATTTTTAATTTATTTCATGACGAAAAATTGTGTATCTACCGTGTTATCTGGAAAAATGTAAATTTATTTGCTGTTACCTCGTCTATTTTTTGCATATAACACAAAATAAATTTAAAATGTATTTGTTGTTGTAGCAGTCAAAATATATATACGAATATATTTAAACTTTGAACTTTTCTCGTAGCTTTCATACACAAAAATTTAAAATGGATAATTAAAAATGTCTAGCATGTTTTTAATAAGCTATTAGTAGTTGAAAAGTTAAATCTCCAACCACCTTTCTTTGTGGCACAAAATTTACAATGCAACATCTTATAAACAATTTCCAAATTTAACATTCATGCGACAACAACAAAACCAAAAAATAAGAACTAAATTGTAAACTTTTAAACATTTTGGTACCACACATATACACACACAACCACTGGGACGAAAACTGAGAAATCAAACCCAAAATGTAACAAAACAGAACAAAAAAAAAACTTTTCCGATAGAATACAAAAAGACAACAACAACATCACAAAAAAAATTCAATAACGAAATACAAGAAATAAAAGTTTCTTCAGCCACAACAAAAAAGGAAACACCATCGTATAAAACACCAAAAGGAACCATATAGAAAAAAGCTCGAGAACGGAACAGCGCACGTCTATTAATCAAAAATACCTCCATCAATGTGTGTGGTCACAGCTGGATAAATTTGATTGATTTAATTTCCCGAACGAGCAAAATTCCCTGAAAAAAAAAAGAAAAGTTTTTTTTTTTGTGTGGACACAACTTACGGCACAATCTAATACACGATACAAATTTTTTTCCCCGCTGTAACAACAGCTAGACAAATATACAAAGTAATATTTTCGTTAGCTTTACGGCATGTATGTAAGTATGTTTGTACTTAGATACCAGAAGAAAATGAATTTTCATCAAATATTTTTTGTTGTTGTTGTGTAATTCGGTATAGATGTGGAATTGTGAGGAGGAAAAGGAGACAAGGATGATAAAATAACATGTCTTAAGTAAATAAACGATTTTTTTTATTGGTGTGTGCAGAATTTTCTTATCGTACTCGTGTCGTGTATCGGGAGGTTTAAATATTTTCGTTTTTGATATAAATTATTGTACATTTTTATGTGATCTCAAGGTTATTGTATTTTCCAAGGAAAGGCAGAAAAGATTGCTTCATTTTGTGTATCATGTGGCGTTTTTATTTCAAGGTTGAACGAGATAATAATAACTGTTGATAAAGTTTATCCGTATATAAATAAATTAAATTGTTTTTGTTCTAATTTTGCAGAATTTCGTCATTAGGGATGAATACAGTGGTGACTTCAAATATATTTCACCATCATTTGATACTGATTGGAGGCCTTAAATTTCAAATATACAGGGTTTTCCAATAAGAGTGATATGATACGCAATAATTCAATTGTTGCACTTGCTGTGTGGCACGTAGCCCTCCCGCCCCCCCCCCCCGTCTTGTTGGAACCAAATGTTGTCAAGATCAACTTCTTCCAATTTTCAGAGGTTCTTTCCAAAAACCACACCAAACTGTCAATTTAGGTGAATGTAATGGTTTTTCAAGAATACTTTGTGGATTTTCTTCGCACCAGAATCGACAGTTTTGTTTATCTACCGCACCACTCAGATGAAAGTGAGGCTCATCGGAGAAGATAATTTTCTTAAGAAAATTGTTATCGTTTTCAAGTTGTTCCAAGGCAAAATGAGCAAACTTACGACGTTTACGGTGGTTCAATGGCTTCAGTTCTTGAGTGAGAACAATTTTATCCGGATGCAAACCCAAATCCTTTCTCAAAATCCGCCAGGTTGCGGTTTGAGACAGTCCCAATTTTTAAGGACGTCTTGGAATCGACAAATTGCGGTCTTCAGCAACACTTGCCTGAACGGCAGCAATATTGGCAATACTTCGAGCGAATCTTTGTCTTTATTGGCACTTCAACATTATGTAAAGAAAATTTACGCTCAACATTTTAAATAATTCGACGAATAGCGAGGTCACTTGGACGGTTATTACGACTATAAAATGGCAAAAGCGCACGAAAAGTTGCAATTGGAGAACGATTATTTTGATAGTAAAACTGAATAATTTGTAAACGTTGTTCTTGCGTATATCTCACCATGATGAAATTGTAAACATTACTGAATACAATGAAACAAAAAATGACAGATCCTGACTTATTAGAAATGCCCGAGACTTAAAAATCATATCATTCCTATTGGAAAACCCATTACTAGCTCATGAAATTTGAGGCAGTAATTTTCGGACGTGTTTTTTCTATTCTCTGGCTAATAAATTTGAATTTATTTTTGTCAATTTTTCAATTTTATTTTAATAAGTTTTTTACCAGTCATAGCAATTGTAATTGTTAAATGTGCATTACATACGATTTTGTTGCATTACATACGATGGAACACATCTATGACCCCCTGTCGGACTGCAAAACTCATGGACCGACCCATATTCCATGCCAGTATTGGTTGGCATGGAGCTATACAATGTACAGATGGAGATAAAATCGAAACTATAACCGTATCTCCTCTCGAATTGGCTGACACTGGCGTAAAAGTAAGGACGAAAAAAGCAAAACCGCGAAAGAGTTGGGAGAGCCTTGGTCCCAGAACAGATTGCAGGGATAATAGAAAAAAAGCTATTTTCTCATAAATTTTGTGATCGATAACAGGAGTTTTAGTGTTACTAAAACAAAACGCCACAGAGTTTTAATTTTTTTATGAATTTTATTGAATCAAAGTAAAAAATGTTCACAAATATTTAAACTTTCGAATAGCATTAGCAGTTTTCGATTTGGCCACCCTTAGCCGCGATTATGGCCTTCAAGCGGCCGACAAAGCTATTGCATGCAGCACGAAAGTGGCTCTGAGGTATTTTGACACATTCCCGGCGAAGCGCTTGCTTGAGATGATCGATACTTTGGTATTTTTTTGTCCCAACCTTGCTCTTCAAAATACCTCAAACCGAGAAATCTAGCGGATTTGCATCCGGTGAATTTGGTAGCCATTGGGCAGTGGAAATGAACCGCGGAACGTTGTTTCTCAGCCAATTTTGATTGACACGCGCTTTATGACTCGGCGCCGAGTCCTGTTGAAATGTTCAAGCTCTGCGGCCGAAATGTTTTTAGCCCAAGGCTTCAACGCTCCCTCCAACATATGATCTCGATAAATTTGAGCATTTATCTTGATGCCATGTTCCAAAAAAACGAGCGGTGAACGGCTTTCGGCCGTTACGGCGGCCCAAACCATAACCATCGGCGGCGCTTGGTTTCGAGTGGCAATCCGTTGGTCCAAATTTTCAGTAGAACGGCCGGGCAAGTAAATCCAATCGTTTTGCTTGTTCACATATTGCTCAATAACGAACGGTGAGTCAGAGGAGAAAACCAAATTCGGCAAATCGCCACTTTCGTGCAAGCGTAACAATTCCGTTGGTCTTTCTACTATATCTTTTTTGGAGCCTCGGTGAGACCATGCGTTTTATGGAATTTCAAGGTTTTTAGTCAAAGATGATATTTCAATATGTGCTGCATCCGTTCGAGCGAAATGTTCGCCTCGCGAGCCATTTTTCTGCCGCTAGGATTCCAATATAGAGAAAACCGCATTTCCTAAAAATAACGGTAAATTCCCCATTGGAATACCTCATCTATCTTCCAAAGAGCACTAGATGACATTTTGAAAGAACACATAGTCAAAACGTGTTACATTTACATTGATGACATTATCATATTTGGTAAGAATGAAGAAGAATACTTTGAAAATATTAGCAGTGTTTAAAACGTTTCAAAACGCAAATCTCAAAGTCCAGTTTGACAAATGCGAATTTCTACAGGAACAAGTAGAATTCTTGGGCTGCATAGTGGGTACCAAAGGAATTAAACCTTATGAGAAAAAAATTCAAACTATAGCTGAATTGTCTCCACCTTCAAACTGACATCCCTTTTAAGAGGGGAAGATGGACCAAAACTAGGCTACAAATGAAAAAGAGATTGCTAGTATCAGTCGCTAATATGGTCGCTTAATTCTTTGAGAAATTATCTATTTGGTTCTAGACGAGTAAACATCTTTAGAGGCCATAAAATGGAAAAATATAATTACGAGCTAGTATAAGTAAGTATATAAGTCCGGGAACCCAATGTAGTCGCCGATGCCTTATCGCGTTTGCTCTTTAGAATGTCAATCATCCTACACAGTGATGAGAGTTCCTCCCATGACCTCATATACCATTGGTGGAATCAACAATTATCGTATTTAGAAATCAATTGGTTTTCACTACCGATGAATTCGAAAACAGCTATCAAGTGAAAACTTGTTCTCATCCTTTCTTATTCTTGCGAACTCAAAAGCACCTTTAAACTATACTTATATCCTAACATTGTAATGATGGACTTCTCTCATCAGAAGCATTACTGTTGAAGTTTAAAAAAATCTACCCTCTTCACTTTAAAATAGTGGAAGATATCTAAAAAAGACGTGGCTATGGTATGCAAAAGGTATGTAAAAGGAACATAGTATTCGTCAAACAGAACAAAAGATGTTGACAATAGATTGTTAAAGAGAATAAAAATGCAGTCGTCATTATCCAATTAGGCAGAACAACCCATGAAACTACATCCGAAACTAATTGAAAACCTTAGAAATTTCCATTCCAGATACAATATTTGTTTCACAAATGCATGAATCTAATTACTAGACTTCAGCAACTTCTTATTGGTATACACACGGATCAGGCTAAACTTCTAACCGGTATCTTTAAATTGATCTATGATATCGACTTAGATTAATACGAGAACGCCACGTACGAAATATCCTCACTCATAGACGCGGACGATTGCAAAAACCATCATCTATTTCCCATTTTGAAAATTTAAAATCGAAGAAGTCGAAAAGATAACTCTATTTTATAGGAGGCACATGGTAGTGGACCGCAGGTAATCCTGACTATGACGACCTCATTAACAACAAACAGCTGGTAATAAACAACCTGATTACCGAGAGGATAAATAATTTGACTAGGTTAGATTACGAACGTAGCTATAAAAACCTTCAAATAAGATAATCTACCTTTGTTACCTATTGAGGAAGCTTTAAGTTTTGCAGAAATAAAAATTTTAACTAATTGTAATTACATAGTGTACAGGGTGACTGACATGAAGTGTTACCAACTTCAGACTGTCATTGCTTTCAAACCAGTGATGACATAGCGTCCAAATTTACACTAATGACGGTTCATTTCATTTTTTACATTTTTTTAAAGCATTTTAGTGGTAAATATTCAGAAAAAAGTTATCCGCAATGGAATTCAAGCGTAATAGTGTGATTGGTTTATATTTGGCTGGAAAACCACAGCCGCAGATTGTTAATCAGTTAAAACATCTACATGTGAATAAAATGTTTGCGTATCGCACCACAAATCGTTATAACGATACTGGCGGCATTGCGAAACGCCAAGGTGGTGAACCGAAAAGCACTCACTACAACATCGCCGGATATCATTCGAAAGGTGAAGGCCAAACTGGCTCGGAAACCGCACCGTAGCGGCAGGAAAATGGATCGTGAAGCGAACATTTCGCTCGAACGGATACAGCACATATTGAAAGATCAACTTGGACTAAAGACTTTGAAATTCCATAAAACGCATGGTCCCACCGATGCTGAAAAAAAAGTTAGAGTGGAAAGAGCAACGGAGTTGTTATGCTTGCACGAAAGTGGCGATTTGCCGAATTTGGTTTTCTCCGATGAGTCACCAAAACGACCGGATTTACTTGCCCGGCCGTTTTACTGAAGATTTGGATCAACGGATTGCCATTCGAAACCAAACACCGCCGATGGTGATGGTTTGGGCCGCCGTAACGGCCGAAAGCCGTTCACCGCTCGTTTTTCTGGACCGTGGCATCAAGATAAATGGTCAAATTTATCGAGATCATGTGTTGGAGGGAGCGTTGAAGCCTTGGGCACAAAAACATTTCGGCCGCAGAGCCTGAACATTTCAACAGGACTCGGCGCCGAGTCATAAAGCGCGCGCCAATCAAGATTGGCTGAGAAACAACGTTCCGCGGTTCATTTTCACTGCCCAATGGCAGCCAAATTCACCGGATGCAAATCCGCTAAATTTCTCGGTTTGGGGTATTTTGAAGAGCACGGTTGGGACAAAGAAATACCAAAGTGTCGATCATCTCAAGCACGCGCTTCATCGGGAATAGGCCAAAATACTGCAGAGCCACTTTCGTGCTGCATGCCATAATCGCGGTTTAGGGTAACCAAATCGAAAACTGCTAATGCAATTCGAAAATTTAAATATTTGTGAACATTTTTTACTTTGATTCAATAAAATTCATCGAAAAATAAAAATTCTGTAGCGTTTTGTTTTGGTAACACTTCGTGTAAGCCACCCATATGAAACCATATAACTTTTGTTATGTGCCACATTATATGCCACATTTCCTTATTCCTCTGATGAAGGAATAAAATTGGAATATAACATACCGAGTACACGATTTCATCTAGCACATGCATGTTATCCTTATTGTAACTTTCAGTTTCCATTGGCGTATAACTTCGTTTGGCCATATTGCGTAGTTGATGTTCGACCGCCCTCTAGTATCGATTGTCGGCATAATTTTATGCTATGCAACTTTGAACTCAAATTGTCAAATTTGATGTTGTTGAATAATCCATTGGAATTACCTTCTATTAATAAGAAGTTATTGAATTTAATGTTCTATTGGAGGAGCTATGAAGCTTTTTCTAATTTTGTGAGTCTTTGAGATATCTACTCCAATAACTTTGCAGCATATTGGAATTCCATATTTTAAAATTTTTGGTGATTGGATTTCGGTTTTATTTGGCTTTCTTGGCTTCACAAGTTAGCTTTTAACAGTTTTCTTCCCTTTGGACTTTTTGTGCAATTCTTTGGTAACTGAACAACCTCTATAGGTACTTTGTCACTGTGGCTCTCCCGCGTTAACAGACTTTATTTGGAATTTTAACGTTCCATTGTTAGATTTTACCCTGAGTTGTTGACGCATCTGTGGTATCTCTATTACTTATCTCTGTTATTCTTTGCTCTTTTATTTTCCTAAAGTATCCAACCGTCTTCATTATTCATTTCGACTGCGAGTCCTTCGCATATTCTTGCTGGTTCGGCTACATTGATATTCAATTTTATATGAACATTTTCCATTTGCGGTATTCTTTTCGCATCTTCCAAACATAGAATCTTATATTGAAAATGTTCTTTTTCGGTGATCAGTTCAATTTCCGTCTATTGTAGTGGTTTTCAGAATTTCCGAAAGAAAACCTTGCTTCCCAATGCGGATAAGTCTTCATTTAGTTCATTCTAGTTTTGACATGTATAACAGCCAAGGAAATATTCTGTTGCGATCTAAATTTTTCAAAAGTTGCTGATATAACGATCGCAGAATTTGCTTTGATTAACACAGTTTTATACGAATTATTTTACTTCGATATGTTTGTACTACTCAGCTTTCCACACACTCAAAGTAGACATTTCGGGCGCACTGCAGCTTTATAACAAATTCAGTTTGGATATCAATGACTCAAACTACCCTTAACAAATCAAATATTACAGAAATTGAAGCCAATTAGTAAAACGCTTAAAAGCTTTAATTGTGTTTCATTTCAGCTGTTAATGCACATACGATTTTATACAATGTTAAGCTTCTTATTAAAACAAACTGAATCCTGCATTTTTAAAGCTGCTTATATTGGGGAACGAATTTCCGGCTTGTAAATTAAGTTCTAGATGAATGCAAATTTGTTTTTCATATGTAAATTAGTCACTTTAAAGTTATCCAAAAATATTGAAAATTATCAGTTGAGCTTTGAATGAAATATTAACATCTTTACTAATATATATTTAATTTTCTTCACTAGAGTTTGCGACGATTATTATTGATAGCGGTTGTCTATTTTTTTTTTTAAATTTTAAGTGTGGCTAAACGCCATGGAAATAATAAAATTAGAGATACAAAAGAAATGAACAAAATGGATATTTCACAAAAAATTTAGAAGTTTCATAAAAGCTCGGTGTACACGTCTATCCCGAAACCATTCATTTTGATGAAAGGACAAAGTGATGAAAGTTCTTATATCACAAATTCAAAAAATTTAATTTCTTCATACACGTTTATACAGCAAACCCGACTTTTTCTCACTGTCGAGCAGTTTCCATTAAAATAAATGAAACCGTATAACTTTTTTTTATATGTGCCACCTTTAAGCTTTTTTTCATCAAAAAAGTCATCATCTATTAAACTTCACTATATACTGTACACATAGATAAATTTATTCTCCTACATACACAAAAAAATAAAATTAAAAAAAGCTTAATAAAGCTTTTATGTGTATACCAATAAAACATAAAATATCATGTGAATGTATATAGGTATACGGGGATCGGGTTAAACGAGAGTGAGAGGTGGAAAAGCATAAAGTAGCAAAAAATACTTAATCCTATCATTCTTATATAAGAGTCGGGGTATATGTTGCAAGGTATGAGCTACTGAAAAAAAAACACACAACAATTTTTTTATTTTATTTGGGAGGATTTTTTTATACCGTACGTGTACGTATAATATTATAATATACACAACTAAAGCAGTGTTGCCACATGCGAGGGGAAAACATAAATTTTTTTATTTGTGAATTTTAGGGAGTTATATACACACGTATATAAATATTGGGTTAAAGCACAGCAACAACAACCAAAACTGGTAAAAAACTTCCAAACAAAAAATCAATTTTTCCCGGTCAGAACACAACAACGATAAATAAATCCATTTTAGAAGAATCAATACAATTATGTTTACTTTTAAATAAATTATTACATTAAAACGGTTAGGTGGGCTTTCAGTAAATACGTACACACACGGTTTCAAAAGTTTACCAGAAATAGGATACATTTTGTTGATGTATTCAAAGTCAAATGTTAACTTGGAGAACTTTTTCGTTCTTCCGTAATTTTTCTTCCCGTATTTTAAAATCGATTTAACATACTCGAATATCTAACATATGTTGTATTTTTAGCCGAGCACACAAAACACCGACGAATACAAGAAGGATGTGTGTGCACAATACTTTATACTTAGATATGTATATAAGAAAGCTTTTAAGGTAAAATGTGTCTTCTTAGTCGGAAAAATATGTATTTTTAAAAATTTTGTTTCGCACAAAGTTACAAAGAAATAAATAAGCTTTTCATATATTAAAATCATACATGTTTGTAGGGAAATTTGTAGACAAAATTCATTCAAGTGGATTTCGAACAAATAACAAGATTATTTTATTTCCAGGCCAAATAATTTCATTTATGTGATTACACTTTATCAGTTAAATGTGCCAAGATTATTTTTTATTTTGTGAATTGCTGTAGGGATCAAATTCTTTTTATATACATATATGTTGTTACTACTCTTAACAAGTTTAATTTTCTGGGAAATCAGGTTCAATTTTATACACATCGTTGGGCATACTGCTATTGTACTTGTACATGTGTGTATATTGTAAAAGTAAAATTCGTCTATTAAATGTTGCCAACCAAATTTGGTTTTGTGTTCAAACGCCATCACGTTGTTCTATCTCATTTATCCGAATTATTTTAATAAAAGATTCATCGTGCATGGTATTTTGGCCAGGTTTACACATAATGGTTTAAATTTTACGCAACTCAAGTAACTGATGAAAAGTTTTTAAATTCAATAGAAGAATATAGTCGAAACATGTCAGTTTACCGAACTCTTACATTTGATTAAACTTTTTTAAATTTAATTCTTATGATAGACACACTTCTGAAATTTTTACATTTAATTTTATTTTTAGGTAATCTAAAAAATGTATTTATTGAAAAATCTATCACAAAAGAAAATAATACTCTGTTCTGGTTCAAATTACCTTCAAATCATCAATAACAGTATTAACATAATATCGGGTTATACCGGTGCAAAATAGAAACAGTATTGTTACGAATTTCCCCTGTCAAAATATCAGAAATATTACCATAATAATTTTTTAATTATTTACAACACTAAACCAAATAACAAATAATTTAATCCACAACAATTTAATTCATTTATTTTCCTCTAACGCGTACCACGTCTTAACCAATCATCATCAAAGACTATCTTAAGACTTACTACTGTGCTCATCGAACCCGGAGCTGAACATTCCAGATTGTCCATAAACAATCTCACCCAATATGCTATAATCTGCAATACCATTAAACTACTATAAAATTACTTCTAATGCTACTACTTAAACCTAGATGTCACTAATCTCACAAAAATTTAATTAAACCAATTTACGCTTAATTACGATAATTTAACTCGCCTTTTTTATTAATTTGGTTTGGAATGTAAGTTTGGTTATTCAAAAATTTAGATAGTCAAACGGTATCTTATTCAATCTAAAGACAGGCAATATAAAGATGACAAACCCTGACGAGCATGAGCAAGACAAGCAGTATACTTAGGTGATGCAATATGACACAATTGCATTTTTCTATTAAAATATGATCATATCGTTATGATTATATCGGTGCATCGTTTGAAGGGTCTTGGAAAAAGCAACAATACTGATATTTGCGCTATAGTTGACAAATACCTCCATTATGGCGTTGGTGGCTAATTATTGGTTTATTATATAAAATGTAACTGTGAATTATTATTGGAAAGGCTCTGGAGATTTTATTTTATATTTATTTATTACAACTGATTTACAAATCAGCTAGTAATTTATCTTTCATAATTTATATTCTTGTTTGGAGGTTTATAGCCCTTTGGCAGTCCCCTTTACCATTTTATTATATTTTTGGTCGATCCTGATTGGATTTAGTAGATCAAGTGGTTTCTTCCTTCGCAGCCGTATTGCTGGGTTTGAATCATCCAACACACGGGTGTTTGCTTATTTCTTCACTGACAAAATTCATCCAGATCTCTATGGAGATTGTCATTTCTTATGTACCACGCTGTATTGGCTTTGCTTTGGAATAACTGGATGATATTAACATTGGTTTTCTTATAGTACAGCCCCAGAGCTGAATATCGTAAGTCCTTACAGGTTTTAGGATTTTCCGGTATAGTAGCAATTTATTAGCTCATAATTTCTTCCGAAGAACCAATCCATCTTGCTGTATTTGATGTTTAACTCTTCTTTTCCCTTTTTCACATGCTCTTTCCTACTAGTCTCGCGTCTAGAGTCATTCCTAGATATTTGTCCGTGTTTGCATGAATTGCGAATTTGCTGAGAGTCCAGTTCTACTGGTATCCAGTTGACCTTTTTGTTAGTAAAGTTTACGTGAACAGATTTTGTTTCTTTAAGCTTTATTCACCATTTCTTGGGGAATAGAACATATAAAGTTGATCCCAGAGCGCTACCTTGTGGTACTCCTGCTGATATTTGTAACCCAATGGCTTGGGTATATGAACTTGCAGGTGATTGCACACTTTTTAATTGAACAGCGTCTCGCTGTATGGGCGGGTTCCGTTACACAAGCAGGTTCAGCAATCGTTACCAACAACTATATAACAAATAAGTGTGCTCTAGACGTATGTTTATATCTATGGAAGGCCTAGCTTAAATACACATTTCATCCAACTCATTTACTACCCCATTGGAATACAATTTTAACCCATCGATGAAATGTTAACGCGAATCAAGTATTGAAAAATAATGTCAGGAAAACTAATTTACTTCGCCAACTGTACATGCCCATACCCAATAATGAATGAAATACATGTTTTTTTTAATCAATGCAATCTTTTTCTGGGACCGAAGCACTTCCTGCTCTCTCGCGGTTGATTTTTCCGTCTTACTTTACGCAATTCCTGCCAAATCAAAGACGTACGGTTAGGAGCGATTTAAGTTACCATCTGCACATTGCTTAGCTCCATGCCAGCCTGTAGTACTAGACATGGAAGATGGGTCGGCCCATGAGTTTTGCACGTAGTTGTGTTAATCACAGATGGTAGTCTGTTGATAAAAATTACCTTTTGCATCCTGCCTCTATCGGGATTCAAACCCGGTACCTCCCGATCCAAACGCCAAAGCTTTAACCACTGTGCCATTTGGTCGGTAAATAAATGTTAGTTGTAAGACGCAAATCAAGAACGCATCAAAACTGAAAAGGAAAGTGTTAATGATTATTCGGCAAATATTGATGTATCATGTTCAAATTCTATTAATTTAAACATACTTCAAATCAATATTTGGGGTATGAACGATCTAGCTAAGTTCGATAAGTTATTACTTTTTATAGACAGTCTCAAAACGGACATACATATTATAGTAGTTGCGGAAGCATTTGTTCAAAGTTGAAATAAATTTTCGTATAATATTAGAGATTACGTGAGTATTTTCTCTTGTAGGGATGATAGAACGGGTGGTGGTATTGCTATGTTCATTAGGAATGATATTCCATTCACCATGAAAATTATGGATGACGGATTTTTAACGTTCCAATACATATGCATTCAACATTTGCAGTTTAATCTCACGAAGGTATGCGGAATATATAGGACCCAGCATCGCTTCTTGATTTTTTAGAACAACTTCTCAGAAACTATAAATCTACACGCGATTTTATTTTAGATGGTGACATTGGCATACCTGTTAATAAAAATTCTAACTTAATCTCAGACTATAACGCAACCTTGCTCACTCATGGTATGATTGTAACAAATACTTTCTTTACCAGACTGAGCCGTACTATTTTAGACCACTTTGTTAGTAGTGTTCATAATATTGAGCAAGTTCGGAATTTTACCATTGAACCCGACATACGTGATCATAGTTTCGGACTCCCAAAATTTCACTTCAAGCCTAAATATTGTACTCGGACATACTAACGAAAATATACGTTAATTACAAAAAGGTTAGTGAGTCCTTTGAATATTTTTTAATGATTTCCGTTTTTAACGTCAGAAATCCTGAGTCTACTCTAGACCGTATTGAAGGAAGTAAATGTAAAAATTAAAAATGCAAGTGTTTGTCCTTGAATGACTGACTCTTGATCTCTGAGATTTAATTAAACTTAAAAACCGTATATTGAAGCGTTTTAAAAGGAATAGTACTAATTTAGAACTAAAACATTAATTAGATTTGCTAAATAGGAAGATCAAAAACGGAAAATATTTTGCAATGAAGCGGTATTTTGACAATTTATTTAATAATTTGAGCCAAAAAAAAGTCTGGAAACAGTTAAATCAGTTCATAACTCTAATAATAGGATCCACTCCGTTATTTGTAATTGTGTTGAGTATTATGATCCTATTGCTATTGTTAATATATTTAATCGCATTACAAGGAAGCTTAGTAATCGAAAGCAGTTTGTGATTCTAAATTGTGTAAAAAGCTCCACTTTTGTTGTTAACTGTGGTGTTCCTCATTAGGAGTGTCCTTGGCCCTTTATTATTTCTAATCTACGTAAATGTTATGGCCAATTTACCGCTCACGGGACATGTTAGAATGTCACATATGTGGGATGATATTATTTTACTTTTGGATTTTCTTCATTTAAACAAAATATTAGTTAATTTTAATAAAACAACATCTATAATTTTTCACTCCCGACGCCTGCAACATATTGATTTACCACCACTTCAAGTAGCAAATTGCACCATAGAGCGTGTGGACAAATTCAAGTACCTTGGAGTAATATTCGACAAGCGTATGACGTGGGAGGACCATATTAACTCTATTTGTATTAAAGTTTGCCCATTTGATTGCTTGATTAGAAAATTGGCTGATTTTGTTCCAGTACATGTGTTAAAAAAAATTTATTTCTCATTCATTCATACCCGATTCTCATATGCTTCTTCTACCTTTGGTTCAGCTGATAAAGATAAACTGAATAAATTTCTGATTTTAAGAAATAGGCAATGTATAATCTGCCTTACCTATTTCTTACTCTGGAGCTCCATCGAAGTGTTGCTATATGCATTCTCCCAATTAAAGCAATTTTTGAGATGTATGTGTCGATCTACATGTTTAAGTGTGTACACATCCCATCATTAATTTCGAATATACAATTCGAATTTCTTGGTCATGGCTATTCAACCAGAAATTCTAGTCAGTTGAAGGGCCCCCAAATTAGAACTGAATTTGGCAGAAAGTTATTAACATTTATTGGGTCATATATTTATATTAATTCACCTGAAAATATTAAGAGTGCTGTACATATTTTTATGTTTAAACGAATGATAAAATCTCATCTGTTATCTTCAGTTAAAGATTATTTGTGATTTATAATGCCACTCATTCTTAATTAATTAAATTAAATTAAATTAATTGATATGTATTTGAATTTTATTTTTTAGTCACTATGACACTATTTGCTGTATAAGTTTTGTACATATAAGTGTGATGACGAAGTTTTAAAGGATATTAAATCCTTTACACCTGTTGTTCTACGGTTGATCCGAATGATTGATGACATTACCCAAATATAATTTTTTTTATATTTATATATTACAACTGATTCACAAATCATCTAGTAATTTATCTTTCATAATTTATATTCTTGTTTGGAGGTTTGTACCCCTTTGGCTAGCCCCCTTTACAATTTTATTATATTTTTAGTCGATCCTGATTGGATCTTGTAGATCATGCGGTTTCTTCCTTCGCAGCCGTCTTACTAGGTTTGAATCATCCAACATACGACGTGTCTCAGCATTTTGGTGTAGACTAATACGTTGCATGTGTTTTCTCGCGTGTTTGCTTATTTCTTCACTAACGAAATCCATCTTCAGATCTCTATGGAGGTTGTCATTTCTTATGTACCACGGTGCATTAACTATTCCACGAAGAACTTTGCTTTGGAATGACTGGATGATATTGACATTGGTTTTCTTTGTACAGCCCCAAAGCTGAATACCGTAAGTCGACCCAGGTTAGTTCAGAATTTCTTCCTAAGAGCCAATCCATCTTGCTGTATTTGATGTTTTACTCTTCTTTTTTCTTTTTCACATGCTCTTTCCATTTTAGCCTCGCGTCTAGAGTCATGCCTAGATATTTTGCCGTATTTGCATAGGGAATTTGCTGGGAGTTCAGTTCTACTGGTATCCAGTTGACCTTCTTGTCGGTAAAGTTTACGTGAACAGATTTTGTTTCATTAAGTTTTATTCGCCATCTCTTGGTCCAGGTACTGGCACCATTAGTAGTGCTTTGCAATTTGCTTGTAGATTCTTCTATGCAATTAGCAACTGCTAAGATGGCCGTATCATCCGCAAACGTCGCTATGTTAGTCTCCTCTATCGTTGGCTGGTCCGAGGTGTATGGAACATATAAAATTGGTCCTCGAACGCTACCTTGTGGAACACGTGCTGATATTTTCTTTATTTCTGAGTATTCTCCATCTAATTTAACACGAAAGTGTCGGTTAGATATGTAAGATTTTAGAATTTCATAAAACTGCTTTGGTAAGTCTCTTTGTAATTTATATTCCAAACCTTTATGCCATACTCTGTCAAAGGCCTGTGTTACATCCAAGAAGACGCTTGAACATACTTCTTTTTTTTTTCAAATAAAACTTCAATTATGTTTGTAATTCGGTGTACTTGTTCTATTGCTGAATGGTTTTCTCTGAAGCCAAATTGATGTGGAGGAATAAGATTTATTTCTACTATTTTTGGTTTGAGTCTCCTTAGGAGTAGTTTCTCGAAAAATTTTGAAATTATAGGAAGTAAGGGAATCGGCCTATACGAATTTTTGTCAATTGTTTGGTTTAGGTATCATAATTACTTCTGCTACTTTTCATTGATTTGGAACGTGCGCTTAAGTCTGAACACTGCGTTAATTATTTGTAGTAGTTTACGTAGTCATTTTTCAGGAAGAGCTTTTACTATTTGTCCTGTAATTAAGTCATATCCTGGAGATTTTTTTGTATTTAGGTAAAGATTGATTTCCTCTTTTAATTCTTATAATGTGACAAGTGATACTTTGCAGTTATCCATTTTATATACTGGTGGTATGTTTTCCTGTGCATTTGGATAGTGGAGGCTGGAACGTGTTCTCGAGGTGGGTTGCAAACAACGAGCTAAAGCGGATAACGGAGTGTCAACGGAAACAACTAAATATACTTCCAATACTCAGCACGAGTGGGAATTGTTTCGTACCATATATTTCGCAGGAAGCCGAAGCCTTTTAGCACCATCAGCACTTGTCTTCGTAGTACTGTCATTTGGTTGTTCTTTAACTTAACTTTCCATCTGGCATAAAGAAAATTACATAGACACTCGGATCTATGTGTGAACTATCAAGGTCATTAACTCCATGTCTAATTGCCATTGGAAGGATTATTTGGAGATTAATCTACGCTGTGTTTATTTTACGCCAGATTATGGAGCATATCCAGCTATGGAGCAAAAAATTGAATATGATTTGCGATAACTAGAACGTGAAAGTAAAACACATATCTAGAATAAGTCATAAGCGTACAACAAAATCAACATGAGAGATATAGGCCTTAACATTAAATCATCATCAACCATCATTTGCTAAACCAGACAGTTGGACAATTTCTTCCAAGTTAGAGGACAAATGTAACTATGTCGCCGGCATTACACATTGAGGTATGAGATTCATCCATCGTAGTGCGACTCGAGGTTTTACCAGCCAAACCGTAGCCGGGGACAAAACAATTATGTATCGCTGTACAGCGATCAATTTTTCTTAAAAATATTTTCTTAATCTGCTGTATGCACCTGTATGTAATTTGTTGTTTTACTACTGTATCTAACTGTTTTAGAGAATAATAATTAGTTTCAATAATTAAGGTTAAGTTGCCCGGCTGAGACTATCTCAGCGTGTGCGGTATCCGCTACGTTGGACTGTCACGATTAAACTACATTACTCCTCCCGTATTTTCCGAATGAGATCTCTGCTTATATCAAGGTTTGAAATCACATTCCGTTCCCAAACTCATCCCATCAAATTTTCTTTATCTAGCTAACATGCCTGAATAATGTTCCCAAATATTTCTAAATTAAATGACCGGCATGCCAATTCTCCCACATTGCGTTTACACTTTCAACTGCAAGCCATTGAACTTATTTATCTACATGAGATATTTTATATGGGAAATTCGCTCAGATAGAGCATAAACATTATGTGTTATAAGATTTTCTTATGTTTAATAAATCGAAGATAACAACTACAACCAAGAAACTCATATTTAGGTCAAATATTCCTCTTTTCACCATACCATAATATTTACAACCGTAACGTCTTTTTCTTCCTCTACGAAATTTGATTTGGTGATGCATAATGTTTGCAAAAAATGTTCTTCTATGTTGACCGTCAAGTAAATTCAGTATAGACGCGTTGAATGATTGGGGGAATGTTCTTGTTGTTCGAACTCTATTTTTCTTCTCATTCTACAACTATCAACAGCAAAGATGAGTATAAATATCGCGAAAATTGGAATAGTTTTTAGAGTTTTTTTTCGGCGGAGTGGAGTAGCGTCGTAGTACCGACGGAGTACCGACTTTACGACAGTAAAGTGTTGAAAATAAAATGCGTTAAGTTGGGTAGAATTTATTAATTTTTGTTTGGTTTATTGACATATGGTTAACAAGATAAATTCGACACAAAAAAATTCTTTGTAAAATAAAAGTTTTAAGTTATAAAAGAATTCATTAATAGAGTTGAGTGCATTTATTTATAGCGATATACAGGGTGTCCGCCGGGAAGGTATATACTTTGTTTTGCCGCCATTTAGGCGAATATTAGTATTGACAGTTCATACTTGACAGTCGTGAAGTAGACATGTGGCAAATTTATTATGGAAAAATATTCGATAAACCATCGTGTTTTAATCGTTAAAACATTTTATCAAAATCAATCATCGATTACTGTGACGATGAGAAAGTTACGTGAAATTGTTGGGCGAAACAACGTGCCAACAAAACGCACTATTAATCGTGTAGTGAATGATTTCGAAGAAAGAGGGTCTGCAAGTGATAGGCCCAAGCATGGGCCACAACGTACTGCAAGATCGGCTGAAAACATTACTGCTGTTTAAGAAAGTGTTCAAAACAATCCATCAACCTCAATTCGACGCCGTGCTCAGGAGCTTGGTCTTCAAAGAACAAGTTTGGCCACAATTTTGCACAAGGATTTGCATTTGTTTCCATTTAAGATTCAGTTGACACAAGAGCTTCTTCCACAAGACCATTTACGCCACCGTACATATACCAATAGGATGTTACAGCTCGCCCATGACAACCCCGATTTTTATGAAAAAATCATAATGAGTGACGAGGCACATTTTCATTTAAATGGATATGTGAATAAACAGAATAGTCGGTTCTGGGCAATGGAAAACCCTCACATTATTCATCAGTCACCTTTACATCCATTAAAAGTGACAGTCTGGTGTGCAATTTGGTCAGGAGGAATCATTGGACCTTACTTCTTGTAAAAATGTGCTCAAAAGGGCTCGTATTTGTGAGGCTAACAGAGGCGGACATTTATCTGATATTGTATTCCATACATAATTGCCGACATTAAATAAAACGTTTATCAATATAAGATCCATTCTTTTTCATTTAATCAAAACTGATAAACAAACAAAGTAGTATACCTTCCCGGCGGACACCCTGTATATTCATTTTGTTTATGGTAAGTGGGAAGAGTAGTATAACCCACTAACCTAAACCGGCCCACGTAATAGGGTGTTTTTCTGGCTGTCTTTCGGGACGGAAACTGTTGTTGTGTTCAATTCCTTTCTCGTCTGCCAGAACCACCCTAATACCTCCCTAACTTACTAACAACGACTATGGGCCCGAGGCCAATGTTAATTAGCGCCTCAATATTAACAAGGTCACTATCGAAAATCCAAACACCCAGGCCATTTCCTCTTAAAAACTGAGCTGCGGGAATAATTGAAGCATGAGGTGCATCCCGGATAGCTAGTAAATTCTATGAAATCGGGCTGGCCTCAACAACGTTATAGGCTAACCCGTTTCAAAATCGCTTCAACCACAAACAACTAAATGCCAAATTTCACCACGCGTATTTAACTTAAGTGGTTGCTTCGCATAAATTTAACACGGTCGCACGAATTATTTCCTTGTAATAATAACAATAAAACGTTGAAATAATAAAAATAATTTACGAAAATAAATATGTAGGGCATCGAGCTTTAAGTTGCTCTAAATATAAACTTTAAGCATAAAATATATATGTTTTCACAAAACAACGTAATTTATTATTCTTATTATTTTGTCTTTAGCGTATTTTTGTTTTGGGGGCACCCCCGTCGTGCTCTATGTTCATAAAGAATAAAAGAACACCACCATCTAATGTAAAAACTGTTATTTTACGATTTAAATAATGTTAGATCCATAAAAGCTCTCTCTATATTATGGTAATGTAATATATCATCACTCCCAGTTCAACTATACTCGTATCTATCAATATGGATGTAAATGTACAAAGATAGTTTTGATAAGAAACGGGAATGTGTTTTATATTGTTTTTTTTTTTTAAATTTGTGTTGATAACTATCATTCGCCTCATCATGATTGATGTGGGTTGCTGCTGGTTTATATTTTCGGCACCATAAATAATTCATACAGCATTATACATTGGACGAATTGATTGAATTGTTTTCGTTTTAGTTTTGGGAATATCAAATTGTTTTATGTTGATGGTGAAATGAATGGTTTTGTACTGATGTATTCAGGAATTAGACGACAATTTATTTGCTATTGCTGTTGATGGCAAATGAGATAAATTACATGAAAAGTTATTAACGATTATAAGCGAAGGAGTTATACTAAATATTTATCAGGAACTAATATCAATAATTTTAATAAAATATCATTTTAACTTCAAATTGGCTGTCTAAAGTTGACCAATTAAACAAGACCCCAGTGTTTTTATACTTTCGTGGTCCTTGAAGAACCGAATGTTTTGTTTGGAGTGATGAGATTTAAAGAACTCGGGTAACTCAGAACACTGATTTGTCTAACTGATACACGTTCGTACTCTAAAGTGTTATATTATCATCAAGCCTCTTCGTTAAAACTAGTATTAAAATTCTATTAACGCGTTCAACCTGCCCGTTCCCGGTCGGAACACTCGTTTGTAATGGCTGTATGTTTTAATGACTAATTTTGCACTACTCTTGGAATTCTGACGAAGTAAATGCGGTACTTCGATTCGATATAATACACCTAGGATTTCCAAATACCGATTTCTGCAGTTCAAACTTTTGGAGGACTTCTTTGGTGGCTGTGGTTTTTGACGGATATAACCACACAAATTTTGAGAATCCATCCACAACACAAAGGATGTGTTTATACTGCTTACTGGTCGCTACTAGATTCCCGAGATGGTCCAAGTGGTATGTTTTCAATGGAGCATTTCCCTTCGGGATTGGATGCAACAACCTCTCTTGTTTCCCCATTTGCTTCTCCGCTAATATGCATGGTATGCAATTGTTTATGCCTATCCGAATCTTCTGGCTTAACCTTGGAATGTAGAATTATACTATACTTCCTATATCATCTCTTCTGTTTTTTGCTTTCTAAAATGACCTTGATTATGGTTATGTTTGACAACCTCCATTTGCATTTTCCTCGCCACCACAATAAGGAGCCTTGAACTGGTTTAAAAAGAATTCCATTATTAACAATAAAATTTTCATATGCACCTTTCTTGAGTAGCTCGAATATGGGGTGCAAATCTCGATCGGTTCTCTGGGCTGCTTCCACTCTAGATATCACCATCATCACAGGATCCCTACTCAATGCATCGACATGCCTCATTTTATTTCCAGGCCGATGTTCGAGATCGTATTTAAACTCTTGAAGTTGTAGCGCCCAACCGGATATTCTCGCATTTAACTCCTTTTTATTCATAGTGACCCTAAAAGCAGCACAGTCGGCCAAAATTTTGAAATTGAGACCCAGCAGATACACTCTTAATTTTTTTAGAGTTACAACAATCGCTAGCACTTCTAGCTCGTAGCCACTGTAGCGTTCCTCGTATGGTGACGTCTTCTTACTGAGGTAAAAGACTGGATGAAATTGCCTATCCGATTCAGACCACTGCAACAAAATGGCTCCCAATCTTATTTGCATGCTGCTCCTGCAGCAACATCATGTACCTGCAAAACTGGTTGACAAATCAAGGCTTCTTTCAACTTTCGAACTGCTTCCTTCTACACCTCTTCAAACTTGAAGTTTTTTCTCAGTAGGTTGGACAATGGTCTTGCGATCAGCGCATAACCCTCAACAAATCTACGAAAATAGCCCGTCAATCCCATCCCCGTCAAACTTATCTTCCAGGGCCTCACGTAACCCTCTTCAATATCATAGCCAAGATATTCGATATGCGTTCTTAGAAGTAAGCATTTTTTCCAGTTCATCTGCAAGTCATTTCCAGCTGCCACCTCGAGCACTTTTGTCAACCGTTCTAAACCTACTTCGGCACTGTATATGCACACAATTTTCACCCTACGCAGTTCTTGGAAAACGTTGTTTATGAAACGTTGGAACACCGCTGGCGAATTACACAGGCCAAATGGGACCCAGAGGAATCCATTAAGAAGGTCTAACGTCGTGAAATATTTCGCACCTTGTAGTTGGTAGATTTGGTCGCCAATGAGCGGGATGAGTACCTATCTTTAACCACCACCTTATTTAATTTTCGAAAATCGACAGAGTCTTTTCGACCCATCCTTTTCGTTCTCTAGTACAATAGGACTTGCTTAATTCGACACACTCGGTAGAATAATTCCCTCTTTTATCCACTCATCTATGATCATCTTTACATCTCTCGACGGTTCTGTTTTTCTTGGTGAATAATTAACTACCAGCTTCCCGATCTCATCGGCAATATGTACATCGTTGACTTGACTTATTTTCTGGAATTTGCGGATAACAACAGCCGCTGGTGTCAGTATCGTGACTGTTTGGATAATTAGTTCTTTCCCAAGTAGTACCTCTACGGGAAGCAAACCTTCGTCTACAACGTGGAAAATAGTGTTATAATAGTTTCCGTCTATACTCATATTTGCCTCAAATCTTCCTTTGGTCATCAACCCGTTTGAACCGACCCCATTAAATGCGATAACCTGGTTTTCAAATTTTTCGACCTCTAAATCTTTAAAAGTCGACTCGGATATTAGATCTAAATCACTTCCACTATCGACCATGACCATCAAAGTTTTGCCGTTAATCGAGAACTTTTTTAAATCATTGCCACTAAGAGATGTTTTATTCTGAACCGAAGCCGTTTTATTCGTTCTATTCATCTTCTTTTGTGGGCACGAAATATGTGCAGCTATACTTGCAGTGTGTCCACCATCTCCACACTCGCAACATACGATACGGCCATCGATTACCAGCAGATTGAGTATTATCAGCTGATTTCAAACCGGACTTGGGCATTAGAGCGGGTTTTTGATTTGTTCTCATATGTGTTCCTTCGTGGTCATTAAGCTTTAACTTAAATTGTTCCATACTTGTAGCACCATATAGAATTTGTTTGTTAGCTTCTTGATCCGGTATCCCATTAATGCAATACTGGATAATCGCAGAATCGTCAACGTTGCCCAACACTGCCAGCTCACGTAATTCAAACAAATATCGATTAAAAAATTCATTTGGCTTTTTTTTTCGCTCTGCCAGTTGTCGATGAATGATAGCAATGTTGAACTTCTTAGAGAACTCTTTGATTAAAAACTGTTAGAGTTTCTCCCAAGTGTTCAACTCTTTGGTTGCCCTTAATGCAAGCTTAGTGGTTACCGCCAACAGCCGTTTCTCATATACGACCTTGTCCATATCCGATCACATGGAAAATCTTGATGACTCTTTAAAGTCTTCGACCCATTTGTCGATCCGATATAATTATCTTCTCCACTAAATATATTAATCGACTCGTCGGTGACAGTTGCGTATCAATTTCGTTAGTTGTGCTTGCTGCGAAATTTACATTACGCACCGCCAGCAACTCGTTTTGTTTCTTCAGCAAGGCTATCTCTTGGTCCTTCAACGCCAGTTCTCGTTTACGCAGCGCATCATCATTGAATCCAACTGCAACTGTATTATGATCTTGTTGATATGCTGATGAATAAGTACCAGAAATGGTAAGATCATCGATACTTTGTTTAAATTTATCGAACATTTTTTCGTAGAACTCCTCATTGGCAACCGAGTCTCTAATGCTGTCTTTATTTTTCGATTTTCTCCCCATTTTATTGATTATAAATTGGCACACTCGAAGGACTTCGAGGAACGGTTTGTTCTTTTTTACTGTACCAAGAACTTAAAAGTCCCACGTCATCAAAAGCCGAGCTAGTGATACGGTTGTAAAAAAATTATCGGTAACAATATTCGTTTCAGATCCTTTAAATTGGTAACACAAATCTTCCGTGACTTTTTCTTGGTCTACTTCCCTACCCGGAGAAGATTTGCCGGTATAGATTTGCCCAGTAATAGGATAAGAACTCCATGAATCGCAAGCCCACTAAGCTTTTATCCCCACCAAGCTTTTATCCCCTACAACGAGTTTTTCCTCTGTAGGGGAATAGCGGTCATCCACATGAGCAGTTATTCCTCTACAGAGGAAGAACTCGTCGGAGTGCAAAACTCATGGGCAGGTAATGCAAATGTGCAGATAGTGATAAAATCGGACCTATAACAATACGTCCTCGAATTGGCTTGACAATGGCGTAAAAGTAAGGACTGAAAAAGCAAACCGCCAAAGAGTTGGGAGAGTCTTGGCTCCAGAACAGATTGCAGGGATAATAAAACTACACACATTTCATTCGAAAATATTCGTTTGAACGCACCCCGGATTGACAATGTTTTCGTTGAGTAATAGGGCCGGACTTAGACTACAAAATATTATGTTTTATGTATTTTTTACTTCCACTAAAGTTAGTACGCCATTCGGTTTTATCTCCCCCAAGCAAAATTGAACATGAACGAGTTTCACATATTGTAGTGTTACCTGCATTCAATATCCCGCTCGAGATCTCCATCCTCATCTTCTTCGTCTTCAACCTCTAC
This sequence comes from Nephrotoma guestfalica, assembly GCA_963691935.1. Classification (NCBI taxonomy): domain Eukaryota; kingdom Metazoa; phylum Arthropoda; class Insecta; order Diptera; family Tipulidae; genus Nephrotoma; species Nephrotoma guestfalica. The sequence goes on from OY829914.1 coordinate 17,778,306, forward strand.
TTGACAATCTCCAACCACATCGTCCACGTCCGAATTGGCTGTGTCGTTGTTTGGTAACCATTCATCGTCTGTCCCATTATGTTCGAAATCCATGGCAGTGTCTTCATTTTCACTATCACATATAGCAAGCAACCACTTCATATGTTCTTCTTGTTCCTCATATGTCATCCTACGGTACTCAGCACTACTAACTTCACAAAAATCGTTCATTACTCGTATAACAAAAACTCAGATGAAATTCCGTTTAAAATTTGACACGTTGATTATTCACCACAACTAGAACACTAAAATTGTTCAAACCCTATCCATTCAAATATTACTCCTACAATTTTCTCATTCTATAACGGTAATAAATACAGAAAATGAAACAATATATAATATGAAGAGAGATGAGTATACTCATATTATCCAATTGAAATTATAATGTAGGTAGCGTAGGAAATAGGGAGACAAGTAAAGTTTGAAGATGCGGAATTGGAGGCGTTTTTGAACCAAAATTCATATGCAACTTTGGGAGTAATTCAAAAAGCGATTCAAAACCGTCTCAAGACCGCCAAACGCCGTTTTTTCATATGCGAACAACTGATCTAAAGAATAAATCGGGAGGAGTTCTTGCATCGAATCGTGACGGGGGACGAAAAGTGGATCAACTACGATAACCCAAAGCGCAGAAAATCGTAGGGTAAGCCCGTTCATGGATCAACATCAACCGTCAAACCGAACTTTCATGTCAAAAAGCTAATACTGTGCAGATGGTGGGATCAGTTCACGTTATCACTAGAAAACGTTATCAATAACAATTGATGCAATTAAGCTGATAATTGAAGTTTAAACGCCCACAATATGCCAAAATACATAACAAAGTGATCTTTAAGTACGACAACGCTCGGCCACATGTTGCAAGAACCGTCAAGGAAACTTTGGAAGTACCTTAATGGGATGCCGTATTCAGAAGATATTGCTCCTTCCGACTATCACTTGTCGTATGGTCTATTATGCACCGCTTACGATGATTCACTTTATGAAGAAGCCATAAATTAGGTCGATTCTTCGATCGCCTCAAAACATGAGGAATTTTCTTGATGCGGAATCAGTAAGCTGCCTGAAAGATGGGATAAGTCGTAGCTAACTATGGACAATTCTTTGAATAAAATACGAGTACATTGCACCAATTTCTTTGAATAGAGCCCCGAAGTTATAAAAAACTTAAAACTTATTTGTGCCTCCAATAAAAATAAATACACATAACAAGTAAAGGGTGGTTAAATTTTAAGGGCCGACGTTGAATGTGAACCACACCTAAACGTCAAGTTTTTTTCTGCATTTAATTTGACATTTCTCAATTTCAGACTAATTCAATTTGAACCATGGAAAGATACACAATCGAGCAACGCGTTAAAGTTATTCAGACATACTATGAAAATGGACGTTTAAATCAAAATGCATATCGTGCACTTCGTGATTTTTTCGGTTAATTTAATCGTCCAAATGTGCGTACAAACCGGGTTTGTAGGAGATTTTAAAACACCAGTGCATGCTCGTACAGCTCCTACAGCAGGAAATATTGCTCCCGTTCGCGATAGTGTGGCTGAAGAGCCGTCCACCTCAACTCGTCGTCGTGCCCAACAATTGCACCTCTCACGCTCGCCGTTGATGAACATTATGCATACAGACTTGCATTTACACGCTTATAAGATGCAATTGACTCAAGAACTAAAGTCTCTTGACCATTCCAAACGTCGTCAATGGTCAGAATGGTGGCAAGAAATGGCAACAGTGGATGATCAATTTTCGAAGAAAATCATCTTCAGTGATGAGGCACATTTTCACCTCAGTGGATTCGTCAATAAGCAGAATTGCCGCATTTTGGCGAATCATAATCCAAGAGTGATTGTCGAAAAACCAATGCACCCACAAAAAGTGACTGCTTGGTGCGGTTTATGGACTGGCGGCATCATCGGGCCGTATTTTTTCCAAAATGAGGCCGGTTTGGCAGTGACTGTGAATGGTGTTCGCTATCGTGAGCTGATAACGAACTTTTTATGGCCCGAATTGGAAGATATAGATGTGGACGATATGTGGTTTCAACAGGACAGTGCCACTTGCCACACAGCTAACGAAACAATGGCTCTTTTGCGCGACAAATTAAATGGCCGTTTTATCTCACGTGGTGGCGATGTCAATTGGCCGCCAAGATCATGTGATTTGACACCGTTGGACTTCTTTGTTTGGGGTTATTTGAAAGAAAAGGTGTACGTCGATAAGCCAGCAACAATTCAAGAGCCAAAGGATGAGATAATTCGGCACATTAACGGCATAGAACCTCAATTATGCCTAAGCGTCATCGAAAATTTGGACCATCGGGTGGAGGTGTGCCGCCGAGGTCGCGGTGGCCATTTTGCTGATATTTTGTTCCATACATAATTGAACCGTACCATATTATCATAATAAAAAGAATTGACAATAATTTTCTAAATAATTTGTGTTTTATTCAAAATCAACATCGGCCCTTAAAATTTAACTACCCTTTACTTAAGTTTAGTTTTAACATAAAAATGCTCTCTAGCAAGCTAACCATCAACGTGTACACATTAAAGTCGGACATTATGAGTAAAATAAATTAACTAAGAGTGTATTAAAATTAACGGCTGCAATAGCCGACAATAGTTTTGTTTTAAACAACAATTACCTAATCCTAGAATAGTTCATCGTTTATTAATAATTTTCCTTGTTGAAACTCTTTCTCAGATGTCATAATTTATTATCAATCGGTTACTCACATAAATCATCCACCTCTCCCGTTTTCATTTGCTTAATATACTTTTAATTAATTAATGTTTTACCCACCCCACCCCTACACAATTATATCATACAGTAGCTAACTCCAAATCCAATTAAAATATTTCATTAATCATTAACAACACAAAACAAATGCTAAATGTACAGAAAAAAAAACAAAAAAGAATGAAAATCTTGGGGAAAATACAAAGCGATATTTTCCCAAAAGCAGAGATAACAAAATAAAACCGATTTAAATTTTAGTTTTGTTTGAGTTGTTGTTGTTGTTGCCATGCTGCTCGGCACAAAACAAATAAAAAACTTTTTCTTTTAAATCTTAGAGCGAATGAAACACAAAAAAAAAAAATTTTCATTTCATTTCCATTAAAACGAAAAGTTTTTTTTTCCATTTTCCTTATCAAATCATTAAAGAACAATATTTTGTTTTAATTTACTATACAAATTTTACAATTAATTTATTTTGTATAATGGCCCAAGATACAAACAACCGAACGAGCGTACGATCGAATGGAAATTGTGTATGGGATAAAGGCTGGAATTGTTATTTTCGGGCCTGCTGCATCTCATTAAAAAGAATTTTCCTATTTTGCTTTGTGGAATACTCAAGTTTTTTTGTGCTTACTTCTCGATTCCACACGTATATTCGTATAACAATACGATTTTAGTTGTGTTTAATCGAGAAACGTGACTTGAATTAATTCTCGAGTTTTTTTTTCTGCTTATCTTGCTGCTGTACCATCGAGTATAGTAAATTTTGAAATTCTGTTTCAATTCAATCAATAATTTATTTTGTGTTATTATTGTAAACTAATGGGGAATTCCGATATGTACAGTCTTTTCGAAGGATAATGAATGGATTTTAATTGTTTCATTGAACGAAGATGAAAACAAACACAACAAAAAGAATTGTTAAGGATTAGGATTAACATCTAATCTGATTTGGTTGTTCTGTTTGCTGTATACTGTTTAATGGGCTTCATAATCTGGAGTGTATTGTTTATTTACGAGTATATACAGGGTGTATATGTCATGAAGCAAAAAATTTGAAATATGATAGTGAAGTTTGTGCTAAAAAAATTAATAAAAATTACACTGTTAAATTTGTTATTTTTCAAATTGGAATTTTTTTCAAACTAAAATTATAAAATTCGACTAATTCTAAATGTTGTGCCGTTGAATCTAGAAATATCTACAAATTTAGCTGACATTTTAGAGAAGGTATAACATATACCTATTCCTAAGATTCTGGATTCAAATAATATTCCAGCCAATTTTGGAGATGTCCACAGGTTCTCACCAACATTTTCGAATAGAGAACACAATATTCTACCGTTATAGTGAATTGCATCCGATTCTAATGGGTTGTGCTATGCCTATAATAGAATTCAGGTTTTCATTTGTACTGCCATTACCAGAGATGTCCACGGAATCTCGCCTACATTTTGCGACAGCTAATAGTATTTTCTGTCTATGGAGCAAAAATGGGTCAATTATAATGAGTCTAACAATGATTTTTTGAATTCTGAAGTTTCGTGATTTTGAGAAAAATATTATTATTTACTTCTACAAGATTTTAGCAATTTCTCCAATTGGATTTTAAATTGACATTGCTAACCAAGCGACGAACCCGTTTTAACAGATTTGTAATATGTACATTGCTCGCTTATGATGAAACTTGTTTTGGTAAATTAAATTTTTAAATTTTTAACAAATTTCCTTTTTTTATACCGCCGATCGTAGAGATGTCCACAGGTTCTCACCACCATTTGCGAATAGATTACAGAATATTCTGTCGTTATAGCCTTTATATATCCCGGAAAATTAATAATTTTAAAGCAAATTGTGAATAAATATTAAATTTACATTATTTTGAAAGTCTCGAATTCCACTGACATAAAAATTATTATATACGAGTATATAGAAAAATGTAGAAACTTACCAACATTAAACTATACGGTTCAGTCCTAACTACAGAAAATTAAAAGCTAATTTCGAAGAATTCTTCCGAGGACAACTAAATTTAAAATAATGTGAATAACATAACGAGCTTGCTGATGGCAACTATAACGATTAAATTAACAATCATCACAATGACGCGGGAAGTTAAAAGTGTTATCTAGAAGCCCAAGAATAACAAAGCGGCCAGCTTCTTCAATAAATGTAACCAATTTAACTACATTACTAGAAGAAAAACGGAACACTGGTACTATTCCATAGAAATGTAAAGAGAACTTAACCGTAACAATACCGAAGAAAGGCAATCTTGGGGAATGTCAAAACGGACGGGGAATCTCCATCTTCGGATAAATGTGCTACTATAATGGTAGAAAATTGTATAATCTATTCGAAAACGTGGGAGATCCTGTGGACATATCTACGATCGGTGGTATACACAAAGGAAATTTGTTAAAAATTTAAAAATTTAATTTGCCAAAACAAGTTTCATCGTAAGCGAGCAATGTATACTACAAATCTATTAAAACGGGTTCGTCGCTTGGTTAGCAATGTCAATTTAAAATCCAATTGGATAAATTGCTAAATCTTGTATATAGAAGGAAATAATAATTTTTTTGTCAAAATCACGAAACTTCAAAATTCAAAAAATCATTGTTAGGCTGATTATAATTGACCCATTTTCACACCATAGACAGTAAACATTATAAGCTGCCGCAAAATGTATACGAGATTCCGTGGACATCTCTGGTAATGGCAGTACAAATGAAAACATAAATTCTGTTATAGGAATAGCAAAACCCATTAGAATCGGATGCAATTCACTATAACGGTAGAATATTGGGTAATCTATTCGAAAATGTTGGTGAGAGCCTGTGGACATCTCCAAAACTTGCTGGAATATTATGTGAAACCTGAATCTTAGGAATAGGTATATGCTTTAACTTCTCTAAAATGTCAGCTAAAATCTGTAGATATTTCTAGATTCAACGGCACAACATTTAGAATTAGTCCAATTTTATAGTTTTATTTTGAAAATAAATAAACAGTGTAATTTTTGTAAATTTTTTTAGCGCAAACTTCACTATCATTTTGAAATTAGGATTTAGATTTTTTGAACATTTTAGTGGTAGACCGTTTGGGCGAAGTACACGATATCAAGTTCATTTTCAAGAAAACTGCATGATTAATGACCGACAACTATCGAAAAAAGGTATACATATCGAGAATAAACCATCTCTATTCACCGAGGAATCGAAAATGACTACCAGTATATCAACCACAGCCACGTAAAATCTATTCGGCTTTTAGCAAAGCAATTATATTTGTAGCGAGATAGAATTGTGTAGCGAGAGCCCATAAACAAATATTTATATATCACTCTTGATTATAGTGGGTACTTTATGGAAGAGAAATCTACACCAATAAAGGTGTTTTTTGGTAACTCTACCATTAAGATTTTAATTGTCGAGAAGTATCGCAATTTGATTTATTTATTGAAATTTAAGTTCATCGTTACACAGCAATTATTAAATTGCATCCCACGAACAATTTTTTCGGCATTATTTACATTATCTGCTTCCGAATGTATTGTGTTGGTTGTAAAAATAATTCTGATCGTCCATTTCAATGTTAGATGCAGCAATTTTGAAGAAGAGTTTCGTGATGGCACAGTGATCAATACCATTGCGTCGACAGAGCTCGTGAAAATCTGCTAATGTAAACGAAAAAGGTACTTGAACCGTAGATTTCGTTGCGACCTTTCGTACACTTTTTTTGGATTCGGAGCAACCTCCTGTCATGCTTAACATTTCCTTACTGTGGTTTCTATTTCGTTGTCGATGTTCGACCACTACCAGTGTCTACTGGCTATTTGCTTCATTTTAAAATTGCTTAAATGTCCTGTAAGCAACAGGGCTAAAACTTTCTTCCACAGACTGATAGGAATTATGGCTCGAGGAATCTCAGCCTGAAAATAAAAACGTCATTTTTTATTCTTAACGTCATCAATGTTACTGCAACAAGTAGTCTTCCACTTCTGATGAGAATTGGATTTTAGAACGGCATTCCAAGTGAAGGGGAATATCATGGAAGGTATACTAGAATTAAGAACGGCGTTAATCATCACGAATGGGGAATTGATGACATATAGAATGTTCGCGAATGCAACTTACTAGAAAGTGATTGATTAACAATTACTATACGCATACATCCCCAGATACAATAAAACGATAAATCTCGAGCAATTTGGGATGCAGGGACACTAGTTGAGGGAAACGCTGCATAGTATTGGAGGCAATAAGATTGAGCTGCCATCGAAACTGCAGACCGCCATGTGGAAGAGAATGTTGAAATAAGAGGACGAAAATCATGACAATCATGGCCGACGCCAGAACCATCAGGAATATCACCAGGTTTACCCCAAACGATAATAAGAAAATCAAGCCTTACGAAAAAGAATTAAAAAATTAAGGAACAGCGGCGGTAGAGAAAACAAAAACTATCATACTCCTGAACAACAGAAAACCTTCTTCAACATGAGAGACATGATGCAAGTACTTGTGCTTTAACTCAAGGGAATGGACGCTAAATTAGAATAACAAGGTGCAAAATTCGATCAATTCCAAACAAAACAAAGCGATAAATTAGGTCGCTTTGCACAAAGCAAGGTGCTAAATTGAATCAGTAAGACGTGTAATTTGATGAGCTATGTAAGGAACAAGGTGGTCAGCTTGCAGATCTCGTTAAACAGCAGCGCATCCAAAACCTTCAAATTAAAGAGCTAAGAAGAGAAATATATTCTCTCTCTGGAATTCGCTTTGAAACACATATCTCCCGAGCTATTGGAGATGACCAAGGAGAAATTTAAAACCTCTGTCATTTGAAGGCGAGATTTGACAATTTTAAAGTCCATTTTCGAGCGGCAGTAAAGCAACAAGCTTATTTTGACTCTTCGTGGGAAAGCTTCAGATGTCTTGGAAAATATATTATCAACAGAAAGAGCTATAAGCGGGTCATGGCTGAGTTGGAACTATGATACGGGAAGTCACACGTCAGAGAATTATGCAAGATTCAGCTCCGAAACAAGCGACAACTACGTCGAAAACCTTCAAGCCTTGGAGAGAGAGGTAACAAAATTGGCGCCTCAAGCATACGGCAATGTACCTGCAGATACGTTGAATGGACTAATAGTGAACGCGTCTATCAGAGCTGTCAAGGACGACCATCTGAAACTTCAGTTAAGAGGCATTACTAGAGGTAAACTCATGAATGAAATATTGGCAATGGCGCTAGAATATGAGGCAGCTAGAGCAAGTTTAGCCATTGGCACAGTAAAGATGCGCAAACTGGATACGGAGGATATCACGTAAATAAAGCCAATAACATATTTTTGGTTAAATTTGAAATGTTTTTACGATATACCCAAGTTTTAAAATAAAAAAATAGAAACTGATAAATTTACAGCATTTTTAATTGGTAACACCTCGAGTGTCGACCCCTGTATTTGTGAATGAAACAATAACAAATACTAGTTATCAGCGCCACAATGGTAATTTGGAGTACTAAAGTGTTTTAATCTATAATAGTTCAATATAGCTGCCACCGCCAAATCGGTGGGTTTATCAACTAAAACGCTGATATATCAATCTTGTCCAATCTTTTCCAAGCTCTTTTAAACGATGTACCACATGATTATATTGAAAAAGCAAAATATAACTGGTTACAGCACCACAAAGGTAGTTTTGACTACTAAAGTGCTTTCACAAACCTAATAATTTTCCACCAAAGCCAATATAGCCCGTGATTAGAATGAGAACAAATGTATTTGTCATCAGTACTAGGTTGGTTTCAGCTAAATTTGTGATATTCTTCAAAAACTTTTCTAGAATTATAAATAAAATACGATTTGCACGAAAAATTCGAAATCGCCGGTCTTAGATACCACAAAACGTCAAGTAAAATGGTTTATACCAGGTAATCTTTTTGCGTCCCTGTAATGCTAGCTGAACCCATCATAGATTAATAGTAGATTAGTAAATGCTCTATTAAAAAATGTTGGGCTCCATCTCTCCCACCTAAAACGATGGGTTCTGCTAGCCTTAGAAAAAATTAGCAGAACCCATATCAAAAAATAATGAAAAAACAAATGGAAAATTAAAGACTAATTTAAGGCTAATTAAATGCCCCAATAAATTTGTTTGGTGAAAAAGCATTAGGCGTTTTCACTTTGAAGCTAGCAGAATCCAAATAAAAAATCGGACCAAACCGAAACTAGAACGCAAATTTAGAGCTGAAGGAGTTGAGCCTAATTTTTTTTGATGTGATATTTGAATAGGTCTTCACGAGCCTAAAATTATTTGTATGTTACTGATATTGAGCGCTCATTTCGGTTATGGTCCGATTTTTGATTTGGTTGATTTGTATGTTCCAATTCTAAACCAGTCCCAAAATCAATTTGTTGATGGCTGTAGTTAAAAATATTTGACTATCTTTTGCTGGACGGATTCTTTGTCGCATCATAAATTGCCTTATATGAACTTACATTTGCAGTTAAAGCCCGAGAAATGCTTAAACTTGTTTTCGTATAAGGGTCATCTTCTCTAAAAATTTCAATTGCTCCGTCACTTAAATCCGGAGCTCTGCCGATTCGTGTTGCTGTTAACATTCGTATGGTTGCGATCCATTGTCATTTCCAGATCAGGATCCATTAAGTCAGCATTTTTCACTTCTTGCTGTAATGAGTGAGTTAAGCTCGATGTTGTCATTCCACCATTAAAGTCTTGACAAACACTGGCTGCATCATTGTCCGTTGTAACATTATTTCGTTTCATTAATTCATTTCAAGAACTTGAAATATTTTTTTATAGTTGGCATTTTGTATTTGTTGGGGCCGTTAATACCACTAAGGAGCTGCTTGAATGTTCTACGGAGGTAATAGCATTTAAATGTCAAAATCACCCCTTGAACTTTATCCGATAAATTATAAATATAAGTTGGGTGACCAGGACAATTATCTACAAGCGCCAACACTTTAAAATACAATTTTTCTTTCTGGCACGTAAACTTTGGTAGATTAGAAATAGTTGAAATTTGAAATCTCGTTCTGCTTTTCCCCCGAGAAAAAACCTTCAGATGCGAGGTTCAGATGCGGATCTTTCTTTTATCGAAATATAAGTTCTGCTTGGTACTCTTTTCCAAAACAAGCCGGTCTCATCAACGTAAAAAACTTGTTTTGGTAAATAACCTCCTTCTCAGATTATAGCTTGCAATTCTGCTGGGTAACGTTTAGCAGCAGTAGTGTCGGCACTGGTTGCTTCACCTTTTAGTTTGATAGTGTGAAGGTTTTTCCGATTTTTGAATCGCTCAAACTAACCATGACTGGCTGAGTGCGAAAAATTTCACACTTATTCCCGCATTATCAACAAAATGCAACAAAGCTCTCTTTTGCATGTTCTTATACAAGCTTTTGGCTTTCTCTGTATGTATGTCAATAAAATAAAATGTTTACCAGCAAGAATAAATATTTTCGTCACATATCGAGGCTTTGGTGTATATAACGGGTGATTTTTTAAGAGCTTGAGAACTTTTTTAAAAAAAAAAACGCATAAAATTTGCAAAATCTCATCGGTTCTTTATTTGAAACGTTAGATTGGTCCATGACATTTACTTTTTGAAGATAATTTCATTTAAATGTTGACCGCGGCTGCGTCTTAGGTGGTCCATTCGGAAAGTCCAATTTTGGGCAACTTTTTCGAGCATTTCGGCCGGAATAGCCCGAATTTCTTCGGAAATGTTGTCTTCCAAAACTGGAATAGTTGCTGGCTTATTTCTGTAGACTTTAGACTTGACGTAGCCCCACAAAAAATAGTCTAAAGGCGTCAAATCGCATGATCTTGGTGCCCAACTTACCGGGCCATTTCTTGAGATGAATTGTTCTCCGAAGTTTTCCCTCAAAATGGCCATAGAATCGCGAGCTGTGTGGCATGTAGCGCCATCTTGTTGAAACCACATGTCAACTAAGTTCAGTTCTTCCATTTTTGGCAACAAAAAGTTTGTTAGCATCGAACGATAGCGATCGCCATTCACCGTAACGTTGCGTCCAACAGCATCTTTGAAAAAATACGGTTCAATGATTCCACCAGCGTACACTGAGAAAAAAGTTGGAATTTTGTTTTAAAAAACAAAAATCTTTAAAAAAAAAACTTTGAAGCTAAGGAAAAAGATCTTATTATAAAATGAAGTTATACTTTGTCCTAAAGAGTCGTATTTATTATTTCATTTTGCGCGAAAAATGGATTACCAAAAGGCAATATTATTTCGCCTGAAACATTTTTGACTTTAATTCAAAAATCAAAACTTTAACTTAAAATATTATATTATTAAATCTAAATGAATATTAATCACTTAAAATTTAAGTGCATGGAACTTTCAGAACTAATGCGAAAACAGTAAAAATAAAAGGAAATATATTTTGTTTCAAATGCGTGAAATATTTGGTTTTAAGTTTTACCGTTACTTTCATAATTTTTTACATTTCCAGTTTATATCTATAATCAGTTAATGGAGTTCGTTGAATCGTCTATAGTTATTATGCAAAGGGAATAATTTGTGATTTTTCTTTGTGTTTTTTTTCTCAAATTTCGGATTTAAATTAAAGTGATTAATGTGATAAATAAAATTATTAAAGAATTAAAGTGATATATAAAATAATAAGTGATATATACATGATTTAATTACATTTTTTTGTGATTTTTAAGTTTAATGTTTTAATGTGAAAACGGGATAAAATCAAAGTGACAATATTTTTCAAGGGTATAAAAACCCGAATCTTTAACGTGTCCTAACACTTAATGTGCACAAAAACTGTTCAAATAAAAGCTGATTTAAAGTGTAAATATCTAAAACTTCATCTAAAAACCAGTACGCCGTTTGAAATAAGTAAGTATAGAAAAATCATTACATTTTAAGTTTTTTACATTAAAATTGAATAGTTTCAAACAACGTATATGAGAAATCTCGTGTATAAAGGGAAACGCTGTGCTACGCCATTTTTAATTATAATTTTAAAAATGGCGTAGCACAGCGTTGTGAACTTTTATCTATTTTAATTGGGTTTGTATTTTTCAATCAAGCAAGATTCAATAAATCGATCAAAATGTCATCGAATGACCAGCAGCATGAAAATGTTTTTAGTTCAAATGAATGTACCATTGAATACGTACCATTTGTACTGCAGAATGAGGATGATCTGGCACGGATTAATGAATTCAAAAATCTCGTGTCATCATGGGGACTTTCTCAGAAAACGATAAACTTTCTAGCGCACACTCATGAGTGTACAATTAAAACACTAGAAGTAATGGATCTCGATTTCATTGATGAAATATTCGAAAATTACCCGAAGGGCGAAAAATGTATCTTTAAACAAGCTGCCAGAAAGTGGCGTATAGAAATGGTAAAAATTAGTAATTAAATGTAGTAAATGGAATTATGTAATAGTGTGATTATTTGGCTATTTAGAATAATCCTCTACCAGAATCAGATGCCACTAGATCATTGAACAGCAGAGTACTTCAATGGATAGAACAACAAAGTTCAACGGCTAGTCCAATACAAAGTTCATCATTATTTACCGATCACAAGTACTATTCATTTTATTTAATAATTCACGTTTCAAAAAAAAAATTACAAAATAATCGAATTATATTTTATTGATTACTAGATACAGTTGTGATAATAAGAATTTAAAATTTAATTAGATACACCATTTTACCAAGCTTCGATTTTTAATTAGTAATTTTTATTACAGTACACAAGAACAAGCTGATGACAAATTCGATATCCTGGCTATTTTAAATAAATCAATCAAGGGACGGTTGGTTATAGAATATTATAAACAGTCAAATCAACTGGATTCCAAACATCGCCAGTATTTGGTTCATTGTATAATAGATCATTATATGTCCGTCAATATTAGGTTATATCCAACTGATTTTGAGATTTTATCAAAAAGCATATCAGACATTTTTAAAACTGAATACTCGGTAAGTTATTCATCATTCCACATAAATTTAATATATAATGTTAATAACCTGTCTATTTACTTTATTCATAGGCTGAATATTATACACCACGGCAAGGCAAAAAGAAGCCAACAGGAAAACTTATAGATCGATATAACAACCAGTGCTATGGCACAAAATTTTTAAAATTGTCAAGTACTACCACAAATCAAAGAGTGCACTCAACTTCTGCCACTGATTGTTGCATCTCAGGTAATGTTCAACAGATAATATGTGGCAACAATAATTATGTAAGTAATGCGTATAATTTTTTTTTCTATAGAAACCTTTTTGGAGAACAAAACTTGGTTGAAATTAAATTTAGAGCCATGGGGTTTAGTTTGTGAGAAATGGAGAGAAACAGCAAAGAACCGAACAACAGAATTTAATTTATCAAATAGTAAAAATATTACTGAATTTTTAGCTGAGTGGCCAGCATACAAACATTATTTGGCTTATGAATTGGTAATATTATTGTGTTTAGCTACTGTTTTAAAATTTAGTTTTGTTTTCGGCAATCTGTTATAAATTCATCGTAACATTTTACTTTTATTTTTTGGAATCTTTCACAGATCACCATAGATTTTGATTCTTTGTTTCCACAAAAGAGCGACCAAGTAAAAGTTAAATTTAATCAGCTTATAAACAAATGTCCTTCAGTTTTGGCAGCCTTAATTAAGGATAAGCAAAATCAACTTCTGTTAAAAGAATTAAACGAAAATGAAAGTTTTAATGAAGGTAACCTAAATAAATAAAAATTATTTTTATGTACAATTTGTTTAATATATATATATATATATATATATATATATATATAATATATATATATATATATTGTTTTACCAGATGCACGTGATATGATTAGTTGTATATTATTACATGCTGTTATTCAACCAAAGCGAATAAATCAAAAGCTAAAACCAACAATAACCGATGCACAGGAGGACTTCATAATATTTGTACAAAACCTTAACGAACTTGAACGAAAGTTAGAACACGTCAAACAAAAATTGGGTACTTTGCAGCCGAAAATTGTTGTTATTGGAACCAAATGGAACAAATTTGATGAAATTTTCATTTCATATGAGGATATAAAATATAAATGCGGTTCGTATCGTGAATGTTTGTGGACCTTGATAAAATTATCGTTTATTTTTAATTTAGAATATTCTGTTCTTAGTAAGGAAGTTTGGTACTTTCTACAAGAATTTTTATTTCAAATTGATTCAAAACAACCGAATATTAATAAATATTTACGGTTATTTGAATAAGTTCTTTACGTTTAAATTTTAATATCATATAATTTTTATAATTTGAAATACAATGCTTCTCTGTTTTATTTGCAAAAAATTTTTTATTAATGTCAAAGAAATTGTAGAACACTTACAAAGAGTTGAAGGGATACCTTCAATATATACATTTAAATGCATCCAACATAACTGCAACCAAATATTTCAAAACATTTATAAATATAAAACCCACTTACAGAAACACGTAAATAATGAAAGAAATTTGTTCCCAATAGACAATTTCAACCCAGACCTAAATGAAGTAGCACAAAGAAATATTGAATCATTATATTCACCTGACGAGTTATCATATTTACACCAAAACATTAGTAATGAGATTACGAATACAAACGAATTTGAAGCATCAGTATCAAATATTGACAGATGCATTAAACATCTAGAACGCTCCATTATTGAATTTTCTTTAAATCTTCATAATACAAAATCATTACCTAGAAATATGGTATTTTTTATTCAAGATTCTGTCAAGTGTAATATAACTTCACCTATATGCGATTACTTACTACCACTATCTGCCCATACATGCGTCAAATCAAAACTTAAGTTTGATGAAATTTTAAATTTTTTAGAAAACCCTTTCAAAGAAATAAATACCGAATACAAATTTTTTAAATATATAGAAACTTTAGACATTTTTTCTAAACCAAAATCATATGTAATTAATAATGAATTAGTTGAAGTTTTTATTAACGGTATCCCTTCTTTAAATAATAGTCAAATCGAGGTGTGCCTGCTCGATATTTCATTTCAGTTCAAAAAATTTTTTGAATCAGGAGATATCTTACAACTAACCCTAAATAACATGAAGAGTTTGGAATTGAATTCAAAGATAACCAATTTCATTAACGGATCTTTATGGAAACAGAAAAAACTTCAATTTGAAGATAAGATAGTAATCCCTTTTCATTTATACTTGGACGATTTTGAGGTCAATGATCCTTTAAGCTCACATGCTGGGAAGCATTCCATATGTGGAGTATATTATTCATTTCCCACAATTCCAAAATTTCAAACGTCTATATTAAATAATATATTTGTCGCTGCATTTATAAAGTCCAAAGATATAAAAGAATACGGTATAAATCAATCTTTAAGACCATTAATCGATGTAATAAAAACATTGGAAACAGACGGTATAGAAATTAAATCAGGAAACTCTACAATGAAAGTTTATTTCATTTTGGGTCAAATCTTGGGAGATAACTTAGGATTAAATCAAGTATTAGGGTATACAACGTCATTTAATTCGGAATTTTTTTGTCGATTATGTAAGCGCACTAAAATACAAACGCAAACTGATATTACAGAGCAAACAGAGTTTCTAAGAAACGAGCAGAACTATAATAACGACGTTACAATGTTAAATCTTGATAATGGAAAGACCGGGATTAAGACTGTTTCAATGTTCAATGAACTTGTTTCATATCACGTCACAGATAACGTTGCCTCTGATATAATGCACGACGTTTTTTTGGGAGTTTGCAAATACAATTTGCTACATATCTTAAACTATTTCATTTTCGAAAAAAAATATTTTTCATTGCAAAATTTTAATTACAAGAAACAAATGTTCAATTATGGAGAAATCGAGATAAGAAATTTATCTGAGCCTATTGAACGTAATCATATAAAGTACGGGAATTTCAAAATGACAGCTCGCGAAATTTGGACTTTCTACAATTTTTTCCCATTAATTATTGGAACCGATGTTCCACGCGATGATCCGGTTTACAAATTTTTGCTCCTTTTTGTTAAATTAATTGATCTTTTAGTTAAAACAAGTTTTGATGAAAACGATTTAGCAGAACTAACTACCTTAATCGAGCAACATAACAATTTATTCGTTACAATTTTTAAACAGACTTTAAAACCCAAATATCACTTCTTGGTTCACTATCCCACAATTATAAGAAGATGTGGTCCTTTAAAGTTCCTTTGGTGTTTCCGTTTTGAGGCTCAACATCAGTTACATAAACAGTATGCAAGAAATATCACTTCTCGGCTTAATATACCACTTACCTTAGCAATAAAAGCTTCTCTTAAATTTACGAAATTACTTTTTTGTAATGAGTTTTTTCAAACAGAATGGGAAACAGTTAGTAAACTATTTCTTTGTGCGGATAAGGATAAAATGTACGCAGGAGTAATACCTTTTTTTGAATCGGATCAAAAATACACCAGTGCCCTAATTTTTCGTGGTACAAAATTTAAAACTGGTTATTTTTTTGACAAACCAACTAACAATAAAATTTTAATTTATGAAATTATTGATATATTACTAACAAATAATAACTTCTTTGCCATTTGTAAATCATATATTAATAGTGTTTATATCCCCCATTTTCATTGCCATTCAATTGGAGATGCATCTGAAATTTTAAGCATAATTGATTTCAAAGATATAGAAAGTCACCCTGTTAACTTGTGCTATTTAAGCACAGGAGAGAAAGTGGTCAGACTTAAGCAATATATATAATTTCAATTTTCTTTGACATTTTTAAAAATAAAATTTATATGTAATAAAAATGTAGAATGTTATGAAATAAATTTCTATGTGGAAATAGAAAAGATAAACATGTATATAAATGTAGATATATATAATAAATATAAGTTTGATGTTCAATATGTTGTATTAATGCGATTTTTTTCAATATTATATTATATATTTATATATATAATAGAATATCAATGAACCAATTAAATGAATTAAAAGGTTGTATAGGTCATTGAACTTTGATAATGATGACCTATGAAAGTAGTCAAAGAATAAAACATTTATATTTAAGTATCGAGAACTTTATTTTAAAAGGTAAATACTTTTAATTCAATGATTTTATAATTTTGAACCAAAGTAAACTATCTCTTAATTTTGTTGCTGTAAGTATTCATTTTAAAGTTGTTAATAACATTGAATCAAATCCTGAAATATTTTCAGCGAAATGAATTAAAGTTTTTAAGATAAATATCCCAATGTTTTATTTTTATTGCAGTGTTTTTTAGGACAAAGTTTTTAATTAATTTTGAATTTAAAATGATTCATACCTTTCAAGTAAAATAGAAAGTTTTTGCGCAAAATCTATAGGCAAAAATTCTTTCGTTTAAAGAATAAATTCTTTAATTTTAAGTAAAAATTTTCTCAGTGTACAAACCACACCAAACAGTGCATTTTTCGGGATGCATGGGCAGTTCTTGAACGGCTTCTGGTTGCTCTTCACTCCAAATGCGGCAATTTTGCTTATTTACGTAGCCATTCAACCAGAAATGAGCCTCATCGCTGAACAAAATTTGTCGATAAAAAAGCGGATTTTCTGCCAACTTTTCTAGGGCCCATTCACTGAAAATTCGACGTTGTGGCAGATCGTTCGGCTTCAGTTCTTGCAGGAGCTGTATTTTATACGGTTTTACACCAAGATCTTTGCGTAAAATCTTCCATGTCGTCGAATAACACAAACCCAATTGCTGCGAACGGCGACGAATCGACATTTCACGGTCTTCAGCAACACTCTCAGAAACAGACGCAATATTCTCTTCTGTACGCACTGTACGCATTCGTGTGGTTGGTTTAATGTCCAATAAAGTAAACTGAGTGCGAAACTTGGTCACAATCGCATTAATTGTTTGCTCACTTGGTCGATTATGTAGACCATAAATCGGACGTAAATCGCGAAACACTTTTCGAACCGAACACTGATTTTTGTAATATAATTCAATTATTTGCAAGCGTTGCTCGTTAGTAAGTCTATTCATTATGAAATGTCAAAGCATACTGAGCATCTTTCTCTTTGACACCTTGTCTGAAATCCCGCGTGATCTGTCAAATACTAATGCATGAAAATCCTAACCACAAAAAAATCACCCTTTACAAATATTTGCAAGAAAACGAAAAAGCTCCTATGGAAGCTGCCACTTCCGGCCGAAAGCTTAGTTTGATCTGAACCGGTATTATTGTAAACATAAATTAGAATCTGTTAGTTTATACACGTTTTTCTCATATAATTTTCAAAATACAAGCAAAAACGAGAAAGCTGCTATTCAAGCTGTTAGTTCCAGAGGTGAAACTATAAAGCTCCTTTGGAAGCGTTACTTCCGCTTGACCGATTGCGGCCGAAATTAAGTTAGCTCACTTAATTTATGAACAAAGCTGGGTATGAAAGTGCTGTTGCAAATTTATCTAATTATTTGCAAACAACGGAAAAGCTCCAGTGGAAGCTTCTCTCACTGGGATCTTGAAAATTAATGGAAAAAAGTTTACAATGAAGCTTTATTCCGATCGGACAAACCGTCCAGGCTGTAGATAGGATGCAGCCATTTAGTTTAGTTTGCACAGAGATATTTTTAAAACCACTTTTTTGCCTTCGACGATATAGCGAAAGGAAACTCAGCAAAAATCTCTCTTCTAAAAGAAAGCAAAACAATTTTTTTGTTAAAAATCGATAATTCCGGTAAAATGTTTGAAAAATTAATCTGAACCGAGATTGTTGCAAATTTAATTCATAATCTTATTTCTCAAAATCGAGATAGTTTTCAATGTATCTGCAAATAACGAAAAAGCTCTTATGGAAGGTTCCACTTCCAGTAGACCGATTTTGGCCAAATATCACTGGTTTCTCCAAATTTATGAAAAAAAATTAATTATGAAGTGGTCTCACTCAGATCATCTGATCCGTCAGAACTGTATATGGACAAATTTTATAGTTATTTTCAAAATATTTTGCAAAAACTGAAAACCCATGCAATCTTTTCTGGTGCCGAAGCACTCCCTGCTCTTTCGCGGTTGATTTTCTCGTCTTACTTTACGCAATTCCTGCCAAATCGAAGACGTACGGCTATCGGGCCGATTTTGTTACCATCTGCACATTGCATAGCTCCATGCCAGCCTATAGTACTATACATGGAACATGGGTCGGCCTATGACTTTTGCACGCCGATAGTGGGTCGCAGTTGTGTTCCTTTTAATCACAGATCGTAATCTGTTGATGAAAATTTCCTTTCGCATCCTGCCCCTATTAAGATTTGAACCCGGTACCTCCTGATCCAAACGCCAAAGCTTTAACCACTGTGCCATTTGGTCGGTCAAAAACCGAAAAGGCTTCTGTGGAAGCAGCCACTTCCGGTGCATCGATTACGGCCAAAAGTCGCTGGGATCTCCCAATTTATTAATAAAAGCTTTAAGAATGAAGTTTAATCTCGATCAAGAAATCCGTAAAACCATTTCGGGATCAATCGTTATGATTAGTTGAGAACTAAAATGATTTATAGGTGTATTGGTAGTCAGTCGGTATAATATTTTGTTAATCGTTTGCGATCTCGATATCCATAGATAAATCTGGGGTCTCATTCGTGAAAGTGTATTTACGTTGGTATTCTTTACACATTTATTGTTTTCGATTTCTTAACCATATTCCTCACGTTTTAATCTCCATCAAACCGTCTCCGTCTGTCTCAATGTTAAACCGTTGAATAAATAAGTACGATCGAAAGTATTTACGAGTAATTGCTCAAACAATGACTAAAAGCTCTTTCACTATAGAAGAAAAGTTTTGTTTCGTGATCGTTAAGGTTATGGATGCGATGCAAATAGGCTTATCTTCACCTATATGTCGTTGTGAAAGACGGCCCCAACGGCTGCATTACTTGTATCCGTGGATACATTTCTTAAAGGTACATAACTATTCCTTACAATATTCAAAGCAATGGATAAAGCTGTTAACGAGGGTGATTTTTTCTCAAGCAGGGCATATCAAGTTAAGAGACTCTGCTGATGAACTTACGATAGTATCCTAATAGAGCTACGTAGCTTTAAATTTTTTTCTCCGTTTTAGGAATGAGAAAGTTATTAATTGCCTTTATTTTATCCAAATTTTGTATGGATCCAATGAGTCCATTGCTCGTAACCATATGGTGACTCAGGAAAGCGATTTCTCTATGGAGAATTTCCAACTTGTCCCTTTGTACTTTTAAATTGGCTTTCCTGAACCTGTTGAAAACATATTTTAGGCTTTCCATCTGTTCTTGGAGCGATGTCGGAAAGGCGATTATATCGTCCATGCATAGCACAAGCATGATTTGCCTTCCAGTTCAAGGAGATTGTCCATGACTCTCTGGAAGGTTGATGGTGCTTTTTAAGCCCACAAGGCATTCTCACGTATTCACGGTCTACAGTGAAATTACATTCGCCCAATTTGTTAGGAATGTTTGTAATGTCCTTCAGCGGATACCGATTGTCTATTGTTTTCCGTTTAGTTTGCGAAAGTCTGTGAATAATCGATACATGACTTTGTCGCTTGCATCGGCCTTTTTTGGCACAATACATATGGATGAGGACCAAGGACGAAGGCTGGGACGGCAGCAGCAGCAGAATCCAAATCAAAAATCGGACCAAACCGTTCATAACTTTTATCAAGACTTCAGTAACCTACCAACGTCATGTCTTTGATTTTGATTGCTTGTTTCCCCATTAAATATAAATGTTTGTTCGCACTAACTCAGATGTGTAACGGAAATAATTTGCTTGTTTAATACGTTAAGATTAGAAAAAATTCGCGATGGTACTTGTTTATTTGTAATGCGAGTATAATGATACGGCAATTCACATAAATTGATATTTGCTCGTAAGTAATAAACGTAAAAGACAATTTTCTTAGATAAATTTAAAACACATAGCCATTTCTACTCACGCACATCATATATGTACGAGTATGTAGAATTATTTCCGGGTAAATAAACAAATTTCATGTACTTCCAAATTGACACTTATTTTATATGGAATTTTGTTTTCGTTTCGTTTCGTTCGTTATCTTTAAGACGTCATCGCCATATCGAACACATCCTTGCGGGTGCGAAATATAATTTTTTGGTACTGCCGTGTCTAATGAACCAAACTTAAATAGGTCTTTGGTAAAATGTGTTTTGTCAATTTAAAAAAAAATTATTTGAAATACTTTGATGATGTATAGATGTGTATATACGCACGTACTAAGTGCATGAAGTGTAATGATTTGGTTTGATGTTGTTGTATACGACACCAGAAGCTTATTATTTTACACATGAAGGGGTATTTCATTTAGTAAACACGCCCCATATACATAAAATAAGGAAAAATCAGGCCGACGTAAAATATATAAGGTATAGGTTTCTACTGTATATATACGAGATTAGTTTTAGAATTTTGATAAGGGTCTCCTTTCTGCCAAATGTCATTTAAATTAACCTCTGTTTCTAATCTCAAGCGGGTACATAAAGTGAACATCCTTTTAATTTAGAATTCAAATACGCATAGCGTATAATGAGAACATTGGACCGAGAGCATACACACACACATATATATAAAAAAAATCGTTTTGATTACAAAACTTAAATTAAATTAGAAAACCGAAAAACTACAATCAAATTAAGATAAAACAGAATTTTATTTTTTGAGACAATCTAAAATATAAAATTCACTTTGCTTGCAAAAAAAAAACAGTTGGTACCAAGATTAAAATCCTCCTCTTTATAAATTTATATAGTAATTGAGTATATCGAGATACGAGTATGTTTGAGGTCGCTGTCATACCCCCCAAAACATTTCATTAATAACAAATAAGATTTCCAAAAAAAAATTTTGTTTTTATTCCTTTTAACATTAGATACATTACGTAAGATAAATTGATTGGTTCAGATTTTGGTATATGCGAGTCTGCAGTGGTTTGAGACGATACGACTGGAATTGTTTCTAATAAAATATAAAAAATAATTTGATGAAATGAAAGCTGAAAAGGGAATACGATAAAAGAAATTTTTCAGATAAATTTGGAAAAATTAGAAAATATTTCCCATTTTCTTCCCATTTATAATAAATGTAATAATTCTGTTATTTACTTAGCGCAGATATGATGTACATGCCCATGACGAACGAGTACATAAAGACAAAACGAGATGACGATATATTGTATGCGATTATTGTAAGACATATTTTTCGACTTTGGTTTGATTTCTTCTTTTGTGAAATTAAATTTTCCTCCTTTTGCTTTTTTTTCGGATTAAGGTTAATTTGAAAGCTTTCTGTTTATTTATGCTTTTACTTTTGCTTTTAATAAAGCTAATAATAATATTTTTCTCGTACATATACATATTTTATGTACATATACGAAACGAGTATGTAGTAGATATGCTTTATCGAAATATTTGGTATTATATCAAAATCATATATACGGAAATGGAATTTAACTTCATCGACTTACTCAGCACAACCCATTTTATTACATCGTATTATTTTAATATGAGATTATGGATCTATTTTGTGTGATTTAACCAAGTGCTGGGTATCATGCTCCAGTTATTTTATATATTTTGGTTTTATGTATATGATTTAGGATGTAGGATAAATGGAAATTGTTGATGATGAGCTGTGTGACTTAAAAGACGTCTACAGTGGCAGTTATTTTAGAAAATAGCTTAATTTCGGTAAAATATTGTAGGCATTTTTTGCGTTGTTGTGTTTTTGAGAGACGTACCGAGTTATGAGTTATCAAAGTTGGGTAGCGTACCAGCGGGCAATTTTAGGGATAGATACCAGCTTCGACCATGGTTTGATAAATAATATAATTTATTTCAATATTATTCAATATTAAAGTCCTTTTGCTAAGTAAAATTTTAACTTGTAAAAATAAAAACCGAAGTATTTTTGAACACCAAATATTGTACGAATAAAAATATAAAGAACAATTGAGGAGGGAATATACTCCTGATTTCTAATGTGAAAAATTATACTTCTAATTTTGGTAAAACTGTCTTTAATAATCAAAAATCGTTGCTTAAATTTCAGAAAACCAACACATGTTGCTAATTTATACTTCACATTTATTTGAATCTTTTAATTCTTTGTCGATTTTTGTAAATTCTAAACTTTTCAACGCCATTCCAAAAATTGAAAAAGCTCCCATGGAGCGTTCCATAACACAAATGCCTACCAAATTTAGGAAGAATCATTCATCTAACGGAAAAAGTTTAATTCGAATTTTGGTGAAACAATTTTTTTTTATCAAAGCTCGTTATTTCCGGTAACATTTAAAAATTATCTGAACTAATTTTATTTAAAGTTTAATTTACAATAAATTTAAAGTTTAATTTACAATATTTGTAATCGATTTTTTTTGTAAATGATATATACTGCGATGATAATACATTCGATCGAAATTCGTCGCAAGTTACGTTTACATACATATTACATTTAATACAACAAAAATGGCATTGTGAAATAATTCCAATTCTAAACCACTCCCAACATCCATTTGTTGGCTGTGGTTGAAAATATTTGTCTAGCTTTTGCTGGACGGATTCTTTCTTTGTCGCATCATAAATTGCCTAATATGAACTTACATTTGCAGTTAAAGCCCGAGAAATGCTTAAACTTCTTTTCGTATAAGAGCCATCTCCTCTAAAAATTTCAATTGCTTCATCAATTAAATCCGGAGCTCTGCCGATTCGTTTTGCTGTTAAAATTCTTTTTTCAGGAATATCTTTGGTATCGTTGCGATCCATTGTCATTTCCAGATCAAGGTCCATTAAATTTGCATTTTCCATTTCTTGATGTTATGAGTGAGTTAAGCTCGTTGTTGTCATTGACATCCATACCATGAAAGTTTGAGTTTCGTGCAAGATTGGCAATATCTTGACAAACACTGGTTGAATCATTGTCCGTTGTTAGATTATTTCGTTTCATTAATTCATTTCAAGAACTTGATATATTTTTTATAGCTTGCATTATGTTATAGTTTTTCCAATATCTTGGCATTTTTGTATTTGTTGGGACCATTGATCCATTGGCTTGATCGCTGAGATGGTGTTGGGAGGCAGAAATATAAATTTAACTTTATCCGATAAATTATAAATATAAGTTGGACGACCAGGACAATTATCTACAAGCGCCAACACTTTAAAATCCAATTTTCTTTTGTACAATAAGTTTTGGTTTTCGGAATAGCACAAGCTGTCACCCAAACTTTGGTAGATTAGAAATAGTTGAAATTTGAATTCTCCTTCTGTATTTTCCTCGAGAAGAAGAGTAAGCCTCTCCTTACTAGTTTTAGGTCCAGATGCGGATCTTTCTTTTATCGAAATAAAAGTTCTGCTTGATAGTCTTTTCCAAAAGAAGCCGGTCTCATCAACGTTAAAAACTTGTTTTGGTAAATAACCTACTTCTCAGATTATAGCTTGTAATTCTGCTGGGAAACGTTCAGCAGCAGTAGTATCGGGACTGGCTGCTTCACCTTTTAATTTGACCGATTTGATTTGATACGGCCGAGTGTGAAAAATTTCACACTTATTCCCGCATTATCAACAAAATGCAACACAGCTTTCTTTTGGATGTCCTTATACAAGCTTTTGGCTTTCTCTGTATGTATGTCAATAGAATAAAATATTTACCAGCAACAATAAATATTATCGTCGCATATCGAGGCTTTTGTGTATATACAAAGATTTGCAAGAAAACGAAAAAGCTCCTATGGAGGCTGCCACTTCCGGCCGAAAGCTTAATTTGATCTGGACCGGTATTATTGTAAAAATAATTTAGAATCTGATAGTTCATAAACGTTTTTCTCGTAAATGATATAATTTTCAAAATACAAGCAAAAACGAGAAAGCTGTTATTCAAGCTGTTACTTCCTCCTTTGGAAGCGTTACTTCCGCTTGGCCGATTATGGCCGAAATTAAGTTGGCTCACTTAATTTGGCTCACTCCATTTGGACTGCATGGGCTGAATTGTTGAAAAACGAATTTTTCTTAAAAATTGTATTTTTTGTTTAAATTTTGCAAACCGATCTAGGTAGAACGGTGCTGTTGCAAATTTCATTTAGCATCTTTTAGTTCATAATCATTTTTCTCATAAATGCCGAATTTTTCAAATTATTTGCAAACAACGATAAAGCTTCAGTGGAAGCTTCTCTCACTGGGATCTCGAAAATTAATGGAAAAAAGTTTACAATGAAGCTTTATGCCGATCGGACAAACCGTCCGGGCTGTAGATAGGATACAGCCATTTAGTTTAGTTTGCACAGAGATCTTTTTAAAAATCATTTTTTTGCCTTCGACGATATAGCGAAAGGAAACTCAGCAAAAATCTCTCTTCTAAAAGAAAGTAAAACATTTTTATTGTTGAAAATCGATATTTTCCATACAATTTTTGAAAAATTAATCTGAACCGATATTGTTGTAAATTTAATTCATAATCTTATCTCTTATAATCGAGATAGTTTCAAAATATTTGCAAGCATTGAAAAAGCTCCTTTGGAAAGTTCCATTTCCAGTAGATCGATTTTGACCAAATATCATTGGTTTCTTCAATTTTATGAAAAAAGATTAATTATTAAGTTGTGAAGTCTCGGAAGTCTCTAATCAATTAATCCGCCAGGGGCCAAATTTTTAGATGTTATTTTCAAAATATTTTACAAAAACTGAAAAGTCTCCTATGGAAGCTGCCACTTCCGGTGCACTAATTTCGGCCAAAATACGCTGGGATCTCCCAATTTGTAAAAAAAACTTAAGTATAAAGTTCTATTTCGATCAAGCAATCCGTCTGGCCTGTACAGGGTCGAATTTTTTGTTGAAAACCAGTTTTTTTTGCTTAAATTCGTCAATTTTGGAAAAATAACTTGAGACGATATTGTTGCGAATTTAATTTAAAATCTTTTAAATCAGAATTGTTTTTCTCGTAAATTCTATACTTTTTAAAATATTTGCTACAAACAAAAAAGCTTTACTGAAAGCTGCTACTTTTGCTGGACCGGTTTCGGTCAAAAAACATTGGATCGCGCGAGTTTCTCATAATTAAGATATTTTTTCAAAATATGTACAAAAACGAGAAAGCTTTTATGAAAGGTGACACTTCTGGTAGACCAATTTTAACAAAATATCAATGGAATCTCCAAATCTATCGAAAACGCGTAAGAATGAAATTTCATCCTAATCAATTAATAAATTTGCGATGTATATTGACCAAATTGTTGTACATACCTTTTAAAATATTAAGCAAAAACCGAAAAGCTGCTTTGGAACCTACAACTTTGCCAAAAATCACTGGAATCTCCCAATTTATGGAACGAGCTTAAGGAGGACACAAGCATTTAGTTTGCACGCACACGCACAGAGATTTTTTAATTTTTTTTTACTTTGGCGATATAACGAATGGTAAATCTGCAAAAATCGCGAGGTCAAAGTATTTTGTGATTACTATACTTTATTTTACTAAGTAAAAGAAAGTATTATTCGTTTAGAGCCCTTCAGAAATATGTAAATTATGTAATGGTGTTTATTTATTAAATCATTATGTCAGATTTAAAAAACCTACTATCGCACCGAAAGAAATATGTAGCTTCGTGAAAAAATACAATTTGTGCACAAACTGTCTTTTAGAAAATCATAACTGTTCGACTGTGTCGCACCTTCGTGTAATTTGGGCCCACTTCAACATCAAGACTTCGAATAATGTGTGACGATATATTTTTTCATCGATACAAATTTACTAAATCACTATCTATTAAGAACACATATTCTTCTAACGGACGTGTTCAATCCGGAAGACCAATCATCATCTAGGTATAGTTGAAAACCACGAGAACTGTACCGTATGTCATACAGACATCTATTTAAATTAGAGTATGACATCACACAAACGCCAAAAAGGCCTATGGAAATCCTTCATATACGGGGTGGGTCATATGTTAGTCCTTTTTACATTTCAAAATAAAATTCACATTTTGGGATGGAAAGTCAAAATTTTTGACCATACTCCCACCATTGCTTCGTCTACAGACCTGCATCCGAACATCAAAAGGTTAGATGACTTTTTCCAAAAAAAGCGGATCAATGACCTCCATTTCAGCTCGAATGTTGTTTTTAAGTTGTTTAATTGTTTGTGGATGATTAATTCGACAATTTTGCTTATTGACGTACCTATTAAGATGAAAATGAGCTTCATCGCTAAAGATGATTTTTGATGAAAAACCTTCATTTTGTTCAAGCATCCAATTAACAAACCGACGACGATTTAAATGGTGTGGCGGCTTCAGTTTTTGAGTTAGTTTAATTTTGTACGGATGCAAATGAAGATCATCATGTAAAATGCGTCGTAATGTGATTCGGGAATTATTTAGTTCTTGTGAACGATGCCTGTGACTGTTGATATGCTTGGTTCATTACGAATATTTTCACTAACAGCCGCCACTGCATCAGGGGTACGAACTGGATGAACATGTTGATATTGACATATTGAACAATTGCACGCTCAGTAGGACGTCCATGTCGACAAAAACTCTCACGTAATTTACGAAATGTGGTTGGTTTTGAACGATTATTTCATAATAAATTTTGACAATCAAAATGCGTTGTTTTGTTGTTAGCAAATTCATGATGATAAATGGCATATTTTTGACTTTTCATACGTCAAAGAATTTTTAGAACAGATAACATTAAGTACAAAAATGCATTGATTGAAAAAAGGACCAACATATGGTCCACTGTAGATTACTGTTTCTTCCAAAGCCACGCATTTCTCACACTCCTCGATAAATTCACGAAATTTGCCGGAACTTTATACATAAAAATTCGCACCAGTGAAGAAATTCAAAGGAAACTTGAGCGATTCTTTGGCTTACACGGTAGACCCACAAAAATTATTACTAATAACGAAGGAAATATGAACACATATCCTCGTTCTCCTAAGAAGGCTGACGAAAACATTCGATTCATTTACACCACACTTCATCATATTCGTCAACAGGGGAATTTCCCTGTTGATATGTTACACTCAACGCATCAAAAATGTATTCAAATTGCCGATTTAAATTCCCTCCAGTTAAGTATGAAAGAGCCTTCACTATCTCGTGTAAAACTGTACAGCAAATGTTCCTCATGCAACTTGTCTCCTCTATCGAATAGTTTTTCTTCGTTACAAGATTTTCTACCTTCCAAAATAACTGAGCTGTTTTATCAAGATCGTTTATCTACATTAATTTTCCTAGTGGTGTTCCTAATTCTAATTTTCCAAACAATAAAGATTCGGTGTTATGCCGAGAACATCAAATTACAACTTGCATGCTAATTTGATGTTCTCGGCATAACACCGAATCTTTATTGTTTGGAAAATTAGAATTGAACACACCAGAAATGGTTGGAGAATAATTTACCTTTCCTGCGACTGAATAACCAGATATGGCATTGAAGAATGGTAACTCTTCCGATATATTTTGTCTACCTGGTAGCATGATATCATAATTAATCTTTGAGCCTGATAAATCGTATAATCGTAAATTAGTGGTAAATCACTGCACTGTGATGAAATTGTTATATATGTAAATTAAGTGACAAATTCCTTTGACCTTTAAGCCCTCAAAATCTAACATATCCGTTTTATGATAAAATTAACTTGAAAACCGCTATCAATTAAAATTCGACAAAAAATTCGAAAACCTTCCCGAACACTTGCCCATACTCCAGCTGTAGGTAATAAAACTAAGCGCTAACAAACGTTGTGGACTGTATTTTGTTCCATTTTTAATTGAGTCAAAGGTGTGTTGACCGAAGTATTTGAGATTCGTGATGATCCTATATCGCTCTTTGCAATAAATATGGTTTGTTGTCGAAGTGGATACAAATTACACATTCGTCTTGAATATTGAAGCCTAGCATTTCGGGATCAATCGTTATGATTAGTTAAGAACTAAAATGATTTATAGGTGGATTGGTATAATATACGATTTCGTAACCGTATTCCTCAAGTTTTCATCTCCATCAAACCAATTTGGAATGTGGTTCTTCGGGATTGAAAAGCCATGCCAGTGGCTTATGGTCTATCACAATTTTAAACCGTTGACCAAATAAGTACCATCGAAAATTCGAAAGTATTGAATTGCTCAAACATTGGTAGAAGCTCTCTATGGATGGGATATAGGCTTATCTTTACCTATAGAACCTAGGGAAAGACGGCCCCAATGGCCAGGCCCCAAAGTACTGGATAAAGTTGTTATCGAGGGCGATCTTTCGATCTTTTCTCAAGCATTCCGTTAAGGGCTTGAAATTTTTACAGACATTGATGAAGAACTTACGATAATATTATAACAGACTGAAGTAGCTTTAAATTTATTTTTCCGTTTTAGGAATGGGAAAGATATTAATTGTTTTTATTTTATTCGAATTTTGTTTGAATCCAATGAATCCATTGCTGGTAACCATATGATGGTCCCGAAAAGCGATTTATCTATGCAGAAATTCAAACATTTCCATTTGTACTTTTAAGTTGGCTTTCCTGAACCTGTTGAAAACATAGTTTAGGCTCTCCATCTGGTCTTGGAGCGTTGTAGGAAAGGCGATTATATCGTACATGTAGCACAAGCACGATTTGCCTTCCAGTTCAAAGTGATTGTCCATGACTCTCTGGAAGGTTAATGGTGCTTTTTAAGCCCAAAAGGCATTCTCACGTATTCACGGTCTACAGTGAAATACATACGCCCAATTTGTCAAGAATGTCTGTAATGTTCTTTAGCGGATACCGATTGTCTATTGTTTTCCGTTTAGTTTGCGAGAGTATGAAAATAATCGACACATGACTTTGTCGCTTGCATCAGCCTATTTTAGCATGATCCATATGGGTGAGGACCAACGACGAAAGCTGGGACGGCTAATTCCATCCTGTAACTTTTTGTCTATTTGCTCCTATACTTCCCATATATGTACGAAAGGATAGCAGCTCTTTTTTCTAAGGACGGGTTTATATCGTCTTTCAGATTTATTTCATTCTGGACGTGATTGGTAAATGACAATCATTATTATTTTTTAAATAGATCTTGGTATTGGTGTCATAGTTTAATGACAGCCGTTTTTCTTCAATATTGAGATGATGGCCTCTAAGCTTCGAAATATATTCGTCTTGCGTTTCATCCGATTGTTGTATATGGCAATGGTTAGATTAAACTCGAGACGATTTTTGAACAGGTCGACTGTTGTACTTTATCCGTTTTAAGTATTGAATTTGCCATATCTAAAGTAATACCAAGCAGTTGCATTGTTTCAAGTCCGTTTAAACCATCAAAATATTCATGGAATTTGAACAAAAGGAATTTCCCTTGTTTTAAACTCCATAAGCTCCGGAATTATTACTTTCTGATCTATCGTTTTCATATGGGTGTTGAACATGGTTTTTACATTAATAGGGTTCAATGCGTGTCTATGAAGGATGTACGAACTCTGGGTTCGGGAAGGATTTAATTGAAGCCGGTATCAATTAGGATTTTTGATGTCTATTTACACCTATTGGTGCGCAACTAATTTTTTTTTTGCAAAATTGAAAGTGGAAAATTTTAATAGAAATATCAAAAATGGTTCGTTCAAAGTATTGCCCTTTGCTATCTACGCATTTTTGGCATCTTTCTGGCAATTCATGAATACACCGACGATAAAACGACGCGTCTTTGGACCGGAACCATCCATCCAACCAATTTTGCACTTCTTTGATACTGGCCATATGTAGACCTGCCAATCCATGCGCCTTCGACCAGAACAAGTGATAATCCCGAGAAGACTAAGTCTGGTAAATAAGGCGGGTGCAGTAGCAGATCCGATCTCAGCGATTTGTTGGCTTCCTGGACGATGGGAGTGCGATAGCATGGAGCGTTGTCGTGCCGCAACATCACTAGTTCGTGTCTCGTGTCCGATTCTGACCGTTTTTCGAGCAATGCATATTTCAGATTGAAGTACTCGATTCCTTTCTCGTCTCACTAAACGCAGAGCATGGTCTTCTTTCCGAAGCAAGTTGTCCGTGCCATCGATGTTGATGCAAAGACACGACTTTTTGTGTTTGGGATTCTTAAAAAATATCCAATTTTCATCTCCCGTAATAATTCGATGCCGGAAGCTCTATCTTCCATGCTGTGAAAGCAAAATTTCGCAAGTGGCTTTAAGATTTTCCATCTGTCTCTCAATCAACTCATGCGGTACCCATGTTCCCTCCTTTCGAACTTTTCCCATATACGTTTGAAAATACCTTGATGCGTAACCACTTAAACCAATCTTCACAGGTAGTTTTGGATGATGCATGTTCGCCGTAGGCCTCCTCAATCAAATGACGTGCTTCAGCTGCATGTTTTTTTTTAAAGTTGAAGCAGAAAAGCAAAGCTTTCCGCAAATGCTCTTTGTTTGGCACAAAACTCGTCATTTTCGTTCTTAGAAAAACAATTTTTGCGTTGTGATATGTGCTGATTTTACAACTGGTTATCGTAACAACTGACCACGCTATGAACAAAACACAACTTCTGACATAAATAACATATAGATGTGTCGCTAGCATAACATCTATGTATGAAACCCGGAAATTTAGTTTGCGCATCTGATATGTATCCAACTCCGTTTGGGAGACTTCGAGATTTTTAACGTCTACCTCACCTTCTTCTAGATTAGGGTAGTATACTGGGGTTTTCTATTTGTGCTGGTTCTATTTGTTGTTTCTCAAAATTGGTCTCATTATTGAAAATTTCGTGGACCCAAATAACCGGGGGTTCCATTGATTGGAATTGAAAATTATTTGGATTAGTCCTATTATAAATTACTTGCTGTGCGTATACCTATTCTGACTGGATGTGGTATCGATTTTTTTTAACCATCTTTGGTGGAATCAAAGGAGGTTTATGTACGCATCTATTGTTGTTATGGTTCATGGTAGTTATTACGTTGAGGATTTATTGGTTTTGATGTCATACGTCTTACAACGTTTTGCTCCTTCATACAATTAGAAAAAACTTCTGCTAACCTATGAGGTTGAATAGCTGTAATCATTAAACCCTTGGGGTTTTATGAGTTCTGCAAGAAATGTGTTAAGACACATTCCTGATAGAGACATTTGTTCGCTCTCACCACTATAAAATTGTTGTGTTGCCCTTGTGTTATACTCTATATATCTCTCACGAGATTTGTTTCGTTTCGTTTGTTCGCAAAGAGTGTGATTAGGTTATCCCCAAAGACTTCTCGTTTATTCCGGAAAAAAATGTATTATTATTTTTGGAGTTTATTAATAATTCACATCATATTATTGACTAAGTATCGATGTTCCACCGATACGAGCACTTTTACACTCCGAAATAACTTTTTAACTTTGAACGTACAGATATTGAAAAATATCCGCTCTCAACTGCGCCACTTATATTTACGTTCTTCTTTATCCTCCTAAAGATATTTTCACGAAATTAGGATCCATCGTAACCGATTTCCGATATTCGAAAATTTCCTTTCAGCAATTTTCATTAAAATCGTTTGACCGTTTTATTTCTACACTCAGAAATACTACAAAAAGATAAGCAAAGTGAATTTTCCGGAAACCTAACAGCATCACGATCGATATCTGGTACTTGATATGAATATACTTTTAAATATTTTACTTTAGGCCCATTCTTCGGCATAGGTAAAGTTTATCCAGCAACAGTTTATATAGTTGAAATCAACTACAGAGCTTGTATCAATACTAAATCTGTCGTTTCGTCGGCGCAAGTGAAATTATCTCCAGAATAAAATTTTTAAAATTTCAGATTATGGTTTATGGAATTAAAAGCGAGAAGTAGAACTAGTTCGAAACCGATATACATTTTGTTGACGTAAACCAAATAATCCTTTAATGTATCTGGTATTTTTGTCAGATAATTTATCAGATCCTACGTATATAAATTATACACATTAATTTCCAAACACCACATCCTAAGTATTTTATAAATGATTAAAGGTACGGCGTGCAACATGACATTCCAATTCGCGCTCATCAAAAACCGTACCGCCAAATTTTACATTAGAAATTAAGCTCCTGGCATATTATTATACAATTAACGGTTGTGACATGATTTGCGATAAGAAGTCGTATTGGGAATAAAACAACAAAAAATAAAATGAAACTCTTCCTTCATCAATGCGCGCTATCACGTTAATCCGCATTAAATCAAACATAAGAAAATTGTCTGAAATTCAACCTCCTACGCAATGAACCAACAAAAAACAAAAAACATTTCCATTAAATAACAATTAGATTAAATCAAAATTAACCTAATTTTTGTCTTGTGTTTTCTTATTTCTTTTCAGGTAAGGCAACCATAACAAGTTTTTTCTTCGTGCATGAAATTATCTCCAAGAAGTCACAAATTAAAACTTATTCAGGTATATATGTATGTGTACATGATACTCGTATATTAGATTAGCAAACATAACACCATTAGATATTATTATCAATTCAAAGCATATCAATCAATCATGAAGAAATGGAAAAAAAAAGTTTGAAATAAGAAAAAACTTTCTTAATTTTAGAAATATTATGTTTATATATATAGTTGGAGAGTCCTCGAAGACAAATAGATAACGAGGTACAGAAGCGAAGGAAAAAAAGTGAGTTTTCATTTTTCAAGGCAGTGAAACATTTTCTTTATATAAACAATTTCATTTCTGCGCCGCAAGGACATCATAAAAATATTATTTAAAGACGGAGAAGAAGAAAAGCTTCCCTCCAGTTTAACAGTACATCTGTATGTTATGTTTTTCTTCTGTATATTATGATTATTATTATTATTATTATTATGTTGGTAGATGATGATGAATGGATTTCGCATATTGAAAACAAAGTTTTCCAAGCGCTGATGGAAAAAAATATTCTTAATAATAAAAACGTTACGTCTCGCATGTATACGCGCGTATTTACATCTAGATCATCTTCTATAATGTACTCCTCTCGTACATGATGATTTTATTTAAATTTCAACTACTCTTCACTCTTGGCCGTAATGTTACGGTACATGAATAAGGAAATCTTGAATGAAACAAACAAAACAATAAAAATGTTAGAATTTAATCATCGTAGAGTGAAAAGTAATCATAATGTAAATGGCGTGTAGGGGGTACAGATAAAAGGATTGGGCATGTTGGTAGCTCGTATATGCAAACTATAAGGAAATGTATACCTTAAAGCGTTTCGTACGTTTAATAATATTTTTTATATCTTATGAATATGAACGAAATTGGATAGCGATATTAAGTTGAATAATGTAAGACGATATGACGGTTGGCTGACAGTTATGTACATGTGTTTAATATAAGGATACAGCAATGATGAATTATGTTAGTAGATAAGCGTTTACAATTTAATTTCAAACGTGCACGAGTTGTTAAATATTTAGGGACGTATTTAGTAATTTGCGGATAGTTTCGGTCTAAGCATTGAATCATGCTTCTTTGTACCTTCGTTGAAATTTTCAAATGCAAATTTATTTACCAAACAGTTTGACAGTTACTGTTCAAAGACAAAAAAATCTCTAGAATCAGTTTTTAAAAAGGTTTGGATGTTTTACATTTTTCCAATTACCCGTCCCTGACCGCACTGGAGGAATCATCCTCCACATTATTATCATTTTTTTTAAAAAACAAATAGAAGTATAACGGACAGTTGGTCTGTTTAAATGCAAACCGGTTAGGGAAAGGAAAAATATAAAAACATATACGAGTAAAATATAAAATTAGAGGAGCCTAGTTCTAAATGCAGGAACCCTTCCGCACGACAGTTTAAATTCCAATTTATACATTAGAGTAAAACGCGAAGATCGATGTTGTTTGTTTCAAAAATCCCTTAGTAGGCCAGAAAAAAACAATTTACACAAAAATGCTAGGAAAATATTTTCCCCAATTCCCTATTCCCAGGAATTCCTACCCCCACTACTAAGGTAGTATAGAGCGCCTTCGTAACAGATGAATCAATGAATTCTTTAGACCAACGCTTAACAAAACCAAGAGAGGAGTTTGCTCTGTTAATCATGTTACCTATATGCTCAATAAAGTTTAATTCACTATCACAGATAGTGACTACAATCGACACAACAAAACAATTGGTAAACAAAAATTACGGCGCATGAGCTCGACTACAAAAGATTATATAAAGCTTTCTTGAATGAATTTCTCGACAAGTGATAATCGAAAGCTCCGTAGACCTTGTTAAACACCCGTGATACCCTCGGAACTGGATCAGTAAACCCGTAGGTCGTTACCAATGAAAAACTCTCCATAGCGTTGACGCATTCGACGTTTGGGAGCGTACAAGTTGCTACGTGCTAGTAACTCGATACAATCGACACGGGAATTGATGATATCACGCACAAACAGCGTGGAAGCTACGTCTCGGCGATTGTCTAGACGTTGCAGTTTTAAAAGGTTACATCGATTCTGATAAGGCGGACGAACGTAGTCCACGACACGACTGCATGGTAAAAGTCATAGCGCAAACTTTGATAAACTGTTTCTGGACACTCTCAATCCTCTCGGAATGACAGTGGTAGGAGGGTGACCAAACTGGAGTTGCATACTCCAAAATAGACCGAACAAAGCATACATTCAGTTTCGTTTAATGAAGTTCGTTTCGTTTAATAATGGCGTTAACATGTCTGGTAAATGTAGCGTCAGATGCAAAGATCACACCAAGATCCGAAATAAACCCAACCCGATCAATGGTTTCGTTGTACAGTTGGTATTGATAAAAAAACAGGCGAGCGGATACGGAAGAAAGAAATAGTTTTGCATTTACTCTCGTTTAAAGCCAGTATGTTGTTAATTGACCAGCTGCAAAATCGGTTTAAGTCATCTTGTAACATATCGCAGTCTAACACGCTAGACACCCGGGTGAAAATCTTCACGTCATCTGCGAAGATGAGGCAATTGGCAAACTTAAAACATTTTACAACGTCGTTAATAATTAATGAAAATAACAGTGGGCCGATATGGCTACCTTGAGGCACGCCGGATGCCGCTCGAAATAATGGGGAGAAAGAATCCAGAATCCTAACAGATTGCCAACGATCTAAGAGATAAGAACGGAACCAGTCGATGGGAATAAAATCACATTTGCTGCTTGGAGTTTAGACTGTCAAATAGATGACCACAAAATGAGGGCAAGTTAGACACGGTGGACCTACCGGGATAAAATCAATGCTGAAAAGGAGAAATAAGTCTCTTGGTATGGAAGTGCAATACTCTGTGAACCATGGACACAAACAGTTTGGGTAAAACCGAGAGAATGGCGATCCCACGATAATACTTACCTCACTTCTATTACCTGCCCGGACCGGGCCAGACTTACGGCACAACGTTTGACTAGGATCGGTGGAAGACCGACATAACCCGCTCCCTTGCTAACGTCGAGAAGAAGCAGTTGATCTAGAACCTCCTGTTCGGCAAGTTTGAAATGATCGAGTACCATGGAAATGGAAGTAGTAGGAGACCCGGTGTCTGTTGACCGAAGTGGCTTGTAAAACGATGTAAAGAATTTGCCAACAAATTACAAATGTCGGATAGCTGACTGGCGGTGGAGGTCTGGTAAGACATATTCGACGGAAAACCAGATACCTTTTTCTTGCTGTTAATGAAGTTCCAAAATTTTTTGGGATTGGATGTCGAAATTTGCTCGATTTGCACTAAGTAATTATTGAAAAGGAACCAATTATGCGTCGTACAGCCTGTATAGGGCATGAAACTTGTTGTGTCGTTTCTCGAGCAGCATCGACTCGGTATTATACCATGGCTTCTGAAAGCCGGATTTATTATTGATAACCCGCGGAACGTGTCTCTCGATACCACTCTCGAGAAGCTCGTTGAATCTGTGCACCGTGTCATTGAAATCCGCACCGCGCTGTAAAAAGTCCCAATCGGCAGTGCTGAGAAATTCATTCAAAGATGCGTAGCCGACCATTCTAAAATTTAAGTGAAAATCATTTGAAAAATAATTAGTTGTACATTTAGTATAAAAAATATTTATCGTAATTGGTGTGTGATAAATGCTCTTGCGTCCGGTACAAGCACGGAGCAATATCGGCATGCAAGACGTCGTTGGCAAATAGCAGGTCCAGGAATTTCCCTCGACTGTTGCTGAAGCGGTTAAGCTGCGTTGTTGATATGGAAGCGAAGTAATCGATGATAGTCAATGCATTTTCGTCGATTGAGGATGAAGAGAACAAACCGTCGACATCGTTCCAAGATATACCGGGTAAGTTAAAGTCACCCACAATGATAATTTGATCACAAGGGCGAACTGAAGGTACAACGGCTGAGTCGATGTAGTTGATAAACGTGTTTTAGAAATTCCGGTCGGGCAATGACATCAAGGCAGGGATGGCAAGGGATTACTTCATTGGAGACTGAATTATTTAAAGCAATTAAAACAGCATCGCCTCTACAATTGCGATGGCCAAATCGAATCTGTCCTTTCTATGAACGACATAGTCTGGTGGAAAGTACTTTTCGGATAACATATTGATCGTAAGACAGGTCTCGCTGATTATTATGACATCGAAATCATTGTCAAGTATACCTAAGCGGAAATCCCTGGTTTTACCACGGATACTGGAGGCATTGTGATAGTAGATAGAAGTGAAGGTGTTGATGGTATTAGATGAAGCGGCGGTCATTGATAAATGAAACTGGCTGGTTAACACAGTAGTTACTTCGGCTGTAGAAACGTGGTCACAGTCCGGTTTTTTGATATGCGTGGATAATTTGTAAATGGGCGGATTAAATAACCTCCGTATGGTTCGAAACGCGCTAAACGTTATTTTTGGATAGAATGTATAACACTCGTGTCAAATGACTACCCTGGGATTCGCCGGAGATCTGAATGCTACTTGGTTTCAACGATTTTATACGTAAGGCTCCATCCAGGGCAGAAACTATACTGGAAAATCGGTGGCTTTAAATTTCAACATAATGATACCTTGGGAAATTTTATTGAAGGTTTTACTGAAATTTGTTGTGATTACACCGACCTTTTTCCCTGCCCCCATAGTGTTCAAAGGAAATGATGTAAATTCAACTAGGTTTGTTGTGGTGGATCCACCACTTAAAAAGCCGTGGTAAGTATCAGAGAACAGAGGTCTGCAATAAAACGCAGTGTACCATATACGACACTCTCAAACAGCTTGAAAATGCAGGACAACTTCTCATTCTATATAGTTAGTCATATCAGACTTGCAGCCTTGTTTATAATAGGGGGTTATGAATGAAAATGTCCACATGTTAGAGACCGCATGTTGCAAGCGGTTGAGCCAACTGGCCAGTACATCTTTTGACAATCACTGCCGGCAAACCGTCTGAGCCGAACGAAAAATCTTCACATGACGCTCATATTTTGAAGTTGACGGTTCATCCAACTGATTTCTTCTTTAGATTAACAAGTTGCGAAAACCGTTTTGGGTTCGCAATGAGATCTACTACCATCAGGCTTATATAATCATTGTAAAGCTCATTTGAGTTTTTAAAAATTTCTGCCATCTTTAGTTTCAAAGAATCCAGAGAGTGCGTAGTTCGCTACTATGCCATCGTGACGATGAGAAACTGTTTTTGTGAGAAATATAAGGTGCTTCCTATTTTCGCACAACACAATGTCGCTGCTCCTATTTAAGAGGGTGGTCAAATCAATAGTGTCCAGTTGATTGTTGAGATTGTTAAAGTCTGCCTTGCGAAATCTCCAAGTTCGATTCCAAGCGAGCAAAAAGTGATTGACTTCGGTGGATTGCAAGTGTCAACATTTATCGATTAGGTTAGTTTCTGTGGCAGTGCGATTATTAGCATCAGATAAAATACCATATAAAGTTGTTTGTTCAAGCTGTTCTTGATATTACTAATTTCGAATAAACCGTCCTGCTTCAACATATTAACCATAAATAAAACTTCCTTGGATATAGTTGAGTTAGAGTATACGTAGTGCATCAGGCCATTAAGACTGAAGTGCCCTACCCTAAATCAGAAGTTTATCTTGGATGTTTATATTGTCTGATGAAAAGTCATCATCATCCACGGTTAGCTGTTAGGTCTCAATTGGACTACGTACAGACGCAGGCGGGCAGATACGAAGAAAATGTTTTTCCCGTGTTTTTTTTTATTTTCAATTTTCACAAATAGTAGATCGATGGGTAGTGTTACACAATACCATCTTTGCGAAAAACATTAAAATCAGTTTAGTGTAGTTTCCATTAATTGAAAATAATCAAAGGAAAGTGTTTGGGATTTTAGAAATACCTCAACAGATTTAGTGTGGTGTTCTATTACAGTTTATGGTAATAAAGGGACAAGATTCTTAGTTTTTTGGCACAGCGTTAATGTTGTTGTTATGCTTATCCACGCATCCATGCTTTGTTAATGCTAAGCGGCTCTTTTTTTCCACTGATCGCGGTAGCATACCACTATCACTTTACTAATATTACCCCCATAAGGACCTTAGATTAGGGTAAAATGTTTGTGTAAATGTTTTACGGTTAGAACCACAGTCAGTTTCGCCCAAACGATGGGTTGATAGGCAACCCACTATTTTGGGGTCCAAATACCCCAATTCTGGGTAGGCTGTTATCTGGGTACCCCAAAACCCACGCCGTTCCCCTCTACCCGACTTAGCTGCGTGAACCAATGCCACAAGAGGTACCAGGCATGTAATAGCAATTCTGTGAAACTGGATTGGCTTTAGCAGTAGCTAAAGTTTAACCCGTTTCAAGTGGCGCACAAATTGGAGAACAACAACTGTTCCACAATTAATTAAAATATTTATGTATGAACCACTTGTTGCGCCAAAATCTTTGGCAGTAGTCCAATAGTTCAACATTTAAATTTAGTAATTTCAATTTTTGTTCGTTTTGAGAAAAAAAGTTTGAACTCAATTTAACAATTTCAGGACAGTTTTTCGTATGGCCGGAAATCGGTCAAATTATTTTTTTTAACTGAAAAAAGTGATTTAAGTGAATGCTTAGTTAAGAGAATGAGAAACTATTTCTATTGTGTGAGTATGGCTGCGGTCATGCCTTTTCGGTGTGTTTGACCTAATTCTGGGTGGGTCGTACACACACACACACAGCAGAGTTTAATACATTGTCGTTTCCCTGTACCGGTTCTCGGAATATTCAGTTCGCCTGTGGCAAGTAAACTGGTATTTGTGGTGGTATACGGAATTCGGCGATCCGTTCTTTTTACAATGGTTCATTCTATGCCCTAACAAAAGTGTTGTGCGGTTTTCGAGTACTTTGTTCAACTTATGATTTTGCAATTCTACACTGGCAAGGGTGAGTGCTGCGATCCCTGAAGCAATGAGCACATCCCTTTCCTGCTAAGCGACGATCTTGGGTGGTATAAAGGGCTGCTCATTCTCAGGAGAGTTGACACATCATTCCGCATCCAAGTCGGAATAGGTTAAATTATGAGAAAGTGGAATTTCAAATTTATTACTTTATATTTAAGATTACGCGCATCTTTCCACTTCTGTTTTAATTTTTTTAAATTATCATCCCTCAGGATGAGTTCGCCAGTCTACTTAGGAGTCTGCAAGTGGATGTGTATCGAATACAAGTTGGCCACAAATCAGTCGACGTGCTGTGGGGGATTTTGAATAATGACTGTGAGATAAGAGGGCAAGAGGACTGTCTCAGTCAACTAGGTACATTAATGAAATACCAAATGGCTTCACCAAGGCAATCTGTCTCATTTACGTTATAATCGAAGATATGAATGCCATTGCTGGTTGGGTTGACATTTCATATTTCATTTTAATCAATTTCATCTCCTTTATTCCTTTTCGTTGTTTGACCCAAGTAGTGGATATTTTGACCATAACCTTGTAGCGAGGGTAGAATTGACTGTGGTTGTATTAGAATCATTTTTTCAGTAGGATCGTTTTATTTATAGTGTTTATACGTTTCATTTTTAATTTAGGTAAAGTAGGGATTGAATTTAGTTTGGTAAAAATTGATAATTAAAAAAAATGGAGTTTAATATTGACAAGTTGACCGATGAAGTACTGCGTATTGAGTTTGAGGTATGCAACCTGGTAGATAAAGCTAAAACCTGGAAATAACCCAAACTCTATAGGAAGCGTTAATACGCAAATTAGGAGAAGGAGATTGCAGGAAGAAGCGGATTAAAAACGCAGAGGGGACGGAGAGAGTTGTGAATGAAAGCACATTATTAAAAATTAGTGAATTATTAAGCTAGGATTAGGGAAATATGAGGCTTAACTCAAACTGGGCTAACTAAGTAAATTAGGAATTTGGTTTTTATGATTAGAATTAGGTTAGAGTTTTGGCATTATTTTTTTCCTTTTCCTCCTAAAGAACCGATGAAATATTGAGTGTAACAGGATCAGGACCACATGGATGTGGTGCAGTTTGCTTAGTCAGGTGTCAGTAAGAGGGGCGAATTTCGAACTATTAATAAATCAGCTAGAGATATTTTTAGAGCAGATCGGTCAAGCATGTCTAACTCATGAAAGTTGAAAATTGACATAACATTATAACCTAAAAAACTATTGGCTTGAATGGGACCATATTATCGAGATTGTGGCCCAGCTAGATAGTTGGTGCACTGAAAGTGATTGGAGGCTAAGAATTGGGAATCAAAATAATAATCTGAGTCACACTGTCCAAGGTTGTGGAACCCTGGTGCAGTCAATAAGATACGTGGTAAACGAAATGGCGGATCGCAACCGAATCTTGAAAGACCCTAGTCGGAAAAGGCGAGTGCCAGAGGGACTGATTGATAAACAAACTCATGTACTGGATGTAACCTCGAATGTTATTCGCAAACAACATGAACAAATAACGATCCAATATCAAACAACCCAACAATATACTGTGGCGCTCCACCAACATGGTGATTTTATCGATGCAGTCCTACAGCTAACCATAAATATCAACATCTTTAAGGAGATGCAAGAGGCTCTAGTAGACGTAATGATTGACCTGCACCAGGGTCATACGAATACGCAGCTGATTACACCACAGCAGCTCAAGGAACAGTTGGAGAAGTTGCGCCTGTGGAGTCTGAAAATGTACGCGTCTCCGATTATGAGTATCAATGGGTCCAGTTCCGCAGTACCTACCATCCACGAAGATTGGATGATGTAAATCCAACCAACTTTTACTACATTCCTGGTGGATCTCCAATGAATATAGTATTACTCAATCACGTCAGAGACCAGAAGACTTGTGAATTGCGACTGTTACAGCATCAGAAGCAAACATTGGAGAACTTTCGGGTCCAGACTACATTGCCAAATATAGTAATCATTCCACTAAGCACCACCAATCAGTGGATAGTGGCTGTACCTAATAAGGAAACCTACGACGTAATTTGTAAGAGCACCATGGAGCCGATTTCTTTCTGTGAAAATGTATAATATTGCAGTTATCTCCAATCTGCCAGATTTAAATCAAACACTTTTTGTTGCAGAGCCAAAAGAGCTAATGAGACCAATGGCAAGGTGTAATTTCTTCCAATATTTAACCTTAAGCAACAGGTCAGCACGAAAAACGTTCCATTAATTATAGATGGACTGGATGGTGATATGGAGAGGTTATCATCAACACTCAACGAAATCGCCGTCAAGCTCCACAGAATTCCTATTACTAAACGGAAGACTAGACTTCAAATTTGAAGCAATACTTCCAAAATAATGGCTGAACTTATTGACATTATCAGAGGCGCCAGTCAATAGATCATTATTAGATGAGTTAATAGAATTGATGAGCTTAATTGGAATCACGAGCAGCAATATTTATATTTTTAACTTTATGGCAATCAACCTTAACTTACCAGACAATTGTATGATTTGACATTTACAAGTCAAAAGTCCTATGTTAAATTAAATGCAATACATTATTTTATTATGGCTTACATTAATTTAGAAATAAAAATCGACTAAGCTTTTTGTACAGTAAACCATTTATTAAATCGTTAACAAAAAATATGGTTGACGAACATTTAGTAATGCGCGCGCTTTAATTCAGTCTTAAATTCGGTAATAAAACCATAATTAAATTCCAATATCCATTCGTCTTAATGGCCGTAGGACGTGCACGATACGATACATTTACAGTTATGAGAATTTAATTTCCCTCGTCCGTGCGCGACTCGCTTTTGTTTTGTTGCTGCTCCTTAAGCCATTTTAATCATAACTCGGCACGTTTTTTTTTTTATTTTTTGAGGGGGGGCGCGAACCAACCCATTATTCAATTTAGTGTATTACATAGTTGGAATTTTATCATAAAAATTAAATAATAAAATTAAATATAAGACGAGCAAAAATAAATAAACTGAAAATTTGATTAAATTAGAAAATAATTGTGTTGTTGTTGTTTTTGGTGTACGTTCGTACGTTGGTGTTGTGGCGCGGCGTTAATTAACAAGAAAAGCAGCAAGAAAAGGATTTTAGATTAGAATAAAAAACCCATTTACAGTTTTTTTTTCTTAATTATTTATGGGATTTTTCGTTGGTTTTTATCTCGCGCACATAAAAAATGGAATCATAAATCTTATGTTTTTTCCATCGTCTTATACACAAAAAAAAAATATTTTTGTTGTTTTGTATCTTCGGCAGAGTATAGATATGGAGGAAACCTTATGAATAAAAAAAATTTCTAAACAAACACAATGGTACTCCTCGCGTTATTATCTCGTTGTTGTTGTTGTTGTTTTGGAAACAAAAAAAAATTCCAATTTAGAAAATTGAATTGAAAAGTTTCTTTTGATTTGATTTATTTCGAATGTAATGAATTTTCTTCTTATGATACATCTTCTTATACATCGGTTGGTTGTATTTCAGAAAGAAAAAATTATGAATAAAAACATCATTTTGAGAAGGAAAAAAAGCTCAAAATTATATAATTTTACCATTGTCATTGAAATTTGTGTTTGGGAACACATAGCTGGCAACAATATGACGTGAAGAACGATGCGATAGGTTTTGAAATAAGGGCGCGCGCACTCATCATATCTATCTGCCAACAATACAATGGGGTGAAAAAATAACAAAGAATTTATTTTTTTTAGAAGCTTTCGAGCTTTTTTTTATTAATAGATTTACTTCTTAGTGGTATTACACTATATATAGAAAAATATTATGAATGAAATTTGTTAAATGCGATGAGCGTAATTTTTTGTAAGTAAAGTATTGTTCGCAAGGATGGAGAGTGATTACGAGCGATCTATTGTTTGTGTAACTAACGAGATATACAATAATAATAAATTTTGATTTTTAAATTGAGGTCGAGTTTCATAAAATCGTAATCTTCGTGCACGGGTCAAC
Source organism: Nephrotoma guestfalica (assembly GCA_963691935.1). Taxonomy (NCBI): domain Eukaryota; kingdom Metazoa; phylum Arthropoda; class Insecta; order Diptera; family Tipulidae; genus Nephrotoma; species Nephrotoma guestfalica. Next base: position 17,822,531 of record OY829914.1, read on the forward strand.
TAGTTAAAGGGCAAATGATTTATATTAAAAATGAATTATTGGATTTTGGTTCTTCGTGATAAGTATTTGTGACAATTGATGAGTTGTGTAAACTTGAAGTTCAATGTTATGTATGCGACAAAAAATGTTCATTTCAATCAAATTAGAGCGTGCTAGAACTCGGTGTACTAGGAAGTTGACTCCCAATTCCTCCACTCCATTACAGATTGGTCCATTAGCATTACTATTTTATTGGTCTTAATTTTTCTACTGGTTATGATACTCGTAAGTCATCTTAGTTTTAAAAATCAGCTTTATACGATGCGCATGAGACAATGGAATTTCGAAAAATCAGAATAATTGCTACGAGGTCCCATTTGTACGTTTCAAAGTACTGGATGGTGATTCATTTCAAAGTTGTATTTCGAGGTAAAAACTTTTAACGTTATTTGAGTTCAACCAGATAATTGCGTAGCTTTTACAGTATCGCAAATGATACAGAAAAATTAAATTGCCTTTATATTTCGTAAACAACATCTCTGAATAGTTCTGGTTGAATAGTCCATTATACGTTAGCTAAGCATTAATGTGCTCCTGGTGTAGCCTGCGGATTTTTTCGTAATAACATAAAAACATTTTAGTTGATTTATATTATATTTGATCCAGGATTATTTTTGATTACGTGTGGATGAAACCTATAATTGCGATGCTATCATGAGTATAACATCACCACAATAAGCTTTCAAAACACTTATATAGTTTACAGAGCTGTTAACACCGCTATGTATTCAACAGCAATTTTTGCCTTGCAAACCATCTTATTCGTGCCCCCCGCTGCATTCTTTCATTTTAGAAACAGCCTGTTCCGCTGTTAATAACGAATTGTTCCCTGAATTCTGCTTTTACAGGTCCTTTTCGGCAGTTTGTACATCGAGGAACTTATGGTTGCCCTAGAATTTTAATAATCTGGTGTCTGAATTACCGGTATTTGAAGCGGACGGCTTTCACTCTGAATTTGTTGTGGGTTTTTGAACCTACTGCCCTTCTCTTGATCTTAAAATTGGCCAGCTTTCAAAGTGGTCCGGCCCAGTTTTTTTTAACTATAGATCTCTCAGTGTAGGTCAACTGTCTTCTCTGCCTTGGTTCAAGCTCTTGCAGTTTTCCAGGCCGTAGAGCGCTCTTGCGATTTGTGATAAAGTCCTAGGTTTGCACCAAGGCCCATCGTTGTGGCATTGAGCGCGGAACCTTTCTGGGTTTCAACAAATTTTAGTAAATAAATAGAATAATCAGAATTCAATAATTAACATTCGAGCTGCTCCTGCGACAGAAATGTACATAAAATTTCGGATTTTAGAACAAATACAATTAAAAACTCCTTAGGGCCAATTGCATATTTAGATTAGCTGATTTATGATGCAGTCCCGATGCGGCGGCCTATCTGATACTTACTGTAATTTCGTTATAAACAGAAACAAAGCTTGTCAAACAGAAACCCAGGTTGGCGAGATAAGATGATTCAGTGCATCATCACAAATATTCAAACTTCAAAAATGTTCTGAGATCGCCGCCCAAAAAGCGCACAGTGTACTTAGTCACATGAATTAAAGCCATGCCTAAAAGCTTTTCTAAATTGTTCTAAAAGTAATATCGTTTAAGCGTTCCATAATCGGTGAAGAATAGCTAAAATGCGGCATTACTAGAGCTCTCGTTCTAAAACACTTTCAAATTTTCAATTATAATTTGTATGGGGTTCAGATCACTTCTATGATATACAGCTAACAACATTTGGAGAACATCGCTCAAGTTGATACACCATCCCCAAAATATTTTATTTCGAGTTACTAGAAGCAACAAATTTGATCACGAGTCTGCTCACCTCCAAACTATCGATAACTAAATACTGTCACAGTTTCACATAATATCACAACCCCCATACACAGTGTTTTGTTGAAACTCACCAATGCCATTAATTTATTGAAAATAGATTTGATTCGGGCTTATCATCAAATTCCCATCGCTCTCGAGAATATTCATAAAACTGCGATTACCACTCCTTTTGGGCTTTTTGAGTCCAGCAGAATACCATATAGTCTTCGCATCTTAGCCTAGACATTCCAGTGATTGGAAGTGTTCTCTATTGAAGTGTTAAACAAGCTGTCGAAAGACAGAGTTGAAGTCATTTCAAAATTTCCAATCAACATCGATACGCCAAATACAGCAGTTCGTTGGTATAGTGAACTATTATCACCTTTTTATACCACGTTTAGCTGGATTCAGGTTTAGCCAAACAAACGTTCTCTAGCCGCTATCATTATTTTAGCACACCCGTTGAACGATAAGCAGTTCAAATAACTACGGCCCCTCCAACCTTGTTATGTATTTAGTAGTCAAACACTTTCGCCATTTCGTCGAAGCCTAAAATTTCTCTATAATTATACAACATAGTCCCGGTAATTCCGACATCTCGATTATATTGTCCAGTTCACTACCGACACGAAAGGTAATCACAATGTTAGTGGCTGTTTGTCTCGTTCTGGTGAAACACTGCTCACATAACTCAGCGTCTTCTCTTTGAAAATGAAAGAATTACTTGAATACCAACAATGCGGCGACTTATCAGATAATCGGTCGAATTGGATCGACTTACCAGATAAGCAGCAAATTTGGTGTGAGACTTTGATAGGCGAAAATCGATCAATCGATCAATCTTCGAAATTTACAAGGCATATCGCGTCCCGGCATCCGTGCCACGCGAAAACTTATTGTTTTGAAACCCTTCTGGCCACGAATGAATATACTAATACAAGCAATTGTTAAAAGTTGTCCAGATTTGGTAAATTCGAGCTACAAAATGGCTGATTTTAACACATTTACATAGACCTGGGTGGTCCACTGCCCCAAAGAGCTCACGAGACTTCTAGGTTACCATTGCATTCGGACAACCCGAAAGCAAATGGTCTTGTCGAACGGTTTCACAGGCAACTAAAAGCCGCATTAACAGCTCGAAGTAATACATCACTTTTAAGTTCAGAATTTCCAACAATCCTGTTGGGTATTCGAATCTCAGCCAGTAAAAACCTCAACAGTACTCCAGCAGAATTCTTTAGTTTTACGTCATTTTTATTAAATATGGAATGAGTAACCTTCCTTTCGAAAGTAGATTACAATCGCTTCCAAAAGCAGGCACAGGGTTATGTGTGCTTTATAAAGTGCGAGCTTTGACGACTGTGATAGATATTTAAATCGCAGTGACGGAGAAAACTCATTGTCCAGCAGCGGTTTGGGCTTTCATTTCTGCCTATCATTCGACGATGTTATAACTGACACGAGGTTTTTAAAGTTTTCAATGCTATCAAAACGGCGATAGTTTTAGAGATTTACTATGGAGATACTCATGAGTGTTGCTGAAAATTTGATTGCTACTATTCACCTCCAAACCAAGTCCTTGAAACTGTCCTTGATATCGCTTGATCATGAGTTACTAATTATAAAGCGCCAAATTGAACAAGAAATGTCATATAGCACATCAATTGCGATTCTACATACAAAACCAGACGGTGTTAATTTACACAGAGAAACAAGTTTCTCTGGAATTTGTAGACATAACAGCGCGGCCTGTAGGTTCTCGCAATTGATGCTGTGAAATGCCTGTCGGATGCCTGTCCGTTTTCCGTTCCAAAATCATCATCATGGTGAAACACTAGTCAGTGGTTGAGCGGTTGGGACAAAAGCCACGTTGATAGTCGCCAAAACATCATCATTTTACAAGTACAACATTAGCCAACACTTTGTGAGCAGTGTTCAATAGAGCTATGCCACGATAGTTTCCACATTTAAGACGGTCACCTTTTATTTGAAGCGGAAATATAAGCGAGGTCTTCCAATTTTCCGGCAGACCTTTTTGGTTCCAAATAGAGGCGTTGAGATCGTATAGATTCGTCACAAGAATCGCGTCTAAAATCGAGAACGTGTATCGGGAGAGAACATCAGCCACATTTGTTCTCAACTCTCCATTTCCATCTTTGATGGCTCTACATCTTTGGTGGAAGTCTTTAGTGAGATTCCTATATGGCGTAAGCAAAGCAGTCCCATGTATTTCCGTTTGGAACTGATGTTTCTGATGTATGATCTCATATGTTCGCGCTTCTTTTTTCGGAGGTATTTCGTCGAAGCTTTGACTTATGACGTTATGACTAGGTGTATAGCGTGCCACTGCTTTCGAATGTTAAGGGTCCTGTGCCGGTCTAAACAGTAAGTGGCAGCTGATTGATAATTTTGCATGATACTTGATCTTTAGAAGTATTCATTCTGGCGAACGATCTTTAGTACTTCTTGGCATTCCACGTAGCAAATATATTTATTACCGCGCCGCTTAATAAGACTCATTGCTCGTTCTGCTGAATATATCGATTCAGGATAATAATACATCGAGGATTATCGATAAATATCGAGAATGCAAACCAGTAGATCTAAATTAAGAAGAAGAATTTAAAGTTCATGACAGTTGCCTTTTAGAAGTTCATGAGACACACACATACGCACACACGCGAATTAAAGTAGTAAAAGTAAAGGTAAAAGGCAGAACAATCGTTCACCAGGGAACGCTGATACAAGGAAGTAGTTTTACATTTTTACTACAAAAGTTGTTGTTAAAGAAATTTTTGACCTAAGAATTATAAAGTTTAATCACATTGCATTAACTTACAATATACCTATGCTAGTGAAATCAACAACCTTATTGCAATAGTATTGGTGCAAGTAAACTTTCAGGCGAATTTATATTATGCAATTTCTAGGAGTTTGAAACATTTAAATTTCCCAAGAATTGCCATGCTCCCTGAAATTGGCGTTTTAAGTTCATTTTAAAGTAATTTGAAATATTTTCGATATTGGTGGATTGTTTAGACCCAAAAGAGTCTTAGTAGTAAGTTATATGGTTTTCTAACAGGTCTGACAGGGTTTTCCATGAGATTTAACATGATATTTTCAATGGGCCTTAGGTAGACATTTCTCACAAACTTCGGTGAAATTGGTGAGAGATTAGACCAAATGGAGAGTACCAAGCAAGTTTTATGTTTTTCTAGTGGGTCTGACCAGGTGTTCTATCAAATTTTAAAATGTGATTTTTGAATGGGCCTTAGGTGCATTCCAAAATCGTTCTAGGTATTTTATAAGCATTTAGCACAAATTTCAGTGATATTTGTGAATTGCTTAGATTCAAAGGAGTGTCCCTAGTAAGTTGTATGATTTTCTTATAAGCCTGACAGGGTGTTTTATGAGATTTAAAAATGTAATATGTAATTGAACATAGGAATATTAACTAGAAACACTCCTTTGGGTTTAAACAGTCCACTAATATCACAGATGTTCATACTTTATGCCAAGAAAATACTTAGAATGACTTTGGAATGTACTTAAGGCCCACTAAAAATCATATTTTTAAATCTCAGGGAACATCCTGTCACGCCCTTTTCAAATTGGTATTCAACTTATTAGGGACACTCAGGCGGTCATAGCAGTCCACCAAAACGAGTGTGTCAAGACCCCAATTTCAAGAAACAATGTAATTCTTGGAAAGTTTAAATATTTCACACTCCTAGAAATTGGACAATATAAATTCGCCTGAATGTTTGTTTTTACCAATTTCAACCTTGTAGTTAATTTTCTAAATTTTACTTGCAACAATGTGCTATTAATATAAAACTAGGAGTTATACATCCATTAACAAAGAATCAAAAATATTGGAAATAAATAAATTGTTGAATCCAGCACGAATAACTATACTCGTAAATACTATAAAAGACTAAAACGGAAAATCCAAAAGCGAAACAAACGAGGCAACAACAAAAGTGTTAAATGAAAAATTACTTTCCAATCGTTTTCCCACATTAACAAAGCAAACAAAAAAAAATTTTCCAAATGGGAAATTTTATCAGGCCAAGGAAATAAAAAAGGATTGTTGTATAGGAAAAACACTCGTTGTATATGAGGATAAATACCAGATTTTCCAGTAGATGGGCAAAAACTATTTTAGTAAAAAAAACAAAATTTAAATTGAATAAGACCGTACTGATAAGACGTCCAATATGTCGCACAAATTTTTTTTGTATTTCTGTTTATCAAGCGATAAATTTGTAACGTTTCGTGCATAGATTGGAAAATTATGTTGTATGTACATATATGTTCTATATATTCATGATTTATGATTATAAGTTTCTGCTAATGTTCTGGAATTAAAATTTACTTTTTCTTTATGTTCACCAAGTTTGTTTTCAGCTATACATGCAAGCGCTATTAAGAGAAATTGTCATAATGTCTACGATTGAAAAGATATGGAACATATTTTCATAATGGGTTTTGACGGGAAACGAGTGTAGTAAATTGTTAATTATATGGAATTATGGAATTACATAAGGTTATATCGTCGATAATGTTTTATGCTGAGAGCTGAGACAAATGTGTATTTTTAAAAAATGTCGTCCAAATCGATTATAAGAAAATAGTCCATTCTCGCACAAAAACAAGCATTTTGTTATTCGTCTTATCAGCTCTGTATTATTCGATTAAATTTTGTTCTTACTACAATTTTTACCTTTGTAGAATTTATTTTATCTAATAACACTTTTTGGGTTTCTTATTCTGTACAAAAAAACTACCTTATGCATCGTGATCCAGCAAAACCTCATGCTGTATAAGAGAGCGAGAATTTTTCAGCGGAAAATAAGAGGTTTCGCTTTGTATCTCTTTTATCACTCCAAACACTCCGAAGTAAAGGAACTCGCTAAATGATATCTTGAAATTTAACAATATTTCGTATTTCTGCCATTCTAAAAGAATGACGATGAAATTTGGATAGTAGTATTGATCAGGGATTTTGAAGTAAGTTTTGGACAAAATTCTAGAATCTGTTCATGCCAGGACTAAACTTGGCCATTTCATAACCAATCCTTTTGAAAAATTTTAAAGGTTTGTCAATTTATTTTGAGCTTTTGGCCACTATAAAACTTCCATTAGTAACCAATACTTTCGGTGGTTTTTCTAATAGTTTAGGTCATACTGAGACTACAAGCAAAATTTGAGGAAAATTCATGAGTTACAATTTTCACTATAATTTCTTGATTTTCTGCGGCCATATAAGTTGTTTTCAGTTTCTGGCCAATATCTCAAAAGCTTCTACTAGTAACCAATACTTTTGGGCGGTTTTTCTAATAGTTTGGGTCATACTGAGACTACAAAGAAAATTGGGGGAAAATTTATCGATTAAGATTTCCACTATAATTTTTTGATTTTCTCCGGCCATATAAGTTATTTTCAGTTTTTGGCCAATATCTCAAAAACTTCCACTAGTAACCAGTACTTTCGGTGGTTTTTCTAATAGTTTAGGTCATACTGAGACACATTTGGGGAAAATTTGTGGATTAGAATTTTCACTATAATTTTTTTGATTTTCTGCGGCCTTATAAGTTGTTTCAGTTTTTGGTCAATATCTCAAAATCTTCCTGTCGTCTCTGGATTTTTTGAAACTGCGGTTTCATTATGCTACTTGGGTACTTCTCAACATCATTGCAAAAAATTAAAATAGTTATTGCGGAGCTGCCACAACCGGTAAATAGATGTCCACCACATTAAGCAAGGATCTTTAAATTTGCGGAAAAACTTTATTATCAAATTTCGTTTCAAATAATTAATCCGACAGGACATCAGAGAGGCCGAATTTTGGTGAAATAAAGTTTTGTTAAGTTAAACGTTTTTTCGTAAATGTTATATGATTTTCAACACAATTGCAATAAACGCAAAAGCTCGTTTGGAGCTTGAATTCCTGACTGCATTCCCATCGAAAACCGTTGAGGGTCCTAGCCGGAAAAGCGAATTAAAATGGACGAAATTATGATTCTGTAATTGAATTATGAAGAGCCATCCGTGAATGTTGGGCTAAAATTCGGAAACTTCAAAAAACCACGATATCAATGCCAAAAAATTTAAACAAATTATTAAACGTTTTTTTTTAATTTTGCTTGTTATTTTTAGTTTTGTCACAAGTCCGTTTATACGTCGGTCAGTCTAAAAAGAAAACCTTAAATTTTCATTAATGCAACCTTACAACAATTTTAAGAGTGTATGCACAATTTAAACTGTCTGAAAAAGATCAAACTAATTTGCTTCTAGATGTGCGGATTTTAAAAAATTCTTATTGTGCTTAAATGTCCATCACATACGCCATTTGGATGCGTAAAATCGTACATGTCCTTTATAGAGGATCAACACAAATTTGACTGTCCTAAACAACTTAAAATCCTACTTTTGGCAAAATAAATGTGTATTTGTGTCAGGTTGGACCCAGTAGCATCTAATATGTAAGTCACTTGTATGTAAAGATTATAGTATATTTTCGGAAATGTGAAGTTATCCGTCCATATGATTTTGAAGGATCAATGTAGACTTGGCTGCCCTAAACACCTTGAAATCAACATTTTTACGAAATTAAACGTGTATTGCTATTCGATAGTACCTAGTAGCATCTCTACCTTTTCTCTCAAAATTTGAGAAAACCGTACATACTCGTATATGATTTATAGAGTATCAACGCACACCTGGCCGTCCTAAACATCTGAAAATCACAATTTAGCTAATTGTATTGAATTAGGTTGGATTAGTAACTATTTATGTACGCCACTTGTATTCGTGGATTTTAGTATTTACCGGAAAATTTAAGGAAATCGTTCATATTATTTATAGCGGATACCTCGGCATGTGCTACTGTAGGCTAAAAATGAAATACATTTTGTTTATTTGTTGGAAAAAAGGAAATTTTGTTTATTTATTACCTTTTTCTTAATGCTAGCGGATGAACAATAATTTGAGTTTTTTCGGTAGGTGTGTAAACATAAAGATTTTTCGGCGTTCTAACTCTGGAGCAAGCAACATATAATTGGCCATGCGAAAACAGGAATTTTCTATGTTCAAACCAACAACACTTAGTAATCGGCCTTGGCCTTGTTGATGCCAAATTAGAATATGAGCGTACGGTAAACCCCGTTTTGTCATTCAATCGAATACATCCAGCAGTGCACTTCGCCGTATATACGATTTTTTATTATGAAAACTCTACCTGTCAGATCATATCTGTGATGCAATGACAGACTAGGCGATAGCAAATCTTTGATTTCCGACTAAGCTGAATTGCACGTAAATGTGATGTGAAAAGATCTGGTCGCCCGTATCTTCGAACATACGTCAAAGCATCTTGAGCATACTCATGCATATGTCTTGGGCTTCCAGTATACGAAGCAGGATGTATGGACATTTGACCAATGTTGGCAGCGTTTCCATCATTTGCAAGTGCATCGTGCAAATGAATATAATCTTCGACACGCAATTTCTTTTGGTTCAAACGAATGTACAGCAGCCGCTCGCTTTCAATTTTGGCGTACATGTCAACAATGAACTGATGAAAGTGTTCACGGCATTTCAAAATGTGATTGGATTGTTGAGCTCTTTTCATAATGCGATATGCATAATAATCCATAGATACCTGCAATACGAACAGTTTTGTTTAAACACTTATTTCCCCTATATAAACAGACAAACTCATTTATGTATTTTGGACGATATTTTCTTCAAAGTAAAATAACAAACCTTTTTTGTTGTTGCTGCACCAATGACAGAGTTTATCTGAATGACGTTGAAATGGTATCCATCTTCCCCTTGCCAAAACAGTATTGGATATTAAAGAGCATCATACGATTGGTATGTTTCAGAGACGCATTGCAAATTTGTATTTCGTCTTTGAATTATGATGTCTCGCCGATCGAATTCCGTTCCAACCATAGCGACTGCCACTTCGTTGATCATTGGAGCTTTATCAGTTTTATCGGCTCTTATAATGACTTTCTAATCATCTGATGACATTTGATCCAAGGCGACTTTGAATAGTTTAACCAAATGATTGTGCCGGTGAAATAAACTTTGCAAATTTGAAATAATTTCACGTCGTGTTCCGTTGATAACAGCGCAACGTTGATCAACTTCTTCTTCTTCATCTCCTGTGAAATAAATTTGAAAAACTTGGAATCTTGATCTGGTGTTGGAAGAAGCGAACCGATTTGGTGGTAAACTTGCAAGAACTTTGAATGTTGACGTAAAACCTGGAGAAATATTTTATTTTTGATGAGTTTTTTTATGTAAAAACAAAAAAAACCGATAAAAAACAAAAGAAACAAACAAACCTGTATTGGTAACAATGTTTGTAGCTCTGAGCGTAAGTAATCGAATTGTATTTTCGAATTTTTTTCAGAAAATGTTTGGCAAACGCTGTGTTGCCAGAAACGTAGCTTATAAGTGGTTCAAGTAGCTCAACCAGTGGTGACAAATTTACTTCACCATTCGAACAACACATATTATCGGTGATTCTTTTTGAAATTTCAGTACGTGGCAGTACAAACAAAGAGTGCTCACCGGCCTAATCACAACATTCGGATGATTTGTGTACTCGCAGTCTTTGTCATATTTGAATGCCGCCAAATTAAAATCGGTTCTCTGTGTCGATTGAGCTGCTCGTAATTAATTGCCTTCAACCCGGTTTTCATGCTGTTGAAGAGTTTCAGCAGCTCTTACCGTAGTAGCTCTGATTCGAACTTGTTCAAGACGTGCTTCATATTGCTTGGGTGTTTCTACTGCTCCCGACTGCCGCTCTCTCAACCTAATTGACCTGGCTCTTTTTTGTTTCGTATCTGCTGAATTTCTTCTAATTACAGCCGTTTTTGGTGGCAGTAGTGATAACTAATGCAAATTTCACAAACAAATATTTTTTACTATTTATGAGGTGTTTAATACGATTATTTTCTAATTCGATTATTGGACATGATCGATTCGATAATAACCACAAATGATAAAGCTTTCTGATGAGAATGACAGATCATTGTTTTTTGTGTTGACAGTCTGTATTATGCGCCAAGCACTAATGTTTTCATTTCGTTTGGGAGTAACGCCACCTTTTTATGAGGTTGAACATTTTTGTATTGAAAAAGTCGAAATTCGACTTCATGAATGATTCGGTGTCTAATACATTATTTTGGTGGTCTAAAATCATCTCGATTTGAGTTAGTCTTTAAAAATCTTGAAATCCAAATTTTGTTGCATAGCAAGGTTTGTTCATCATGGGAGCTCATCAGTGACAGCCGTATGTTAGGATCGGCACAATATTCGAGCTTCGATATGGCCTCTTATAAATTTATAAAAATAGTTTATAACATCCAAAATCTTCCTGAGCCGGAAATAATCTGGTTGATGCTTTAAAATGGTACATGATAGGGTGAATGATAGCCAAGTAGCCAGCACCAACCCTATGTTCAAATTTGCGTAATTGGAATACTTTCAAAATCTCAGGTAAAGTAAAATAAACATTTGTGTCTCTGAAAAATTTTCTAATGGCAAAACCATTCAGTGGCAGACGTATGTAAATTTATATGCAAATGGTCTCCAAGAACTTTCTAGGCCGAACATGACAATGGTTGTTTCGAGATGGTACGTTATATGATGACTGCTAACCAAATGGCAACCTTCCAAAATAGGTGCAGTTAAATAAAAAAATTATCTCTTAAGAATAATGATAAAGGCAAACTAACTTTAACTGACATGGAAGAGCTCGCCATAGTTTGCCCTTATCATTACCAACTTAAAATATAAAGAAACAATTCCGGATACAAACTTTTATTTAATTTCACCTGAGATTTAGGAAGTTGGCCAAATACTCGGATTTGAACTTACGGGTGGTGCTGGCCTATCACGTACCAAGGGAAATTATAACCGATTTTCATATAAATGATTATATAACCATATCTAAGCTGGAAGATCATGCCAATACTAACACACGACTTGCACTGGAGAGCTCGCCATAGTTTGCCATTTCATTACCAACTCAAAACATAAACAACCTTTTCTCGCCTAGGAACTTCTGAAGGCATACACATTTTTATTTAACTTCACCTGAGATTATGTAACTTAGCCCTATTATTTAAATTTGAACATATAGGGCCGCCACTGGCCACCGAATTCACCCTATCACGTACCATCTCATAACGTTTTTCGCCATTTCCGGCCCAGGAAGATCTTGTAAGTTATAGATTATTTTCATTTAAATTTATTTAGTACAATATCGAAGCTGGAAAACTATGTCAATCGTAATATACGTCATCATAATATCATTTAGAACATTTCAAGAAATCAACTCCAAAAAAAAGAAAGAATGTACTACTGTGGGCAAAAAGAAGTAAGACTTCGTCGAAATATTTTTTTTTCTATGTTGGTATAACTGTCAGTGACGTCAGTGCTAAATGTAACATCAAAATAATCATTAGTGTTTAATATACGCTTGTCTTTCTGAAGTACAAAAAGTGCATTCGGCGATTTTTACAATGAGTAAAATTATTCAACAAAGAGGTTCCATTTAATTTTGTGTGCGGAATAAATTTTGTGGTGCCAAAACGTCCAGAATATTGCAAAAGGCCTTCGGTGATAATTGTATGTCGTGAGCAAGTGTTTTTGATTGGTACAAATTGTTCAAAGAGGGTCGAGAACGTGTTGACGACGAACCACGTCTAGGACGGCCATCAACATCAACTGATGATCAAAACGTTAATAAAATCAAAGAATTGGTGCTCGAGAATCGACGATTAACCTTACTGGCATCGTTGAAATATCGGAAGGATCAGTGAAAACCATTTTGAAAGATCATTTGGGCCTAAGAAACGTGAAAGCACGATTTGTTCCAAAATCACTCAATTTTTTGGAAAAACAGCGTCTGTGAAACAATGCTTTCCGACTACCAGGATGTTATAAAACGTATTATAACTTGCGATGAGTCTTGGATCTATGCTTACGACCCGGAAACAGACGATCAATCGGCCGAATATCGCGCCAAAGGTGAGCTGAACCCGAAAAAACTACGTCAAAGTCAAAAATCAAGGTGATGTTGACAGTTTTCTTCGATTATCGAGGTGTGGTGCACTCCGAATTCCTTCCGACCGGCCAAACTGTTAACAAGGAATACTATTTGAGTGTTATACGTTATTTCGTAAAAAGAGGCCGGAATTATGGGTCGACAACTCTTGATTTTTGCACCACGATAATGCACCTTCTCATACTGCATTGGTTTTACGTGATTTTTTCGCCAAAAAGTTCACCCATATCGTTCCGCAACCACCGTATTCGCCTGATTTAGCTCCGTGTGGCTTCTGGCTCTTTAGCAAATTCAAACGACCGCTCCGGGGAACCGTTTTGAGTCAATTGAAGACATTAAACGTGAATCGCTACGCGCATTGGAGGCTATTCCGGAAATTGACTTTAACAACTGTTTCGAGGATTGGAAAAACGTTGGCAAAAGTGTATTGAGGCCAGGGGGTTTAAGTTTTAAAGTCTTACTATTTTTTGCACACAGTATTATGTGATTCGTCATGGAAAACCTCGGTTCAGGATTCAATTATTTTGAGAAAAAACTGTTTTTTCAAAATTGCTTAGTTCCATAACAGTATAACCACAGTAGTCTTTGATTATATTTTTCTGGCTAAGCCTAATAACTGAATAAATATTTTCAATTCGGTCTGTCAAATTGCCAAGCACTGTGCAAAATTAATGGCATGTAGAAAATACTTATTGGTCAGAGAAATAGGCAAAACTCCAGCCTTTTTCGGAGTAGGCTTTTCTTTTCGGAAAATACGCAGATGATTAGGCCGCCATCATTTAACGGTTGTTAATTCTTTAAAAAATTCTACTATTTACTGGACAAGAAAAAACGTAGAACTCAAAAACATGATGACTTGCGACAAATACAAGGGCTGGTTAAAGCCACCAATACTTCCACGAAAACTGTGTTGGTCCCTACATTACACAAAAATGGAACAGATATCAAAATTATTGCCACGGCACAAAGCTGCAATGCGTAAATTTGAGGCAAATATGAGACAAAGCTGGTCAAAGGTAATTGAAAAAATATTGTGGTGATTTTTTCCAATGAAAAAAAATAAATAAACTGTATGGGCCACATCGTATTCAGTACTATTGGATGGATCTTAGCCAATGTACTTCTCGAAGCGGAATATTGATGGTGGAAGTATAATGAACTCTTCGGTGGATACTCTAACTTTAACCTATCCATCAACTAGAATGAACAGCGCGAAGAACAGACAATTCTAGACGACCAAATTGTCACCCGAAATCTTTGCTTCATTGATGGGAAGTATGTCTAACAGGATGCTGGCGTTGGCCGAGAGTAAAGGAGGACCGATGTAATATTTTTTTTTAATTTTTATTTATTTTATTGAAGTTTGAACGTCTGTAAAATGTGGTTGTACGAAGTGCAAAGTTTTTATTATTATTTAAGTGTATTTCGTGACGACCCTCCATTTTGCATTTTTGTTATTATTATTTTATTTTTTATTTTTTATAAACAAAATCCCGAGAAACGAGTGGTTATAGTCATGGATCGCACTGTATTTTGCTACGCATGCATTTAGTCTGTACAAGATTGTTGTTGTTGTACAATATTTGAAATAATTTTTAAATACGGAGAATTGTCAAATGAGGAATAATTAAATAGTGCGGTGTTTCTTGTTGTGGGTGAAAGAACGACGCGCTTCAACATACGCAGCTTGAATGCGTGGGTTGCAGTTCTTTAGCGGGAAATTTAGTAAAACCCTAGACGTGATAAATAACATAATGGGCATTTTATAATACATAGCCGAGGACAAACATTTTATATAATTGTCATCGATTATTTCTTAATTCAAACTAGATTCAATCTCTTCATAAAATTTAGAGGATGCCAAGATAACCAACCATCATAAAATTTAAAATTCTCGAGAGTATTATAAAAATTAAAATCAATTCCCGTTCAAAACTTTTTTTTAACCCATTCACATATTAAAATATTATTACTATACACATTTATGTTAATACTGTCGGAACAAAAATAAAATTAAAACTGATTTACATAAATATGTAGTTTATACACAGCATAAGCAACAATAACAAGCAGCTATATAAAATAAAATTGGAATATTATATTCATAGTATATATAGAAGACATCCGGTTGAGTTTTCTTCTTCCGCCGTTCTCAAAAAAAAAATGAACAAAATATTTCCCAACTTTATGTAGATACGCACAGTATTATAAACTTTATATACTGACATAACAACAAAAACAACACGAACGATGTCTAACCAGAGAGAAAGGAAAATTAAATTTTGTCCATTCCGCATAAGATGGTGACAAATTGTAAAATTTTATACAAAAAAAAAATCTTTTAAGAAAATTTACATAGAAAATTTGCTTCCGATAATTTTAATTAAACGGACATTTTTTTGTTTGGTCGGTATAGTTGTTACCATTCCAACTAAAATACTAAATCTGTCTATATCTGTTGTATACATATATAGTGGTGCTTTCAAGAGGGAAATTTTTAAATTCTTAATTCAACATCTGTTTTGTGCTTGGAATTTTTTGCTTCATCGTTTTAAGTTTTTTTTTTTGTATTTCATTCAATTGGATTTAAATAGATTAGCCTCTGTGATCAGGCCATGTTTAAATATTTTTAAATTTGCTTTTAAGGATTCTGAATGGCGCTTTCGGTTTAATCAAAAACCGAATAGCAAAAAATTGGAATAATTTCATTTGTGTCAAATGTCATCAGCTCAATTGGAAAATATTTTATTAACTGAAATGGGATGAGTTTGATTTTTATTTTGCTCTGTAGTTAAAGATGTGGCGGATGTAAGAGTTTGAAATTTGTGGTGGTTATATTATAGAAAAGAAAATGCTTACAAATTAGGAAAGTTTTTTTTTAAATTTGTGTACTTTTAAATAATACAACATCTGTATAGTATTAAAAAAATTCAATAATTGAATACTTCGTCAATATCGATTGTGATATAACTGGTGTATTAAGAACTAAACTTTCGACTGCTGTTAGTTCCTCAAACTTTATCTTTTATTAACAAGCGAAGATAATACTAAACATTTTCGGAAGCGTAGAGTGATCCAAAATGCACTATTGATAATATTCGCTATTTGTGTAATTACATGATACTATTCCTACAAATCTATTCATTTGATTCCTTATATTCCTTATTTCCTTATATTCCTTATATTCCTTATATTCCTTATATTCCTTATATTCCTTATATTCCTTATATTCCTTATATTCCTTATATTCCTTATATTCCTTATATTCCTTATATTCCTTATATTCCTTATATTCCTTATATTCCTTATATTCCTTATATTCCTTATATTCCTTATATTCCTTATATTCCTTATATTCCTTATATTCCTTATATTCCTTATATTCCTTATATTCCTTATATTCCTTATATTCCTTATATTCCTTATATTCCTTATATTCCTTATATTCCTTATATTCCTTATATTCCTTATATTCCTTATATTCCTTATATTCCTTATATTCCTTATATTCCTTATATTCCTTATATTCCTTATATTCCTTATATTCCTTATATTCCTTATATTCCTTATATTCCTTATATTCCTTATATTCCTTATATTCCTTATATTCCTTATATTCCTTATATTCCTTATATTCCTTATATTCCTTATATTCCTGATATTCCTGATATTCCTGATATTCCTTATATTCCTTATATTCCTTATATTCCTTATATTCCTTATATTCCTTATATTCCTTATATTCTTTATATTCCTTATATTCCTTATATTCCTTATATTCCTTATATTCCTTATATTCCTTATATTCCTTATATTCCTTATATTCCTTATATTCCTTATATTCCTTATATTCCTTATATTCCTTATATTCCTTATATTCCTTATATTCCTTATATTCCTTATATTCCTTATATTCCTTATATTCCTTATATTCCTTATATTCCTTATATTCCTTATATTCCTTATATTCCTTATATTCCTTATATTCCTTATATTCCTTATATTCCTTATATTCCTTATATTCCTTATATTCCTTATATTCCTTATATTCCTTATATTCCTTATATTCCTTATATTCCTTATATTCCTTATATTCCTTATATTCCTTATATTCCTTATATTCCTTATATTCCTTATATTCCTTATATTCCTTATATTCCTTATATTCCTTATATTCCTTATATTCCTTATATTCCTTATATTCCTTATATTCCTTATATTCCTTATATTCCTTATATTCCTTATATTCCTTATATTCCTTATATTCCTTATATTCCTTATATTCCTTATATTCCTTATATTCCTTATGTTCCTTATATTCCTTATATTCCTTATATTCCTTATATTCCTTATATTCCTTATATTCCTTATATTCCTTGTATTCCTTATATTCCTTATATTCCTTATATTCCTTATATTCCTTATATTCCTTATATTCCTTATATTCCTTATATTCCTTATATTCCTTATATTCCTTATATTCCTTATATTCCTTATATTCCTTATATTCCTTATATTCCTTATATTCCTTATATTCCTTATATTCCTTATATTCCTTATATTCCGTGTATTCCTTAAATTCCTTATATTCCTTATATTTCTTATATTCTTTATATTCCTGCTATACCGCTGAAGTCCAAAAAGTGGTTTTTAAAAGTTCCGTGTGTGTGTGGCTGTGTGAGAGTATGTCATTCCATGCAGACTAAATGACGGATTGACTGATGGTGTTGAAACTTCATACGTAAGCTTTTGCAATAATTGGGGGGCTCCAGTGGTGTTTGGATGATATCGGTCCACCGGAAGTGACAGATTACAAAAGTTATTTGTCAATAGCTTTCATTGGAGCTATTTCATTTCTTGCAAATATTTTGTATAGCATATCTGTATTTTTTGGTCAGTTTTAACATTTGTCGATGAAATTTTAAAGTTCAGTACTAAAAAAATAGGCAAGATCGAAGCTTATTTCTATTCTGATCATCATTGGAAGCTGGGATATGTAAACCATAGAAGTCAAAATATCGATACTACTTTTTGCAATGCTCAAACCAGATGCCCGGCACCAACTTTATAAATTTCATTAAACTCTTAAACTTTGATGCACGAATTTACGCTGAATCAAATTACTTCTCAAATAACCAACTCACGCTTAATTGATGCTCACTAAACCAATAGGCGGGATCGTACAGCGCCAACAAATTCATTTTCTCTCTTGCCACCGACTCTTGATGACATCCAACCTCGCAGTTATCATCTATGGTTCATTCCGCCTGAGCCTCATCCTCCGCATTCGACACCACCTGCGCGCATATCATCGTTGACAAAAGACAATATTCTCATTTAAAAGGCCCTTAATTTGCAACCATTTCGTTTGCGATATTTTTGCTGTCTACCTCGCTCCATTTAATCCCGCTGTCGCTCCTACTAATCCGTGGCAGTTTGTGCATCCGTTCCATGTGCCATTCCAAGGTCGATCAACCTTCTCATGGCTGTTGCGCGTCGCTTCTCTCCTCCAGATCGTCCAACAACTTTAAGTAATACTTTTCACAAATTTTCCAAGTACGCAAATACGAATGCTGGCCACGCTAGACTTGCCAATAGCAAAACTCTGCTTCACATTACTCCTGCTATCCTAGCAGTCACAATCTGTGAACCTTCCACAATCTGCACTCGCCTTGGTCGTTATCTCTTCCAGACACGTTTTAATGTCCTAGCTAATAAACTTAAGTCAGATCCTAAGTGGATCAATATACCAGTCTCAATTTGTTCTGGCCGATATTCATTCATGTTATGACTTACTATCCCGTCCAAACGTAGCTGACGCAATTGCTTCTCGGAATCATCCGATAGCATCGCCGCTCTTGCAACTAGTTTTCCATTTTAATTTAAGTCATATTTACATTACTTTAAGTCAGTTCCTCCGTCCCCTCCGAATGACTCACTACGAGACGTCGATTCTGCATATGTTTATGCATCCAAATCTCGAGTACTTCGTGTACTGAGGCAATATCCCTAATTTTTTATAGTCGTCGAACTGGCTCAGCTGATTTTCCATATCTGCTGAATCCTTGTCATCATTGATTCCAGCAGATCAAATAGTTCCTGCCCCCATTCGGCTCCACAGTATTACCTCCGGCCATTTTCGTCATATGCCCCTCATCGTTATTTCAATGCTCGACCTTATGTTCCATACCGCCTACATCATCATTTTGCTTCTCGATTGGTCTACTTTCTTCCCAATAATTTGTATTGCCCGTTTGATCATGGCTTTCGCAGTCACAAAACCACCATTCTGCGTATCTCTGAACCCCGAATCCCGACAATGAAAGCATCCATTTCTGGTATTCCCATTTTATCGGCGGACACATTTGAATTCTGGTATCGTTCCTTCTGTATTTCCGATCCATCCGGTCTTTATTATCTCACTGCACCTATTGAGATAATTTTCGTAAATTGTTTGTAATGTCTCGGCTGCCTTGCGTGTAAAGCCTAATATTAATTCTGCGACACGACACATTTCATCCCATGCATTTCTGTTGATCTGTTTTAAATTGGAATTTGAAACCTCAAACATAGTTGTTCCATCGAATGTCGGAAGCTTGAGTTTATTCGGATGTACCGTTTGGACCACTTTTGATATTGTTCCAATTGCTTCCATGTAGATAAGTTCTTAATAACCATAAAACCAATACCATAAAATTTCAAACTTTAAAAAGAAAAATCGGATGTGAGTGCATTATGTGCTTTATTTATGCTCTTGAGGAGAAAGTGGGGAAAACAACCAATTATTGGACATGTTGTTCTTAATGTAGTCTATGAAGGTAAAATCAAAAATATTCTATTCCATATAGCTCTGAATCTATTCCAACCACTTTATCCCGGTATGGATTTTTGGGACGCATTTGGTCCCTTAGAGTAAATGACTTGATTGTTTCTGAGCCCTTGGTCGTGCCCTGAAAATTAGCACAAACTTCTGCCAAAACATGAACATACGCTAAATAAAATCGTTTAAATTATTCCTTGTTCCAGCACGAATCTGGGTATCCATAGCATTGATGTTCAAGAGACAACCTGTGTAATACAGAGATATTATCAAAGATCTCCGGCTGTTTTGGCAGAAATATAAAAGGAGATGGATAGAATGTTAGTGCTGGTTTTTATAAATAGAAGAATGTCAAAGATATAGTATTCACCTATTTCCAATGTTCGGAAAAACACAGGTAAAATGAGGCTAAGTCTTGTCACTCGGGTCGATCACTTCACCAATTCACCGTCATGCTCTTCAGCCTGTGCAATGTTCCACAAACATTATGAGCACTGATGCGTCAAGTGATCCCTTATTACTTAAATGATCGGGTATTTGTCTGTCTGAACGACTTCTTCATTGTGTCGGCGGATCTCGAGGGGCATTTCTTACTTCTTATGGAAATAACAAATTTCTCAAGGCCAAAAACCTCAAAACAAATCACGAGAAGAGCAAGTTCGTTTTAATGAAGACAAAATACCTTGTCATGCGAATACGTAACAGCGATTACGGACTATTCAGCTCCCAAAACAACAACAAGTCATCTTCGTAGATTTTATGGGATGGAAGGGTTGTACCACCGATTTATTTCAAATTTTGCTGCTATTTGTTCGCCGCTCCAAAGAAACCAAAATTAAATTGGAATGATAAGGCGTAAAAAGTCATTAAGGCTTTTAAAATAGACTTGAGTACGGCTCTGTTATTCGTAATGCTAATTTAACACGGCTTATCCTATACATATTATTCGCAAAAATATAACTCTGCTCAACGTAGGTAGAGCGTTACAGAGCTCTCTCACCAGAATCCGTCTCGTGGCGCTTGAAACATCGGAATAGATCAGTGATGGTGGTAAATACCAATAACCGGGAGACCGAGCAAAAATTTTATGTTTTGCCCTATGGTAGTACCGATGCAATGTTTTACTCTCACTGTCTCCCTCTCTCTCTTTCTCTTTCTGTCTCTCTTTCTCTCTCTCTCTCTCAGCAAATTTCTGGTTGGTAATTGATAATAGTTTATTGGTCTTTCCTTTATTTAGTTTGCGTGTTATTTAAATTCTTTTAATTTTCAGTTTCGGCATTTTACAAAATTTCTAGTAGTCCATGAACGAATTCCACCACCGATGACCTCAGTATGCTGGGGTGGACACAATCTTCCAGTTTCGATATGGTTTCGTATATGTTTGTATGAAAATTGTGTATAACTTTCAGGGAATTTCTGGACCGGAAAAAGCTGTTGGTGCTTTGAGATGGTGCATGTTTGGGTGAAGGTTGGCCAAGTTTTTAACACCAGCCGTTTCTTAGGATTATCGCAATCTTCCGGTTTCGATTTGGTCCCAACTGGTCGAAATTAATCAGATGATCATTATCGCATGTCCGTAATGATCATCTGGTTGTTCGAAACCAGTCGTTTATGATTATTTTAGCAATTAATTTTGGTAAGAACAACCAGCAGCAACTACTCTAAATGTCTTGCACATAAACATAGCATCGAATGATTTTAGTGTATGACACTTAAACAAAGAAAACTATTTTAAACAATTTTGATAGTTTAAAAATGTTAGCATTACTAAATTAATAGAATAATATTACACCTACCGCCAGGTAAAAATAACACCAAACATAACTAAATTAAAAATTACAACACATTATTATGCTACACAAATTATATTTTATCTTGCAACATACTTTATGTTAACTCATTTATATACATTAATACATAATTTCATGATAATTCTCAAATATATGGAAAATATGTTGTAATCGTATATGCTAACTTAAAATTATGCTTACATTAGAAAAGGTGTATTTCGTACGATAAAGATTTCGATTTATGACGAAAGCAACGATATACCCCATATACGTGCACACCATCCTGGAACGTATAACGATCAAAAACATACAGTCGGCAATACAAAAATTAAGTGTTATGGTGCACGATAAATGGGTTTATACTTTATATCGTCATTAGAACGAAAAATAAGAATCCGCATATAAATCTATCGGTAAGTGAGTGATATGGTTCACGCGTGTTATTTTTATGTTAGAATTGGTTCATTTTCATTTTCCTTATATGCGGTATATAGAAAATCAATCTTGATGAAACTCAATGTATAAAATATTCTTTCCACTAAATTTAACCAGTTTATAACCCTACACGTATACTTATATTTATATCTACCACATTAAAGGTATACGGCGTATTTAAATTTCCGGCTTTTTATACTTTATAGTGTATATATGGGCATGCTATATAATACCGCGGGTGGATGGGCTTTCGAAATTTTTTTATTAATTAATAAATATAAAAATGCCAACCGCGTCATTAAATCTTCCTGAAAATAACCTCACCGAGAAAGCAGGTTAAATTTAGAAAATTCTTTTAGCATATCGATTATATTTCACGCAAATAACCTTTTTCTAACCCACCCAGGAATATTTATAAACAAAGCTAATAAAATATAGCTTTATATATATATATATATATATATATATATATATATATATATATATTATATATATATATATATATATATATATATATGTAGCATTAGCAAATAATTAATTTCACCACCCATTGTCCTACCCCAAAAATGTTAACTTGTTGTTGCTTCTCCTTATAATGTTTCCCCGATTTCAATTCGATTTATGTCAATCTCATATCAAATTTGATTTTATTGTTTGGTGGCAAATACACGCGCACCAACAACAAAACCCCAATGACTTCAACAATCGATGTAATTAAATTAGAAGCTCCGTTATAACGAATAAAGGATGTATATAGAGAGGGGGTAATATACGACCCAGTATACGATAAAATTTGAAGTAATTTTGATTTTGAATATCAATGTAGTATGGACCATAATAATGACGACTTTAAGTGGCTGCATAAAATATATTTTATGGCTTTTTGGTACTCGCAGCATGGTCACATTCTCAGAATTTATACAAGCATTGTTACGAAACGTTCGGCCCTAAATTAAATGTTGTAAATAGAAAATTGACGGTTTAACATTAACATGAAATTATATATTATGTTCATTTGGTGGTACTTGATTTAAGCTTACGTACAAACGTATTGTTACAAATTTATCCCTTTAAAATTCGGTTAGTATTACTGAATTATGAGTATCGCTATAAATATGTCGGTTTGCAATAACAACTACATCCCTAAAGCTAGCAGAACTCATCAGCAGAACATTACAAGGTACTACGGATAATCATAGGCTAATTAAATGCTCTATTGAAAACTTTGGGCTCGATCTCTTCTAACTCAAACGATGGGTGCTCCTAGCTTTAGAAAAGTAAGCAGAACGCTAGTCATAAAATGATTTAAAACAATTGAAAAATTAAAGGCTAAGTTTAGGTAAATTAAATGCCCCATTAATCCTTGTTTTTGGTCCGTTCGTTCTAGAAAAATTGTTGGGCTAATCCACTTCAACGATAGCAGAACCAAAATCAAAAATCGCACCAAAACCGATATTAAAACCTAAAACTTTATCTATTGACGTACAAATAATTTTAGCCATGGTCTAATCAAATGTCCCATAAAAAAATTTTATGCTCCACTCGTTCGTGACCAAGCTTTGGGTCATAATTTAAAGCTACAAAATTCAAATCAAAAAACGAATCAGTGATAGCAAATATTTTCGGGGCTGAGAGTTAAAATGTGACGATTTTTTGGCCTGAGATTAAATAATGTTATGATAGCAATAATTAGTATTGCCATAGAATTTTTCGGGGATGGGCTACTGACTATCTTACAAATATTTTAGGGGCTGAGAGTAAAAATGATTCGGATTCTTGGCTGAGAGTACAAAAGATCATGAAAGCAATATAATTAGTGTTGTCATCGTAATGCGGGGTTGGCATGTGAAACATATCAAAATCGAGCTTACATTACATACTCGTTTTTATAAGCATTATTTCTACTCTCAGCTTCAAAAATATATACTGTCATGACAGTTTTTGACTATCGTGATAACAAGTATTTTCCGGGCTGAGAGTAAAAATGTTGCGATTTTATTGACTGTGGGAATGGAATTTGTGCTCTTCACATACTTGTTTTGTAAATATTATTTCTACTTTCAGTTTCAAAATTGTTTACTATCATGACAGTTTTCAGATTGAATTTGGACTATCTTCAGATACATATCAAATTTGAGACTACTTCATATACTTGTTTTATAAGCATTATTTCTACTTTCAGCCTTAAATATTTCGACTGTCATGACAGTTTTTAACTATCGTGATAGCAAGTATTTTCCGGGCTGAGAGTAAAAATGTTGCAGTGTTTTGGCTTAGAGTTAAAAAGTCGTGATAGCACTAACTAGTGTTATCATTGCAATTTTCGGGGATGGAATTTGGACTATCTTCACATACATATCAAATTTGAGCCTACTTCATATACTTGTTCCATAAGCATTATTTCTACTTTCAGCCTTAAATATTTCAACTGTCATGACAGTTTTTAACTATCGTGATAGCAAGTATTTTTGGGGCTGAGAGTAAAAATGTTTCGATTTTTTGGCTGAAAGTACAAAACATCATGATAGCAATATAATTAGTGTTGTCATCGTAATGCGGGGCTGGTATGTGAAACATATCAAAATTGAGCTTACTTCACATACTTGCCTTTGTAAGCATTATTTCTGCTCTCAGCAAGTATTTTCGGGGCTGATTGTAAAAATAGTTCGATTCTTTTGGCTGAGAGTAAAAAAGGTCGTGATAGCTATTATTAATGTTGTCATAGAAATCCGGGTATGGAATTTAGTCTATCATCACATACATATCAAAATTGAGCTTACATCACATACTTGTGTTTATAAGCATTATTTATACTCTCAACCTCCAATATTTCGACTGTCATGACAGTTTTTAACTATAGTGATAGCAAGTATTTTCTTGGCTGAGAGTAAAAATCTTGTAATTTTTATGTATGCGATTAAAAATGCCATTGCATCAATAGTTAGTGATGTTATCACAATCTTCAGGGATGGATGTTGGTCGATCTTCACATACATATCAATTTGAGCCTACTTCATATACATGTTTTATAAGCATTATTTCTACTTTCAGCCTCAAATATTTCGACTGTCATGATAGTTTTTAACTATCGTGATAGCAAGTATTTTTGGGGCTGAGACTAAAAATGTTTCGGTTTTTTTAGCTGAGAGTACAAAAGGTCATGATAGCAATATAATTAGTGTTGTCATCGTAATGCGGGGCTAGTATGTGAAACATATCAAAATTGAGCTTACTTCACATACCTGTTTAGTTTCTACTTTTAGTCTTAAAATTGTTTACTGTCATGACAGTTTTCAATTATCTTGATAACTTGTATTTTCGGGGCTGAGAGTAAAAATGCGGCGATTTTTTTTGCTGGGAGTAAAAATTGTCATAACAGCAATAATTGATGTTGTTATCGCAATTTTCGGGGATAAAATTTTGTCGATCTTCACATACATATCAAAATTGAGCTTATTTCACATACTTGTTTTATATGCATTATTTCTACTCTCAGCCTCAAAAATTTCGACTGTCATGATAGTTTTTAAATATCGTGATAGCAAGTACTTTCTTGGCTGAGAGTAAAAATGTTGAGATTTTTATGGATGAGATTAAAAATGTCATAACAGCAATCATTAGTGTTGTTATCGCAATCTTCGGGGATGGAATCTGGACTTTCTTCACATACATATCAAATTTTAGCCTTCTTCATGCTTTCGTAATAGCAAGTATCGGGGCTTATTGTAAAAATCTTGCGATTTTTTTAGCTGAGAGTAAAAAAGGTCGTGATAGCTATAATTAGTGTTGTCGTGGAGGGAATGGAACTTGTGCTATCTTCACACAAATATCAAATTTGAGCTTACTTCACATACTTGTTTTGTAAATATTATTTCTACTGTCCGTCTCAGTTAAAAGCATTATTTCTACTCTTAGCCTCAAATATTTCGACTGTCATGACAGTTTTTAACTATCGTGATAGCAAGTATTTTCTTGGCTGAGAGTAAAAATGTTGCGATTTGTTTGGATGAGATTAAAAATGTCATGATAGCAATAACGTATGTTAACATCGCATTTTGCTGAAATGGAATATGGACTATTTCCACATACATCATTTAAGTGTAAACGTTACTGGTTCTGTTTCTTCCGGTCTTATTAAATTCAGATAAGAACATTTTTATTTATGTTTTAATTTTATTATTTTTAAATAGCTATTATTAAACTTAGCTAATTTAATCTGCCCTGTAACTATGTTAAAATATAGGTTGGTAGTCCTTGAAGCTATAAAGGAAATTTGTGGAAAGGTATTTTTTCGGCCATGTGGATACTCCAAATTTTTCGATTATCCGAATCTTAAAACCCGTAAAAAAGACGTCGATTTCTTGGATTGTGGGTGGTTTCGGCGGTCTATACAACAATTTTGTATACTCGCAGCGTTACTGACCTGTGTATATAAAGCGTCCCGAATAAAACAGTAATTTGTTGTAGAACGATGCCCCCACAAACTCTATATGCTAATAAAATACTTGGACAGCGAGATAGAAAATCGTGATTTATTAAATTTTTATAAAAAAATAATCTCCCTACGTACAGAATATAATTTGTGAAGTCATTAATTATTTTGTGAGAACCTCGAAGTGCCCGCACCAACTTTCCATAAAGTTTCCAATAAGCTTTTTTTAATGTGCAACTTCCTGCTTGCTTATAATTTATGCAAAACACCATTCAGTCGTAATTCCTTACCCTTATCTGTAGTATAACGTCTATAGGCTATTCACTGTATACAGCATAGAATTTATTGATGTAGAAAAATCAACAGAGAAAATAGCGGAAAAATAATTAGATTAAGTTATCGAATTTTAAATTTAAACTTTCCTTTATACGAGTATATATATCGCAATGTATAAGTATAACAACAACAAAAATGAATTAAAATCTTATTAAATTCGAATAAAAAATTCACAACTTGTTAATAATTTTCCAAAAAGTTTTTCGTTATCATTTCCACGTTTTATGTATTCGATCGAGATGAGCTGCATACACTCATCTCGAACAGAGTAAAATTCTGTGAAAATTTTATGTCAACAAAATTTCCAAAAATGTATTTATGGTAAATTTCTATGTTTTGTAAATAGAAATAAGCTACATAATACTTGAGTGACGGGAAATTTTGCATAAACCACTCGTTAAGAGTAAATAGAACTATGGTTTAAGCTATAAATACTCGTGTAAAGTAATAATGAAATAACAATAATAATAAAAGTAATAAAAACTAAAATAAAATTTTATTTTAGACAAAATTTTTAGGAAAATGTTATGTATACGAATATAAGACAAATTTGATCGTACATCGTTGTATGTGTGTGTGTGTGTTATATCTAAGTAAAATTCATTCACTTATAAGTATGAATATGGAAATTAAGCCAAAAGTCAATAGCAATGAAAATAAATTGGAGTTTTAATATTAGTTTTGTTTAGAGAGAGAGACACACATTTACATATACCAGAGTATAAAAAATTTGGAAATGGGTGTTTTCTTTTCATTTTCATCCCATGTTGTGCCGTACTTTGTAATTTGGTATAGTATTTTACATACTTTATACTTAATGTACAGACACCATATACGGAGAAGCTTAATGTGGGACAAACAAAAAAACCTAATCAAATGCTGGTTCATATTTGGTGTTGTTTTGTGCGACAAATGTAGGGGCCCGTTTTTATACATATTAGCAATTTGTAACCAAAACACAATCGTGGGATAAATTTGCTATTTTTTGTAGGAAGTTTAGAAAATTATTAGGGACAAAGTTTTTTTTTTTGGGGGGGGAGTATTTTCGTAGCGTTTTCTTGTCTTCATTATAATACTCATATATTAAGAAAGTTAACTCCGGATACTTACTTCTCGATATTACTTGTAAATTTTTAAACACAGTAAAAACGCTTTTTTGAACGAATTTTTGAACATACTCGTAAGTTATTACAAATTATTTTTAACTTCCTTTGGCTTTGTTCTTGAATCTTTCCCATCTTGAAAAATTCACAATTCCTTAAGACTTAACATATATAGTTCTGTGTACACAATGCACTTGCCGTCTGACATTACCAGACAAGTTTATGATATGTTAAGCTTTTCTGCTGACGTTTGAATTTCGATTATGGGAACGTCTCGTTAGTTTGTAATATAAGTGGATGTAACTCCTCAGAAGGGTAAAGGAAGGGCGTCCACGTCGTTCATTGAATTTTTTGCTTTTTCTTGTAATTCCAAATATGATATCCCAAACTCTTCAGGTGCTGGATTTTGAGTGGCTGTTATTTTTGTCGTTGAATCCTCCAGATTTTGACACATAGTCATCTACATAACGCAATGTAGTACTTCGTAGTCATCATTAACTGATGTCGTGCAGAGTGGCCTTGAATTTAAAATGTTTACTATTTGACATAAGAGCGTTGTCATCTCCTCGAAGGTTAAATTGAGGTTGTTGGTTGATTTCAATAGATGGGTTTTACAGATTTAATGGCATATTTATGGAAATTTCTTCATCCAATTGAAGAGTTCCCGATTTGATAAAATGCCAATCTATTCCTCTGTGACTTAAACACTCTCATTATTATTAATATTTCGTATTAGCATGCATGCATCACTCAAATTGGTTTCGTTGTCGGTATACCTTCTTGGGAACACTCTGCCACAAATCGTTACAAAATATAGCTTGAGATGCCTGACTTGTTAAATCGCTCACTGGTTCGTTTAAGCTGCTGGAATTGCGGAAAAACTAGTCATTCCTTCACGGAATGCTGCAAGAGGGTTACCGGTGTATTTTGTTTTGGATGTGGTACTAAAAATGTTCTCAAACCGTATTGAACCCGGTGTTTCCAAACGAAAAATGGAGATCCTAGATGGGGTATGCTCGGAAGTCCCATCTCGGTTATCCAGAACCGGGCCGCCATGCTCATGGGGCAACAGAAGAAGCTGCATGCAACACCGACCCAGAGGTGTATGTACGACACCTAGCAAGAAGCTACAAACCATGCCCAAAGCACTTTGTCATTCCACCTTTTGTCAAATGGATAACAGACATTTGACTCGCATGCAGACACATTATTTCGACAGTTATCCAACCAGGGCCAGTCAATCGGCCGTATGCCAAAATTACAGTGAATGGACATTCATTCTTTGGTCTGCTTGATTCAGGGGGGTCAATATCAGTATGTTAGGAAAGGGAAGTGAGCAATTTTTGTTGGACCAGGTACTAGTATATCAACAATTTAAGTCACCGGTACATACTGCGAGCGGCACAGCAGAGCAGATTTTAGGCCATGAATACGTAACAGTTGCCTTTAACGGTTTATATAAACTTATCTGCCTTTACATTGCCCCACCACTGTCACAAAAATTATACTTAGCAACAGATTTCTGGAATGCATTCAACCTCCAGATTTCTGTATCTGAGATAAACATGATAGATCCAAACCAAACACCTACATCAGCTAATGAGATCCTGACTCATGACCACCACATCTTATCTAGGGAACAACAGGAGGTACTAGATAAGGTTAAGGCTCATTTATTATCATCAGAACAGCACGGATTAGAGCGTACTCACCTATTAGAATACGATATTGACACTGGTGATGCGAAACCCATAAAACAGCGGTATTATGCAATCTCGCCGGCCGTTTTCCTTTTTTGGCCAAAATTGGCACTTGCTCATTCGCATATTTTCTCGAAATTGGAATACTTTTACTTATTACACTATATGTAGGTGGATCTGTGCTAAAATCTCTAGGGTTCGGTGCACAAGATTTCCAATTACGGACTTTCTCCTTGAAATTAGGAAAAATGAACGGGCCAAATTTGGGTACCTTGACGATACGCATAGACATATTGCGTTTTTTCAAAAATAACCAGTTTTCATTTATTGCACTATGAAACTGGCTATGGGCAAAAATCTCCAGTATTTGCACCAAAGAATTATCGTTTGCGGAATTTTACACTATAATTATGATAAATTGATCTGGCCTAGCTTTTGTCTATTGCAATACGCAGGTTACTGACTACATGTCAAAAATATGATAATTTGGCCGATCAACGATGAAACATCCTGCCAACCCGTATATGCATTCACGTATCTTGTGGTTTTAAGATAGCTTGAGTTTATTGATATACGTCGGTTGCTGGGTTACGGGCCAAAAGAGGAAGTTGTGGATTTATGGGTTTATTGGTTTTCAATAATGACGACAAAAATCTTTAAAATTGAATTGTTTTTAAATCAAAATAATTTAGGTGAAGATTCTTTTAAAATTAACGGGTTTTAAAAAATTAAATTATACTTTATAATAAAATTCTTAAAATTTCGTCTTAAACAGGGTTAGCTAACTAATTCAATAAAGAAAAATGT
Source organism: Nephrotoma guestfalica (assembly GCA_963691935.1). Lineage (NCBI taxonomy): Eukaryota > Metazoa > Arthropoda > Insecta > Diptera > Tipulidae > Nephrotoma > Nephrotoma guestfalica. The sequence continues at coordinate 17,852,891 of OY829914.1, forward strand.
GTCTTAATGAATCTTCTCATGATCAATCCGATTCGTGAAATTTTTATGAAAAATTTTGCTAAACGATGTGCAAAGAAATTAGTAAAAAAAATTCCGGACATTTGTTAATTTTTAAAATAAATTACACATACTTACACTGTACAATTGCAAATATGACACTTTCTAACTAAATTAATATTAATTTAACATTTGTAATTATACCAGAGATTCTTAAACTTTATTCTCATTTAACTAATTACTGTTAGATGTCACAAGAACCAATTCGAAAATTAGTTCGTTTCTTTATTCGCCATTTAACTCAGAGCCTGACATCTGACGGAATATTTTAGAACTAGAACGAAAATCGATCAATTTCTCAAAAAACTAGTTTCAATGTAATATAAACTTCATACTTGATTATTATTCGACTGAATATTATGTCAAATGTGCAATTAAATTATAATTAATATAATAAATGATGAAATAATAACCCTTCGAAATTCGTTGTCCGGACATCGAATTTTTATGAGAACATCGTATAGAAAAATATATGCTTCCATACAGCGTTGATCATCAAATAACAGTTGTGGCTTCTGCAGCACTGGATGGAGCTGTAATAATCGTTTCGTTGTTGATATACAAGTATTTGATTTTATGAAGGGCGACACAAATATAACCCGTGCTGAAAAAAAGATATACAGTGGCGAAGAAAGCGGATTACATTCAAATTCCGTACAGAGCGTCAATTTAATTAGAAGATGGTATTGTTCAGATCATTGGAGAAAAATCGAGAGAAACGATTAATAGGCATTCAGTTGCTTATTGGTTCAACAATGTTGCCACAAGTAACAATTTACTAGAGGTCGGGTGATAGGAATGGACCTTGTATCGAATGCAATGACCCGTAATCGTTTTTTTTTCATCTTAGCACAAATATAAATTATGTTAATGTTCTTGATGTCCCAATCAACAACTCAAGGTTGTCAGCCAAACACTATGTGCCATCCAAACCGAAACCGTGGGGAATTAAAAGGTTTGTTTTATGTGGAAAGTCGAGGCAACCGTACGATTTTATTTTATACCAAAGTGCTAATGCAGGATTATCTGAGCACTATTTGAAAAAATTTGGTTTCGGTCCATCAGTAGTGTTGCATCTTCTAACAATAATAGATTCTAAAGGTCACAAATTTAACTTTGACAACTATTTCAGTAGCTTCCACTTGTTCGAGATTTTAAAATAAATGGGCATCAATGCTGCTGGTACCGTCAGAATCAACTGTTTTTTAACCCTCTATGGATGATAACAAATTTAAAAGGCAGGGAAGAGGCTAACTAATCCACTCGCTGTAAGTATGAAAAGTTAATATTTTTTTTACAATACTTAAGTAAGATTGTCCGTCTGCATGAACATCTCTGGTAGGCCTTCCAGAATGTTTAAATTCTATTTATTGGAATAATGTTTTCTGTTCTCTTTATCAATACTCAAAGGGACTCAGAAATCGATTGCGATGGGTCTTTATTCGTGGAAGTTCTTGGTTGGGCTTAGCACCTTTCGTGATATTGCAAAATTGTTGCGTTATGTTACAATTCACCATATTGAGGGGTGATGTTTTTTGCGGAATGTTGTATCATGTTACGTCGCATTGCAGCATGTTGTTTGATGTTGGATGTTGTTTAGACTGTTGTGTTATGTGTGCCATATTTAAACATGCGTGATGTTACTCCATTGGACGTGACACAATGTTGCGTCATAATGCCTAGTTGGTATAGTGTTAGATGTCTATTAGTAACAATTTCGCTATATCAAATTAATATTTTGAGCGGCGCCCTTTTTCACATTTTCTTCCAGCTCAAACGAGTTTGATGTTGTGTGATGGCCCCGGGTCCTCTCCTTAATTTTTTTTTTCTGGCTTGCACAATTTGTATCAATATTACTGATGGATGTTTTCGTGTACCGAGCATCGATTACAATGGGTGTTGATTTAGGGAAAATTGGTTTAGGAGTTATTTCGGGATCATTTTTGTAATTTTTTTTTCGAGTCGAACGGTTCTCATAAAAACGTTCGACCCCACATAGTACTTTTTTGATATTTTGGTGTTTCAAATGTAATTCGTTTTTTTTTCAAGTAATTACAAGTTTGTACAAATTTTCTTTTCGTTGGGATTATAGGTGTAAATGGTGTTTACGCGCGCTGATACTGTTGTCCATATTATTTCGAGCTATAGACCTTTTCGTTTCATGCTCTATCTCACCATCCGCATACTTTATAAACTGGTCCAATTTCTACGTTCTCAGGATCCATGGGCGCGTATTTTTCAACATCACCGAAAATTTCTCACAGAGTATAATTTTTACTGCCGTCTCCCGAGAATAGCGTACCACCGTTCGCCATTCTCTGGCTCCTCTCTCCTAAGATGCGTGGAATTTCTAGACTTGCTCCGTCTTCCAATAGCTGCGTTATAAAAGGATTTTCTTTATCAGGGGTGTATTATTAATACTGATTAAGCCAATTTATTTAGGTCTAATGAAGATTTTTGCTTATAGAATATCTTTGAAGCCGTACTACTTTTTAATTAAAAATAAAATTTGAGTTTAAAAGTCAATCAATGCGGCTGCAATTGGTTGTAATTAGTAATAGTAATTCATTTAATTCTTTTAACTAATTGATAATTACTATTCAAATTATTTATTTAGTTTATTTGGGAATTTAAGTATACGTCAATGGGTTTAATACAATTATTTCAGTAGTATGGAAAATTGAAGTATCCAAGGAGGGAAATTTTATAAAGTTAAATAACAGTGGTGTTGCCCGATTCCTGTTTAAATTAAATTTTAATTCTAATTAACACTTTTTTAGGAAGCTTGCAAATTTTCATGACTTTTTATAGATGTAGACAAGATAGGAATCACAATGGCTATAACCGGGTTTGCAAATAAATTTCATATTTCAGCGGATGTTTGGATTTTTGAAATTATAGATGGCTTGGAGACTACAGAATAAAATTTAACTAAAGACACATATTGCTGTACTTAGATAGTTTTTGTATTTTTCGGGTTTATGTCACTTCTTTAATTAAATGATTTTCTAGGTTGTTCGGGAGACTGTAAATTGGTAAAGGTTTTGGTTAGCTTGTTCTAAGTTGGATTAATAGTTATCACTGCTTGTCAATTTTATGGGTGGAGCAAATGGTTAATCACTCATGATAATGAAGTTTTATTTCAGGAAATTTACCAATTATTGTGCCGTCTTGGGCTTTACTAACTATTGACTACTTAGGTGTCTGTAACCGGGTCAAATCTATCATATCTAATAACCTTTCCTATCCCGCCGTATTCTTATATGTGTAAGGGGTGTACGGTAGGCCCGGCGTATCCGGGATCCCTGCTCAGTCTTGGCCGTACATTCTAATCAATCAATCTTTATCAATACTCAAAGGGATAATAAAATTTCTCATGCAAACAAATATCATTTTTCGCTCAGATAAATAAGTGGCGCTAACTAGGCAGCATTTAATGACAATCACATTTTTTTTTGTAAAATTGCAAATTATATAAATATCTCGTTCTTATTTGCGATTTCAAGGAACACACAGTGATTAAAAAACCAACAGTGATTTTATTAAAACTCCATTTAAATTATTTTTTACCCGGAATTTTTTGACTTTGTGATTAACCGCTCCGTTAATTTGGCGTTTTGCCTTGGATTTTGGACTTGGCGGTTTACTGCGATTTTGTTAGACCTATGGCTTGCATTTATATCAACTTTTGTTAAAGTTTTTGGCTTGAATCTGTACACTGGAATTTATTTACTTTATATAAGGACTATGGCATTGCATTGGACGGTTAATATGCAATTAGAGTTCCCAGCACAACATAGTATTTCAATTAGTATAATCCAGAGAGTTCCATTAAACACATGTCTCCATTAGCTTAGTTAATTTAAGATACTTAAGAGAATTTAGTCTTAAGCTTTTATGTTAGTTACAGTTGTTAATATCTCTAAGAGGTACATGCAACATCACAAACGGAATTTAAAAATTTTTTCAAGCGAACTTAATATAAATTTTATACATTTGTTCAAAAGCTAGAAGTAGGAAAGATATATATTTCACTTGAAACTACTAATAAAACTGCCATAGTAGTCACAACTTCATATTTCATTCAAGTTTATCAAACATTAATGGTATGTACATCGCAATGACTTAATCCATTTTAAAGGACAGATAAAAAAAATCCTCTTGTTGTATGTGCAAAAGTTGCAAACCCAAATGCGAATTAACAAAATAATAAAAAATTCTATTAAGAATTCGGAAAAGCGCAACCATACACCACCAACAAAAATGCACATAAACCAAACTCATGGCTTGTAATTCTCGCAGAAGTTTTTTTGTGTTATGGTTTTGTTGGAAACAACTAAGAAAAGCATTTTATAAACTTAAAAATTGATGTTTATTGCTGGCGACAGAGTTTCTGGGGGGGAAAAAAAATAAAACTAGGTTAGAATGAGAGATTTAGTGGTGGCGGTGGTGGCAGTAAAACTATTCCAAAGTTTCACTGCCAAAAAGTTTTATTCTCGATTATGTCACTTCTGAAACAAAATCGAATTAAACAGTTTGTTGGTTTATTTAATACTTCATGCACTGTATATACAATACATAATTTAAATTGATTACATAAAATACGATAAAAGCACAATGATTACCTGCAGGTGCGATATAATCAATGTACACAGCTAATCTGAAAATACAAGTGTTAACGATGCAATCGCGTACATCGCATTGTAATTTAAAGAAGTCACGCGACCTACGGAAACTTACCTTAAATTAAAATGTTATGGATTTTTCATCCCTCGCTCCCATTCTATTACATAGAAGTATTATTTAATGTAGTCGTGTTCTTTGTTGCGCGTTGATGGCAACGATGATAGTTTTCCACACAGTACAACAGCAACACAAATCAACAAACGGTTGCATGACTTTAGGGTATTAATTCAAATAAAAATTTCTCGAACTGTGTTGTTGCTTTACATGTGTCACTGTGCATTTGGTTTGGTTTGGAGTGGTTTAAAGTAGAACTTTTTAAAAATACCAACAAATTTTTTGTCTAAATACAGTGTGTCAAGGAATGATTTGTGCTTTTAATTTAACTTTCTAGGTTAGCAAAAGTGTTTGGTTTTTGTATAGTTTTGACACGAATTATTGCAACTTTAAACTTTTTTAAAGCTATTTACATTTATATTTGGTATAGATGGAATATAAATTGCAATTGTGTGCGCTTTATGGAAAGTTCCATTATTTATGATTTGTGTGGAAAGCTTCGTATACACCATCATCACGCAAAGTAAAATTTCTTTCCATTTTACAAACCATTTCCATTTTATTTTATTTGTGTACGTCAAGACAGCATAATTTTTCATTTTAATTTCCCGAGTAATTGAAAACTGGAGAAAATTAAAAAAGTTAAAAGCAAATAACAGTACACAAACAATATTTGAGCAGCATTTATAAAATGAATAAAAAAAAGTCTTTCGGTCTCATTCTGTGTGTGCTGTATAAGGCATTATTTGTATAATGTGCTTTAGAAAAATCACTTTGAGATATCTCGAACTATCTCAAACTTAATATTGTAGCTGTGTAGTGGTTTATTTTGCAGATAGTTGTTTCTCTAACGACTCTTCTTTTTAATTAAAACATGCATGCCAATGCATGTTGGATGAATTAGAACTGAAAAAAAATCTAATGGTGCTGGTTGAATGACATAATGAAAATGTCATGAACTTGATGTTATATAATATTCGTATATACGACTGTGTAAGCTCAGTACTCTTTATAATGAATACGTTTTAATAAATGCCTAATCTCTATACTTGAAACTATAAATTTTAGTCAATAGGCAAACGCAGCGCTTTTATTGTTTGTAGCACAATAATTCAAAAGACTTCTTTTAAATTTATAGTATCTTTTAAATTTACTCGTATATACATGACATTGGCTTTGTAATATATGATGCATATACAAATAGCATAAATCATTTCGTAAATGGGAAGCGCTTCATCCTACACATGTCCATTATTTGTATTAAATTATCGGTTTATGTGCCAGTTAAAATTCATAAACCGCAAGAATGTGACATAACCAAACATTCAAATGCAAAATAGTGATGTGGCGCAATCAGCAAAGACTTAAAACGGTTTCTAAAACGAAAAACTTCAATACTTGCGTGGTTATCTGCGAGGCGAGGCAGCTGACCTGATCAAGCACACAGGGTGGCTGATGAATATTGCTACATTAAGAAACTCAAATAACTTTTTGATTAATTCACATAATTTATTTTTTCTTGATTCATTTGAAAGAAAATTCATTTTTATTAAGTTTTCTTAATTGGTTTTAAAAATAATGGAATTTAAATGGCCACCAAGCACGTTGACGCATGTGCGACAACTCGGAAAAAAATTATTCACTATACTGCCTGAAGAGTTGCAGCGGGAATTTCCTCAATTATCGTTCAACTTGCAAACTTTCTGTTTGCAATAACCTCACAAGAAAAAATCAGGCGCAGTAAGGTCAGGAAACCTGGGGGGCCAACGGAATGTGGAGTTTCTTGAAATCAGCTTATTGGGGAATTTTTGCTGCAATTCTGCCATAACTGGCCGGGCTATTTGAGGAGTTGCACCATCTTGTTGAAACCACACAAAGTTGAAAGTGATTCTCTTTCGGCGTAGTTCTGGATAACTCTTTAAACATTTTTAAGCAACGGTCTGACCGTAATAGTAACACCGTTCTCTTCGAAAAAGCAAGGCCCGACAATGTACTTTGATGAAATTGCACACCACAATGTTACACAAAGTGGATGTAATTCCGCCCCACGGAGTATCTGTGCATTAGAATCACTTCATATTCGACAATTTTGTTTATTAATATTGCCGTTTAGAACAAAATAGGCCTTGTTAGACATAAAAATACAGTTTAAGAGGATCTAGAGGATCTTCTGGCAAAATTCCAAGAGAATCGGTAAGTCTGCTGCGTTGAGTTTGTTTGTTATTTGAATTTTATAAGGGAATAAGTTAAAATATTTGTGCATAATTGTCTGCAGTGACAGCTGATACCCATTTGAGCAGATAAGCTCCTTGTCGAAACTCTGGGATTGTCTTGTATGGCAGCAGCTAAAGCAGCGATAGTTTCCTCCGTCCGAACTGAAGGGTTTCGATGATAAGGATTTCTTGCGATTGACCCATGCTCAGAAAAATTGTTTACGAGCCTCATTATAGTCCATCTGCTAGGAGGAGTGCCACTAAACGTGCGCCTATATTCTCTTTGTACCGAAACTACGGACTCCAATGCGTGATAGCGGCGGACAATCCAAATTCTTTTCTCAATGTCCAAATTCTCCATTTTCGTTAAATTTAAAAATCAATCTATAAATTAAAAAACAATTGGAACAGATTAATTACATAGAAAAAGTTATAAATTTTTTTTGGTAGCAGCTTTCGTCAGCCACCCTGTATAACGATCTCGGAGGCTAATTATACTCAAGCTTAGACGAAGCTGTGTGAGCACTACGATAAATTCAAATATGTATTGCATTCGATGATACAGTGCTTCATCGATCAACCGTCTATTCAAGAAGGGCCTTCTAAAAAACTCAGGCAATTATTTAACAACGCTAATAAAGTTAATAGGGACCGCGATCCGTGGCTCATATATTTGCTGTTGCATAAAACTGATCTAAATACACAACAGGCATGAGACCATCGAATAGACAATCAAGATTTTCGTTCGTTCGAGGATTTATTAAAATTCATTCATATAACATAGTTACCAAGGCGTACATCACGAAGTCACATCACATTAAACCAATGTCAGGAAACAATGAAGTATGTCTACTTTGTAAGGGTTATGGGTACCTTCATCAATATGAATCCTTTAAAAATCTTATTGTTTTTCATTTCTTCGTTCATCGAAGGTGGCAAAATTACACGTATGATTCAATAGTTTAGCTTCCAATCATCTACCAAGGCACTGCTTAAGCCAACAAGGTTGCGTTAAGTGTGGTAGAAAGCATCACATATTGTTACATATCGAGGTAGGGTCCCGGATGATTCCCCAGTACCCAATGAAATGCAAAGTACAATCGAAAATCAGCATTAAAACCAGACTAGCTACGTCCAATGTGTCTACAATTGGTAGTGGCATGCTGGAAATATCATCTCAGTTCGACTTAACAAATTGTCTAAATATTAACGTTCTGTGGTGCTTTCTAATATCACAATGTTATCAGCATGTATCAAAAGTTCTAGTAACCTAACTAATCAATTTCCAGAATTACCATTTGCCGATCAAATCTTTTACAAACAAAAGGAGAAAGATATTTTGGTTGGAGCCGATTACTTCTTCCATGTGCTAGGTTATAACCAAATACATGTAGAGGTATGTGATGTAATTATTAGTGTTGCTGACCCTGACGAATAGAAGGTAGAGTTTCCGATATATAAAACATGTCGTATAAACATCTCTCGAAAAAATGCTTCGAAGGTTCTGGGAACAAAAGGAAGTGGTTGAACACCGTCTGTGGACAGCAGAAAAAGAAGTCTGTGAAAACCATTTCAAGGCGACATACGCAAGTAATCTAGACGAACGTCTCATAGTTCGACTACCATTAAGAGAATGTAATCCACATTTAGTTCAGTCGTATAACGCAGCTTTGTGACGTCTGTTATTAGTAGAAAGGAAATTCAATCGAAATTCGGATCTTAAGAAAATGTATCACAGGTTTATAGATGAATATTTGTCATTAGGACAAATGAGATTAGTTTCTGAGTAACAATTAAACCAAGGTAATCATGACGTGTACTTTCTTCCTCATCACGGTATTTTGAAAGAAACTAATATGGCCACTAAGGTGAGAATCGTTTTCGACGAAACGGCTTGGATTTCGACAGTTGTATCAGTAAACGATAGGCTAATGGTTGCCCCTGCATTGCAAAATACATTATGGACCTTTTTGATCCGGTTTCGTGGATTCATGGTATCAATTTCCGCTGACATAGAAAAGATGTACCATCAAATTCTAGTTGACCCAAGCCAAACTTCGCTGAAGATAATTTTATGGCGCAGCTCCAAACTTACCCAATAAAACAGTACGGATTTATGACCGTTACATATGGCACTTCCTTAGCACTAATTTTAGCGATCCGAGTTTTATGTCGACGATTTATGTCAACGAAACACAAGCTGATACATTAAAAGCGGAAATGTCTACAATTTTAGCCCAAACTGGCATGACCTTAAGGAAATGGCGTGTGAATTCATTCATATAACGGAAGAAGGCAGAATGGCCCTATTGGGATTCAACAAGGAATAAATTAAGTTCTAAAAATCGTCGAGATTCCAAAGGTTGACACCTTTCACTATAAACGTAAAATAATTCATGCAACAACTGTGGCTTCGTAAGGTATTATATGAGATGAACCATTATCGTTGTATGTACAAAAAACTAGAGGGACGATGCATGGTCAATTCCAATTGTTAAATGCTGTGACTATTGACAGTTATGTCGGTTTACATTCGGGCGACATACAGCTACGTAGGTTAGTGTAAGAATGAAAAAGGGTAATCAGTACATGGTCAGGTTGCTCACTGCACAATCTAAGGTTGCGCCGATTAAACAAGTCAGTCTGACTCGGTTGGAGTTGTGTGATGCACACCTATTGAGAAAGCTAATGAACAGCGTTGTGACAGCATATGAATTAAAAAGTGTTTCCTACTGGTTGTGGACGGATTCTACGATTGATTTAGCATGGTTAGCAAGCCACCCAAGTATAGGTTGAAGACTTTTACCGCAAACCAGCAGATTTGACCACGAGAGGCATATCAGCTAACCATTTGGTGGATAATGAATTATGGTTCAATGGACCAGGATGGATATCGTCAGATGAGGAAATTTGACCGGTAAAACCTACCATAATAACAACACTTCAAGAGACTCGCACTAAAAAAGGAGCACTTTGTAATGCAACACTTCAAGATAACACTACGCATACAGTACACCGCCTGCTATAACGATTTCAAATTAGTCGCAGCTAATTTGATCTATGGCTTATGCTTTCAGGTTTATAAACTACACGACAAGTAAAATGAAAATATCGGGAAATATCAGAGTGACTGAGCTTGATAACGCAGAAATTTTGAATCAAAACCAAGCGAGTACCATCAAGTTCTAAAGTAATTTCATTGGCCTCTTTTCTTGATTCCTAGAACATTCTAAGCGAGTAGGTGGGAGGTTAGAAAATTCGAACTGTACTTATGACATGAAGCATCCCATAGTGATACCAAGAGACCAACAAATTGCAAGGCTGAACCCTGTTAATGGCAGTTTCACGGCATAAATATTGGATTCTGGGTATACGTGAGAAATGTCGTAAGCTTTGCCACGACTGTAGGGCTTGTTTCCGATATTCGACGTTACTTTCAGCTCAGATTACCCATTTAAATCTAGCACAATCAAGACTGGGTGTCGGAAAGATTATTCTATGTTTATATTACTTTTACTAGAAGTTAATTGTAAGTAACCTTTATTTTAACTAAATGAAAACGTGTTTAAAGGATTACGTAATTATTAAAAATTCTAATAATTTAAACTTATGATCCGAATATTGTTCAATCCAGTCTATATATTCTATCACCAGTGTTGTGCAGATTATTTACGTTGCAGTAATTACTCTATTATTTTCGCGACATCTACATGAAAATACTTAAATTAGTAAAATAATATAAAATACGTTATCTAGTCGATAACACAACCATTGCATACAACTACATCTATTGAAATTTTGTAAATTTGAATTTTATTTTTATTGTTGCCTAAAATAATTTTTTGTGTTTCTAATTTCCCTTGCATACCAATTCTCTTAAATCGTGGTTTTTTGAATTTCTTTAAATGCATGCATTTAGTGTAAAACTGTAAGCACATACACGCTAAATTTCTAATTGTACGATTCTTTATTTTTTATTCGAAAAACGTTGTAAACAAATCACCCAGCGTTATTCCAACTACCTGATGAATTCAGCCAAATGGGCCGTATCCCACGTTTCATAACGAGATACAAATTTTTGTTATTAAGCACATCGAAATTCTAAAATAACTATTCCACCGTCCACATAATAATTATTTGGCGCTTCCAAAAATCCAATCAAACTTGTACAAGCTCTATGAGTCCCTGCGAATGTTTATTGCTGCCTAAGGTGATTATCTGAGCTATTAAAAATATATTTCGTCCTTTGAATCATAGATGGGTCTGCTATTTAGATGTATTTCTTTATCCAAATATGAAGTGAATTACGCTATTAAATGATTTCGTATGCAACGTTTTACCAAAGTGAATTAATATTTATTATAAATATTGATACTAATGAATATTTATGTAATAGTTTACACATTAAATTATTGTAGTAGCGTAATTTATAAGCAGAAGTCAGGCCCACAAAATAATCTAAAATATATTAATTTAAAAATTTCAAGATAGATGTAGCTGCTTGTAATGGTTGTATTATCTACTAGAAAATAATTTTCATGCAGATGTCGCAATTTAAATACATTGTCTACATTTATTACAAATTTTTAACGTAATTAATCATTATTTACATTATTTACGTAAACAAAAATTATTATTTACGCGTAGCAAGAACCATCGACACTTTAACGGAGCGTAACTTTTATACTTCCGGGGTTAAACGAGGAAATATAAAAGAAACCAAAACCCAGCCGTAAAATATTGATGCATAGCTACAAGGCCTTGATAAATCATTTTGATGAAGTGGGAAAGCACTACTATACTTATCAACTAAAGAGCCAAAAACGGTTGGTTGTTATGTTAAAAGGAATTGAGAGCTTCGCTGGCCCAACTTCCGTTTAACACTTCCGTGTGAAATCTATAACTAATATTATAAATCGGGAAAAGATGCGACAATCGGGAAAATATTCCGTCTGGAATTAAAACCAGATAATAAAAAAAACAGAGGGAAACATGAATACATAGAAGAATTACTGTCGAAGAACCCAGAAAAAGAACTGCACCGGTTCTACCTCTGTGGTGATCTCCATAATTCAACGAAATGCGATAAAAGTAAAGCTCAAGCTTCTATCAGAAAATGCAGTAACTGCGATGGGTTTCCACACCGCGAATTTTAGAGGTTGCCCAGTTTATATTGAATTGAAAAAGACAATTAATCGTAGACAGCGAGCTTCTATTGGAATTTACTAAGACCCATTATAATAATTACATTTTAAAAACCCATGGGACACCCTGTCAGACCCATTAGAAAATCATATGACTTGCTTCGGACACTCCTTTTTGTTTCAGTAGTCCACCAGTATCACTGAAGTTCATGCTAAATGCTTAGAAAATACTTATAATGTCTTTGAAATGTACCTCAGGCCCATTGACATTATTACATTCTTAAAACTCATGGAACACCCTGTCAGACCCATTAGAAAATCATATAAATTGCTTGGGACACTCCTTCTTGTTTCAGTAGTCCACCAGTATCACTGAAGTTCATGCTAAATGCTTTGAAAATACTTAGAATGACTTTGGAATGTACCTAAGGCCCATTAAAAAATCACATCTCCTCTAAACTACTTAATATAAATTCGCCTGAATGTTTACTTTCACCAATCCTATTACAATAAATGTATTGCTGTGTATTTTTGGATTAGTTTGGATAAACTTCACTAGCATTTTTTATGCGTCCTGCAGTATCAGTGTTCGAACTTTTTACTAGATGATAAGCCATTGGGTCGTTGACACAGCAGAAACAGAATATAAAATTTGATAAGGTAAAGTGTAATCGATTCATTTTATCATTTACCAAAATCGCAGTCTATATACTCGAATAATCAAACCATACTATGTTCACAGCCCATAATAATAATATCATTTATTATACGTCTTTATTATATAGACAAAATCCAATTACATAGACTTAGAACTATATCTAGCTAAGCATAACAAAAAATGTATCTAATTAATTCAAAACTAATCTCCTATTCCATTTATAATATTTTTCTATTTCTTATCTTTCCAGATCAGGTGAGCCATCTTGTTGAGTATTGAAATGGAAATCTTCCAACAACACTGTATCTAATCTATCTGTACACAACATTGTATGTATATATATATATACTTAACGAGCCAGCTAAGTGTTTTTTTTATCTCATTAAATTACAATGTTAAATCACATCAGTTATAACGATACCAGGCAATAGTAAGACAAGCAGTCTGCTGTAATTATTTCTTTATAACACGCAAACAAAATCCTAGGAAAATGATAGCGAAAAACAAAAATAAGTTTTGATTATAATTTTTATTGTTTAACATAATTAGCTGAATTAATAATGTAAATTGGAGTTATGGAAAATTATTTTTATTTATTCAAATTGGTATTTTCTAAAAATGAAATACAAAGTTGAAAAAATTTGTGTTCGTTGCGAGATAAAATTTTAGGCGAAAAGGGATTTTCGAGATGTACGCGTGTACGCACCCAATCCGTATAAACATCGCGTTATTTTAATTAATTCGTTTTACATAATTTTATCAGGCATTTAAAAAACAATTCAGTATATTAAGCAAACTCATATATAAAGTTGAGCGTTTAAGATTAAAAAAAATCTTAAATTTAATTAGTGCCATCATCTGTACATGAACCAGATATGTTATACGGAGAGAACGGAATAGACATCCTGATTGAATTCCATACTTATGTATGGAACAATAGAGATTCATTAATATTTTATTACTTTACACATCATAATTAAATATTTCTCATCTTCATAGCACCCCCCTCCCCCCCATCTCCGAATTCAGGCGTCGTATTGTCTATCATGCAGACGACTTTTATTGGTGTGCTCTTGTACGAATGAATGTTCGTGTCTTTGTGTGTGTGTATTCTAAGAAATTAATTATTTTATATGATGTTAAGATTAGGGCAGAATATAATTTTTAATTAAGGAACTATTATTCAAGGGTGTAGAGTTACATTCCTCTCTATACTCTTAAATTCATTTACAATGCCTGTTGCGATGAATGAGTTGTGTGGTTTTTTGCTTTAATTTTTCTTGTTATGGGAGCTTCATTGATTAAATTAGGTTTGGCGTTTGAAAATGGGAATGATAATCGTTTTTGTAGCAGGGGATTTGATTTAGTATATGCTTGGTATTCGACCATGTGTTAAGTGTTGATATATGAAGCAGGTCTCTCGAAAAAAGCGCCAACGTTAAAAATTAACGTTTAAACTGAATCCCAGTCATTTCACAGGTTGCCACTGTCAGTTTCATTTATAATTTTCGAAAATAACTCTTCTTTATTATTTCCTTTTTAATTACAATCTAGTAGAATACTAAAATTTAAGGGTTCATCCATCGATGTACTCCTGAGCTTTGCCATTTATTATTTGATCGCGCTTTTGTTGTGCTAGATAGATATTTATTTTAGATGATTTTACCCTAAATCCAAAGGCTTTACCTCTTTTAAGCCTTCTAACTAAATCGATATTATCCAGTAGCTGGATGGCCTCTATGTTGTCATGATGAAGTAGCAATTTTTCGTGGCTTCTAGCAAATTTTATAATTTTGATTTTGATGGAATCTATGCCCAGATCTTTGTGGATGTTGCTATTTTTGACAAACCATGGTGTGTTGACGATGTTTCTTAGCACTTTATTTTGAAATCGTTGAACCAAAACATTCATGTTGCTGTGCTTTGTACATCCCACAGCTGCATACCATAAACCCAGACAGGCTTCAATACTTGCTTATAAAGCAGAAGCTTATTAGGGATTGATAGATGAAGGTTTCTTCCCAGTAACCAATACATTTTATTGTATTTTAATCCCAACTCGTCTCTTTTCTTCTTTACATTTAGGGGTAAGTCTGATGGGCTTATAGGGGTGAAACTTTTATTTTTCCCTTATTCTGACGAACTCGTCTACTGTCAAAAAAATTTTTTTTACGCTAGTGGCACCTTTAATGTTAATGCGAGAACCAACTTCTGAAAAATTGCTAATTGGCCGTTGGGGATTATAATTATTGCATTGATAAAATCATTTTAAACCTAAGAAACAAAATACAATAATAGACAATCGTTTGATCCCCTTTAAGATAAAATTCCTTTAAAATAATGAGGTATTATCGTCGGCAACCATCATTTAGTCGTATACTAAATATTCAAAATTTTATAATATGGTTTTAGAGGTAAAAATGTAAATATTAAAATCTAAATTTTTTTCATATATACTAGGAATTTCCCAAGGTTATTTCCCAGCAAAAAAAAAAATAAAAATACCAACCCAAGGAAAAAGATTAAAATTGGTTTGAATAAAAAAAGCTTTTATATATTTTGTGTGTGATATTTGAGATGAAAAATATGGAAAGTGAAAAAGCTCGAAAATTTTAATTTATTTTTATTGTAGATTTTTGTAAATTATCTAATTTTGTATATATTTACATTGGTCTAACGTTTTGTTTTTGTTGTTTTTGTTATTTGCCCTCATCTCAAAAATTTAAAAAGAAATTTTTTTGTAATTAAATTTTCTGAAAATTCTTTGCTTTTATCAAATATTATCATTTATGCTCTAATTATTTTTCTTAAGTACACATTTAATATTGTTGCGAGCTTAAAATCTAATCAAAACCGTTATAGCGTGGCAAACCTTCTCTGAAACAAAATCAATATGGTAATTTATATAAAATAACACGGCGAATTTTTGTCACGTCCAGTACAAGATTTTTTTTTGTGTTTGTTTCCGTTTTCCCGCCCCCCAAAAAAAGGATTAATATTGTATTGTTTGCACATTTTTGAAATATTTTTATTTGTGTGTACGACGAGTTTATATTACGCTCTAATCCGCTTACCTAAATTTATTGCAAAATGCTAAAATTATGACAACAAAGGATTCGATGTAGAAAATGAGGAAATATAAGTAAAAAAGTTTATTTTAAAAATGTTAACATAACAAAAGCTTATTACAAAGTGGAAAAGTAAAAATTAAATTTTTGAAGCTTTTTATTTAATAGATTAACATTTTAAGCGTCATTCAAGTTAAATTAACATTATTCATATTTTTAATTGGTATAGAGCATGCCATATTCGAAATTCGGTATTCGAGTGCATCTATAGCTGCGATGAAGGGAGAGATGAAAATAATCTCTAATTTAATCTCTTGCTCAACAATGTAGGTTAGTCCTAACATATGAACAGTGTTGTGCCGTATTGTGGAAGGAGGTACGCCAACATGTCGCGTATTCGTAAAAGTTATGTCGGCCATTAACCAATACAGTTGGTAGCAAAACCATACCAAAGTTTCAGTTTAATTTAAAAAAAAATTACAGAACCCTTCGTCAAAAAGTAGAACTTTATATTCAGTTAAGTTTTTCAACCAAACCAACCTACCTACTACACTGTTCAACATCGTCACCACGCAATAAAATGATCATACTCCTAAGAAAGCTCACTGGATGTGGGCATTTGTCATCTACGTAGTCCAGAACATTGAGTTTCTCCGTTAATTCCCACTGGATGCCGTTGTGGATGCGCTATCTAATTTTCTCATGCCACTATCTAATACTACTAAGAACACAAGTGACCAGAGTATGGCTGTTACATTATGATTCACTTTGCTTTCCTTTGTATTAAACTCGATAATGAGTTCGATTAATTTCTTGCGTGTTGTGTTAATGATCTTAATATGAGCAACTTCGCCCTATTCTGAAGTCAGTTTGTTCCATTCTTAATTTCGGGTTGACTGGTGAAATTTTATCTAGGATGACCATTGCTATAATATCTTTATGTTTACCGGAATTCCACACTTCTGTTATTACTATTGTTAGAGCTCTTGCAGTTGTCGATATATCCCCTTTGAATACTTCGGGTTGTATATTATCTGTTTCTTGTCTTGTTATTCGTCATTTTAGCAATGAGTGGTCTAACGTTAGTTAACTTTGACATTGTCAGCGCCAGTTGTTAATTGGAAGATTTGTGTATCGTTGGTGATGTTGTGACCGAAATATGTTTTGATTGATGTAGTACGCGAGAATCTTTTCAGTGTATTCTCTACGGCGATTTTCTGGATTTATCGTGGCGTATTGAAATTTGTACTCCTACATATTTTATTGGCACATTTTCGACTTGAGTTGCCAGCGTTCTTCAATTTTCATCCAAATTTTATCATAGATCCATGGTTTACGTCTGAATTCTTGGTAACCGAAAGTGTGTGAAGTTATCCCAGTATTTCATCCCAGAAAAATAAAAAATGTCCATCAGGTAATACTAGTTATATCCCATCCCAGGATTTTTAAATTCATCCCAGAAAATTTTGAAATTACTAAATTGTTTATTCTATATGATATTTATGATATCTATGATAAAATGATAAGAAATGATAAAATGATAAGAAGACAAGCTGTATGTTGAGATTGGCGCAATAGATCTATTCAGTTTATGTATGGATTATTGATTTAAATTAATGGTTCCCGGGAACCACGAGGGTCGTGACGGCATCATATCCGCTATCCAAAATAAAATTCACATGGTGATCCGTAGGTTGAGATTGGCGCTAAAGCATCATGGGATGGCCCATTTTAAATAAACTGTAAGTTTTAGATTTAAACGAATGGTTCCCTGGAACCTAAAGTGTCGTAACCGATCTCATCTTCCATCTTTTAATATAATCTCTCGGTGTTTAATTTCTTCAAATTTGTCTTGATGCGTTTTACAATAAACTTAATTTTGAATTGTGATGTTACCTGTTAGTGGTCGCTGTGAATATCTATACTACTTATTGCCCTGATATCTTGTTACGTGATCTATTTGGTTCGTTGTTCTGCCATCAGAGTATGTTCATGTGCATTTATGTATATTTTTGTGTTGACATTTTTTTTGTGGAATTTACTGCCTCGTATGAATAGCCGGTTTGTGACGCAGAAGTAGATGAGTATGTCTCCATTATTATTACGCACAGAGTCTATAATGTGTTTTACCCATTGGTGGTTGTAAGGTCCGTGTTATAGCTGTTCCAATTTTTGCAATGAAATCTTCATTATGCTGTTGTGGAATGCTCCATTATGTTGGTCATAAAACTACTCCTTGGTTGTTTCAGCTGCGTGTTTTGTTGGAGCATATTACCGAATGTTAATTATGGTTGTGTTTTGTATTTTTGAATGGAATCTTGTTACAATTATTAACCTGGCTCTATTCCACTACTGCCTTCTTTGTTTCAAATAAAACATTACAAATGTATATTCTCTGGAGGTGATGAATAATTCGTCGGCCATACATTGAGGCCGGGGATATCGATCTTGTAATGTTTTATTTCTTTCTCTAACTATGCTAAGTTTTGATGCTTGCTTCTGTTAGAGTTCTGATGCTTCAGTTTCCGGTTCGTGTTCGTGTAATGTAGTCGAGGTATTCGTTTCTGTAATCGGTTTGATTTGGATCAATGGATGATTGACGTTGGCGATGAAGTTGTTGTTGTGTTATTTGTTTCTGCCACAGCTTCCCCTCCCCTATTTCAAGCAAGATAGCTCCAGTGAAAAAATACCGGGAAAAACAAATAAATAATAATAAATGTAATCCTGAACTAACCTGAACATAATGGATATCGCGTGCTCTACAAAATCCCCACCTGTATTCTTATTGAAGACAAGATCAATCACAGTTATCAAACAATTTTACTCTGGAACACCTACCATGTGGGTACCATATCGGTACGCCACATTTTTTATTTTGTTTAATTTGAGTCAAAACAAAACCAAATCCAGTGAAATAAATCAAAAACACATTTATTCTATAAGTTTTGTAGTAACCCATTAAAGCTCATTAAGAAACCGGCCTTAAAGTCAATAATCAAATATTCGTTTTGAAAATTTTCATGACAGAAGACACATTTGGCACATCGAATCGAATTTCTTGTTCTTTCTATCGAATGGAAAAAACAACAAAAGAGCACTAATCTACACTGTCTACGAATTGTCTACATATTATACCAATTCACGACATAGTCTACTCGGAAATCAAATGCCTACGCTATTTTCGACGCCAACATGTAGGCAATTCGGAAATACGCGTATACACGCCCAACACAGCATATGACACTGCTATGCACATCCAGCACAAATTCAAGGGTACGGCGGATTTGAATAATTTATTTTGCTACTATAACGAACCGACGATATGGCTATCAAAATAAACATCTGCCTAGTAAACACAAAAAGGAAATTGATTCTCTATTTTGATGAATACTAATCAAGGCACGTTTCACTCAACGATTAGACTATTGCTCTTAAAAGGCGTCGAGCATTTAACTCATTTGAAGTTAAACTAAACGTCTGAACCTTATTAAGCTTTTAGCACAAGTCAGTTAAAAATCACGTCTTAATACTGTTGTGCTTAGTTTAAATTTTCAATTAGCCTGGTTCTGCAAGAAACCGCCCCAAACTACTTTTTGGATTAACACCAGTTGTTAAAATATCCCTCCTTATAGATAAACCAACAAATTTAGAGTTTCTATTGCAAAAGTCACCGATTCAGTAAACACGTAATCGGACCCAAGTATCTTCTTGGATTACAGCCAAAATAAACACTATAGACTCTTGACCATACGAGACTAATATTTGTTGATCATACTTGATTTATTCTCTTTGCAATATTAAAAAAAGACAAAAACTTCCAAATCTAATACGGTGAATGACCAAATTTCAATATTTCTGTGTGCATCTTGAATGGACCAATCTGTGTGCAAATTTCAATTTTTTCGTTCCAGAAACCACGATAGACTTGACCGTAATTGAGACTTAGAAAGAGATCTTGGACCAAGCGAAAATATTGAAATTCGGCCATAGTTGGGACTTTCGACTTCTTTAGGACGAGTATTAGTTTATATTTCGTGCAACAACTGTTACAGTTATTCATATGATAAAATCCAGGAACCAACCATTTCTTTCCGGCAATTTATGAATTCCATTGAAAAAAAATTTTTTGTCTTTTGATGCGATCCATTCGTCGAGCCATTTTTTGATTTCTTCGTGGTTTCTGAAGTGCTGGTCTTGAAGATCGCATTGCATTGATCGGAACAAATAGTAATCTGATGGGGCACAAACTGGTGAATAGGGAACATGCGGTATGATTTCCCATTTAAGTACTTCCAGCGTATTTTTTACTTGTTTTGCGACATGTGGTCGAGCATTGTCGTGCAGCAAAATCACTTGTCGCTGTTTGTTGGCTGGAGTCGGACGGTTTTCGTTCAATCCATGGTTCAAATCTATCAATTGGTGATGGTGACGTTCACCAGTATTGTTTCGTTCGGTTTTGGCAGCTTATAGTACGCTACTCCTTTCTGATCCCAACAAATGCACAACATAACCTTACTTCCAGGAATGTTTCGTTTTGCTGTGGATGTGGATGGTTTGCCTTGATAAATCCATGATTTTTTGCGTTTAGGGTTATTGTAGTAAATCCATTTTTCATCGCCAGACACAGTTTGAGACAAAAAGTGCCATCTTCGGTGTCTTGTAAGCAAAGAATTGTAAACCATTAAACGATTTTCAATGTTGGCTTCAGTTAGTTAATGTGGTATCCATTTTATTTCTTTTTTAATCATTTTTATGGCATGTAAACGTTTGCTTATGGCTGCTTGAGTGACATTCAACTGTTTTGTAAGTTTCGATGTTTGAGCTGAGTTTTCCTTCAATAATGCTTCCAATTCTTCATCTTCGAATTTTTTGGTTGACCAGAACGTTGTCACTGACATCAAAATCATTACTTTTGAATCGTTTAAACCAGTTTTCACAGAAGGCTGTTGAGTTGGTTGAGATGTTTAAACGGGATTAAAAAATATGTTGTTTACGCTTTCACGAATAACGACAAACTAAATTTTAATGTGGAATGTCAACACCTTAAATCGCCGTAGGTGTCATTGTAAAAGAATGCTTAGTACTAAACTTACGCCATCTCTTAAAAAAATACAAAAAACTAAGTTAAACACCCAACATTAAAAATCTCGTCGAGGGCATCATAAAATACTAACCCATTTCGTACCTTTGACTTCTGAAGAAAACAGTTTTGCATTGATGTTTCGTGCAACCAACTGTTGAATTTAATGTCTGATATTCTTATGACTGAACCAAGGCATCTCAGCAAATCAGCAAAAATTTTAAAATAAATTTTGGAACTTTCAGAATATAATTGAACTATGAGAACACCAGTGGGCAGTAAAACAATGTCGACCGTTGGCCGTGTTTGTATATTGATCTCTTGTTGGACGATTTTCTTGAGTTTGCCATATGGTTAATGTTTCATATTGATGGCCAGAAGGGCATAATCCGAGCTGGGGTGCAACAACCTATTCGCAATAGGATTTAAATCTAGCAATCATGGTCGTTAGGCCTGGAAGGTTTTATCATTTTCCCTTAACAGACTCTTAAATTGATGAAACCCACGAAAAAAATCATTTTCATGATTTGAGTGGGGCCACATATTATTTGAACCAGTGCTACTAAAAACGTATACAAGTAGTCCTTCCGCCATTAAACATAGCCAAATTTTATATAAATGTTAGGTAGAGGTCATCACCTAAAACTGTTAGACGTGTTGATTCTTTAAACAATTTTAATTGAAAAACTTTTCCAATTAATTCTTTAACAAATGTGGAAAACTTACACCGCACACAATTCATTAAGAAAAAGGCTTCCGATTTAGTGTTACTTTACCATGTTTAGGTACTTAGACATAATTAATCGAATTTACCTCAAAAAGGTAAAATAATGTAACTGTAATAAAACCAAACACAACATATACCACCAAAAATTATTTTTTCGTGTGTCATTTCTCTTGTACTAACAAGATTAAACTTCATTAGAAAATAATTCCTAACAGCCATTACAGCGTTTCCAGTCGATTAATTCTTATTTAAAAATGTTCTTAAGTTTTTTTATGTACCACCCGCAACACCACCACCAATTCCGCATACAACTTCTATTTGTATAAAATATTCTAATAAATTTACGGCAAAAAATTTGCACGCGCGTACTTTTTCCCATTTCTTTAAACTTTAAGCTTTTTTACTATACTTTCGCTCGCACGAGATAATGAAATGTGTGGGCAGCAAAATATAAACGACAGGATATTGACTTAACGTCGTTCCATGATTTCGACCGACATACATGTCGATAAAAGAATACAAATTAAATTTTGGCAATGTGTTACGTATCAATCATCTAAAAGAGCCTCATTTCGGCTCAAGAGAACATTCATTAAAAAATCTTTGCATTATTAAAAATAATGAACCACTCAAATTTCGCATTAATCTGAGTAAAAAAGCAGCACACAGCAACAACAACATTTAGCAAAACAGAAAGTTGATTATCTCGTTAGGATTTAAATGAAAAATTGGAAAAACTTTTCCTTTTCCCATACCACACTGTCTCATATATGCTGCTTGTGTAACCCACAAAAAAAAATTGTAATCCTTATCACAAGCACACAAATTATGAAAAAATTTCATTTTCTACTATGTATGTATGCGTATGTACGAGTATATATATATACCATGTATATAGGACGAAGAAGGTTCGTGTTACTTATCTAAATCTATACAAAATCGTACGGAGCTATTTTATGCCCCCGCATGTACCGTACAAACCAAATAATAATTTCGATAGACTTTTTGGCAAAAAAATCGTAACTACAAATCTTGTCACGTTTTCAATTCATTGGAATATTAAGCGAATAAAATGACAACAACGGCAAACAAATCCATCGGAACGCTAGATAACGATAATAAAACAAAATGATGATGGAATTGGTAAGAAATAATGTCTGGTGAAAATCGTTTTGGGGGGGGGTGGCAAAATAAATGGGGGCCCTTTTCGACACTAAACCAGTGGCAGGCGTTGATTTATTGTGGAATTATAATTGAAATGTTAATGCTTTATTGTCAAATATGAAATCCAGCACAGTTCATAAAAATTTGGAGTAGAGCACTTGAATCAATCTACTCGTATATTATTGTTAATTGTTATTAACGTACTTTCTTAAATTTGTTCTTACAGAGGCTAGGAACTAGTTTGATTATATTGAGTATTGTTCCGATCATTGGATCACGGCGAATGAACCACAATGCTGGACAATTTTAGCGCTGAACGTATGAGCGTTTTCTGTAGTTCGAACTAGAAATTGTAAACCAAATTGTTTGGGGTAGTTGGGAACAGTGTTAAGAACATAAAAATAGATGATTTGTCAGAAGACTTGTCCCGAATTATTGTGGGTACCGGTATGGTCAAAAAGTACAAAATAGTACAAATTATTGTAGAAAGCACCACTTGTGGGAGAAATCTGGCCTATATAGCGAAAGATAAAACACTTGAAACTTTAAATGGTGAATTAAATTTAATTTTATTGTAAAAGATACAACAATCTTATATGTTATCAAGTCAGCATTCAAAAAGTTTACCTATAACACATCTAGATCCGGTGTGCCATGGCAGTCACATGAAACATCTTCGATTTTACATGAATGCTAGTTGGAAGTCATTTGCCATTTAGTCTTCATTTTCGCCCATATCGGCGACAGTCGTTGACTATATCGAAAATCGGTAGAACTTTGCGAACGTTAGTGTTAATCCTCTAGATTTTCTCAGCCGCTATTATCATTTAATGCCTTAAAATAATTTCGAGCTATCACAATAATCAAAAACATTAGAAAATGTATCGATATACGAAACTATAAAGCCCAGATTTAATTAAACCATGGCTGAAACGTTCGCTCAAATTCACTTGCAGTCTTGCAATTTGACGGAAAATATCAATCCAAAACAATACATTAACGTTGAACCGTACGACCATATTCTTGAAATCCAGACAAAACGATAAATTGACCTAGGTCAAAAATCACTTTGCTCGACATTCTCAAAGTCTTTGAACAAAAAATCATAAAAATTACAAGTGCAAGCAGCTGAAACCTCGACTCCGAAATTTGACCCAATCCACCCAGCTCGAAAATTGTAGGGGCTTTTGGATTAAGGCCAATCTATCGATTAACGAAGTGCGATGGTTTTTGCCTTGAGTAACAGTGATATGATAGGGCAATATATTTTATAAAAACAAATAATTTGTAATCAGCGCCGAAATAGTGGACCTAATAAACCTTTATAATGATATGTCAAGACACAAGTGCTGCAGTTAAATTTTGAACAGTATTTTGTGTTTTTTAAACCGTTTTCTTTTCAACTTAGATGAAACTTCGGATCTTGAAGAGCTTCTTAATCTTAAATCAAATGCTTAGGTTATCCAGGGGATACCCCACCTTACACGGAAGACGCAGGTGTCAACGAAATCGCAGGCGTCTACAAAATAGGATGTAAGGTAGGATATTCAAACCGTATGAAATTCGAAAAATGGTTATAAAGTGTCAAAAGCACAAAAACAATTAAATTTATAAATCGCAATGAATCTCTGACAAAATAAAATTCCGATATGTTCCATGAAGCGAAATTACTCCTGAAACAAAATCGAATTACAAAAGTGGCTGCCAGAGGAAGTTTAATATTTAAAGCCTGCCTGATGAATCCACATAAATAGCTGTTAAATCTATTAATCATCTCCGTGCATTAATTACTGCTCACGACAAAAATGATAATATTTTTGAACCTAATATAGAACGCATATTGACCAACAACAGCGATGGTCATGATTAATAAATTCTGATGCCTTCATAACTGCTTACGGCAAAATTTTGACTATTGTCGAGGAAAATATAGCGCCCATAGCGACTCAACTGACAACAACAGCAATGATGAACACGGTTTAATAAAAGAGTGGATCATGCCGATGCTCTTTTAACTAACTGTGACAATAATACGGTCATCGTCGAACAAAATGTACATCGGATTATAACTCCACCATCAAACCATAAAATTCATAGCAAACTGGGATCCGTTGTTAATGAAGTTCTTAATAATTGTACAGCCGATCTACCTATGCTCACTCGCTAAAGGTCAAACTTTGGTTGGTAATGAATGGTACCGACTAATGTTTCCTTACTGTGCTGCCTACCCTTAATCATTGGTGCGAGTAATGCTATCTGTGTGATGAACTGTACATTTAAAAGCAACCTGAATCAGCTGAAATGGCGTACTTAACGAAAGAAATCTGAATATGGAATATAAGTTCTCGGAAATTTTAAGGTTGCTTGGTGAGATAGATTTTAGCTTTGTATTGCGTTAAACGAGGCTCGGCTTAAACCCTTGGTGTCGTCTAAGTCAGTGGAAATGTAAGATTTTACTATATTGTTCGGAATGGCAGGTTAACTCAGGCAGATGGAGTGGCTATTTATACCGAAAGCAACGTGAAATGGAAACTTAGTCACAGCTCCACTGGTGGTTTGACGGAATTTCTCTTCATTGAAGTTCGGTTGATTTGTGAAAAAATGTTTATTGATGTGATTAATAATTCGGCTGGAAATATTTTCTACCGTTACAGACAATTATGAACATACCCTTCTGGCCGGGGACTTCAACATTAACATGCTGTCTCATAATCCAGAGGCCTGCCCTTTTAAAAGTTTACTGACCTATTAATCACATCCAGTGCTATCCATATTTTACGATTTGGGCACCTAAATGTATCTTTTTTCGATCATGATTTTCTTTATGCTATCGATATTCTTTAACAGTGCAGAAGCCTATAGCCAGGAACGAGAGCAAATTTCGCTTGTCTGGTTTAACTGTAATATTTACAATGCAATAACGGTCAAAGAAACACTTGGAAGAATAATAAAACTGATTCGAATCGTCGCTAGTTCTTAGACTGTAGACGTGTAGTTAAGAAATTATTCAAGAAAGCAACCGGTGAATAAATCTGCAGCAAACTAAATCCAAAATTGTCCATCCGGAAATTATGGTTCAGCATCCGCATCCTGCTGGTTTAACTTGTAACGCCCTATTAACCCCAAAGATTTATGCTGATGAAATTAACGTTTTCGTTGCCTCGCCGCTAATTCCAACCAGTACTCTGAGTTAGTACAGCTTTCCAGCACTATACAGTTAGATGGAAATAGAGTATTAAAATTGTATACCGTAAGTGGGGCGATTTATAACATTAATTCGGGCGGTCTGCTCATTGATTATTCATTGTCCAAATGGAGGCATAAAACCGCACTCTCTGGCGCACGCTGTCGTAGAGCCCACGAATTGGTTTGCAGCTCAAAATAATTGATGATTGCACAGTCATCCAACTCTGTGAACATATTGTGTGAACCACAAACGAATTACGGTTAGCAAAAAATATTAAATTACGTTGCGCAAGAATCAATCGGACAATAGAACGACTCAGCTCAAAAAATCTTATCCTAGTTTCCATTCCGCTGTTAATCCAACCAAGAAACATTTGTAACATTGAATATGAATTGCATAGATTTTTTAGTGCGACCTCATCGACTTACCCAAATGTGGTTTATTAAAAAATCCTCAATGAGGAGACGGACTCAAATTAATTTCTGGAAAGACTAAACTGACGCCTTTTAAATTAAACTGGGATCAAGTTAAAATTCGCAGTAATACATTCTACATTGCATCTTAGACAACGTGGCACTTTTGTATGCAACCGAACCAGCTAAAATTCTTAATTCACTCTAACGAAAATATTGGCGTCACGTACCATCAAAATAAAAGTCAACCAACTATGCTTCTCTTGTTGTCAAAGGCGAACTAATACATTTTAATTCATGTTGACACCATATTTTCAAATGTTTTTTTCGATTTCTGGGGGCGATGGGGGGGCGATGGGGGGCGGGGGGCTGGAGGGTGAGAGTCCATTAAGACAGAGACAAAAAACATTATTTTCATCAACACCGCGTCAAGCAACCATTGCTACATTTAGTATAAGTTTCGGTGACCGCAGGGGAACATAAAGAAGAATACGCAAAACCGGAATGAAATAGAAACGCCTACCTCCCGACATACTAGTATGCCTCATCCAGCAGTTTAATCTGAATATAAAAGCTGATTATTGAACCGTAGAAATAAGGTGGGCAAATATCTAGCAATATACCGAATAGACAAACGTAACTTTTGCTAATAGAAAACATTGGGCCAAATCATTGCATTTCACAATTATAGATGAACAGATGGCCCAAAATAATTACGATGAGCGAAAGTTTAAGAAAATTTCATGACAAATTTAGAAGGATTATTTGACCTTCGTCAGATACTACCAATACCTAATCCCGATGTTAATGAAACCGACGACCAAAACCTGGAAGTGTGTTTAGTATATTACGATAAATTTGAGTGATAGAACAAAATTAGGGGTAGATGTGATCTAATCATTGGAATAAAATACTTTTGACTATTTTGTGAAAAATGTAAATATTCATTTTTGATAGTTTGATATAAAACTTAATTGTTTGATTAGTTATTGTTTTATTTATTAGTTTAACTGCAGCAGGGAGACTATGGAATTTCAAAATGAAACCTTGCATACCGATTAAGCCCAATCTTTGTTCTAATTAGTGCTCACGGAAAAAGTTAGTGCTAATCCAGGAGCCGATAAAACGGGGAAAGAAAATTACAAATTTCGTCTGAAAGGCGAAACAGACCAGAAATAATGTAAGCCTTATTTTAAAACTTTCCACAGGCAAGCTAAGCTGTCTTGGTGCTTATCATAGAAATTTAATTTTCATAAATATTCATTCATAAATTGATTAAAAACAATCTAAGCCCTAAAAGATAATATAGTCAACAAAAAAATACAAACGATATACTGTTCAATAATATTTGTGTTGAACAACAAATTAAACAATAGCATATTCCTGTCAGTATGATCATTGCCTTCCGAAAAACTTATAGTGGCCGAATTTGTGCTAATTCAGAACTGGACCAATTCTATTGCACAGCAAAAACCGTTGAATGAACAATTTTTTAACATGAAAAGTTGACACTTCTGATTGCATATTTGTTTCAGGTATGTTCATTTCCATCCGAAAAACATAGTGGCTGGATTTGTGCTAATCGAAAATTGGCCCAATTCCATTAAACACCAAAGACTGTTGAATCGCTGTTGAGGCTTGGAAATAAAATATTGAAACTAAATATAAATGCCACCAGAATTATGTCTGCCGAAATTTGAGAATCAATGAGATAATGTAAGTACAATGTCTGCTGATGAGACCCCCTGAATTACCCATCGACCCCTAGAAGCCGATGCTCACAGCCACAACGCAGCATTAGAGGGTAGGGACGTTTCCCCAACAGACAAAGTCTCTCTTCACCGGAGAGACCTCCAGGTATCTCCCACAATAATATTTCAACAGCTAGAGACTGCCGAAGTGCCACGAGGGGACCGTGTAGATTTTCCGGTCGTCCCTGAATGGACGACACATATGCTGGAGTCAACACTTAAACCCTATGGATGTCCTGCCAAGGGGATGAAGGGAAGTGATAAGCCCAGCCTGCAACTATGAAACCGACACGAAATGAGACCCCCCCACCTTCCATCATACTAATCCGAAAAATTAAATAATTCATAAATAAAAACAAACACTAAAATAGGTAACATGACCAGAAAAATAACGGAAAAATAAAGTGAGGCCGATGAGGGAGAAATAAAATAAAACCGAATGCCAGGAAACGGCGTGCTATCTTAATTTCAATAAATTTTTCAATAAAGACAAAATCAGAGGCGAAAAGGGGAGTAAAAACAAAAAGATCAACCTAAAAGAGTCAAACGTGAAAATGCCGAAGCTAAAGAGAACATAACAAAAATAAATCGCACAAAAATGGTCACTAACTTGAATAATTAGCTAACCCAATGTGCACCCCCTCGCTTGTGTCACGCAACCGCTATGGCGCTCCATTACACCAAAATATATTGCACAAAATTTAAAAAATTTGAAAATTGAAAAAAAAAATAATTAAAATTTGGATCTTGAAGAAAAGAAATAAAATAAAATAAAAAAACAATTTGGTTCCTTTGGCCTTTGGTTAGGTGCCGCCAAAATCGGTTGCAGCGTCCCCTCACCGTTAATAAAAATTACAAATGGCCACGAGTTTGCCCACTCGTAAACCGTAAAATATCGTTGGGCGTATTCCCACCGTAAACCGCAAATATGCGTTGGGCGTCTTTCCGCCATAAACCGTAAACATTTGTTGGGCGTCTTCTCGTCGTAAACCAAAAAATTAGAATGCCCCCGTTGTTAGCGTAACCAAGTAAATGGCGTAAATGTTGGGCGTCTTCCTGCCGTAAACCAAAAAATGAGAAATCTCACGTTGTTGGCCTCCCGTAACCGTAAATGTTGGGCGTTTTTTCGCCGAAAACCGTAACTATTATTGGGCGTCTTCCCGCCGTAAAAAAATGCGGCAGGCCATCCGTAACCGTAAATATCGTTGGGTGTCTTCCCGCTGTAAACCGTATATATCGTTGATTATGTGCGGCGCCCGTTGAATAATAAAAATGCGGTGCCCGTTCAATACGGCACCAGTAATTCATATAAGGCACCCGTAATTAATGTGGCACTTCTTCATTTTTTGCCTCTCCTTCCAATTTTGCCAGGTCAAATTTGAGGGTGTAGATTTTATTAGAACTTCATGATTCGGCTTGAGTGAACAGGTATTACCATTATCTAATTTTGCTATAAGTTCTAAGTTGAATAATTATTAGCTAAATTGCAGCTTTTATTATAAAATTAAACTTTTTATAATTCAATGTTTGCAGTTTGAATTCAACTATATTTTTAAATAAAAACGCCTAAATGTTTTCTTTTCTACACATACATTCATAAAATATGTTGTTTTTGTAGTTTTAGGATAAATTGAGTAAAAACTTCATATCGGTATTTTAAGCACAAATTTCGACAGTTAACCGCTTTTCGGAAGTTTTAAAATTAGGCTTAAATTATTTCTTGTTTGCTTTAGAAATCGGCTTTTATTTGTTTCGTCTTTCAGGCGAAATTTAAAATTTTTTTGTCCCGTTTTTTCAGCTCCTGGACTAGCACTCATATTTCCCGTGAGCACTGGTTAGCCCAAATGGGACTTAATCGGTATGCAAAGTTCAATTTTGAAATTCGAAGCTTTCCCTACTCACAGAATTTAAGTGAATTATTTTTTGTAATTAAAAACGCCTAAATGTTCTCATTTCACCATCATAAAACGTTTTATTTTTGCAGTTTTAGGATAAATGTATTCAAATCTTCATGTCAGTGGTATTTGCATAAATTGGGCGATTCTTACGAAATTTGGTGGAAATGTAAAAATTTACCAGTAGTTTTTTCCAATTTTGCAAAGATGTTGAAATTAAAGCATTTACAAAAGGGTTTGCCTGAAATTTAATCAGGAATAATGATTTTTAATTAAACAAGACAATTTTTACAGGAAAGCACGGTAAGTTTAATGTTTCGCTTTAAAAATCAAGTGTGATGTATCCGAGTTCTATGTATGCATTCGTGGTAAAAGTATGCCAGGCAACATCATATTCATCGCCATTTTTGATTTGGAAGGTGGTTTTGCATATCAGACACCTGATCCAACATCGTTACTTTAAACATAATCCTGATCCAAAAATGTGTCGTAAATTTAGAAAATTTCAATGTCCATTAATCTTTAAGAAAATCATCTTGTGGATAACGTAAATTTTTTAGTCTACATAGTCGTCCATAGGTACAGGTATGTACTCGTACATTCCAAACGAAATATAAACTGACGTTTCAAATTCTATATTGAATTATGTAGCAGGATTATGTAATTATGTTCTCTGTCATGTTCCATATTATTAATCCTTATTTTTCCATCCTGAATATTATAATACACAGATAGAGTACTTGAATTAACTAAGAAGCATTTTTCGTTTCGTCTTATAACTTGGTACAGGGTACACCAAAACTTCGTTGAACGTTGCCCAAGGGACCGATATAGATTTGTTTTAATGTACGAAACAGGGCAATGCGGTACATCCCTGTATACATAAAACATAATATGTGTAGTACATGGATCAAATAAATAAAATAAAACAAGAAAGCTCTGATAAACTTTTTGTGTTAAGTTGGTGTTGTTGTAAAAGTTAAAATCTGTATAGTTTATACCTAATACATATGTACATACAGAGACGGGCTACACATACATAATAAGATGAATATTTTCAGATAGCAATATGTATAATATATTCTTTGGCATCTCGATTGTGAGCGAGTTAAGTACACGAAAAAAAAGTATAAATTTGAAAATTGTTTTTCATCATCTCCGTTGATGATGATGCGATGATGAAAAGATAAATAAATTTGGTAAATTTTAATTTGTTCATATTCATACGATCTTGTCGAATCAAGCTTGAGGAAAATCATTGTCATACAAATCCATTTTTCATACACGTATGAGTCAACAATATGAAAAGCTATTAATCTCAGTGCCAAAAAATAAACTCGGCGTACGCGATTGTTATAATATTTGGCAAAAAGTGTGTCCCTGTGGTGATATAGGAAGCAAAAAATAAACTCAACCATATTCATCGCAATCATCTTAATATAGTTTTTATGTCCTCTCTAATAAATTTATACAAAAATTATTCATACAATGACATAGCATATGCTTTGTAATATAATATATATTGGCATGTTCAGGTGACATCATCCGTCCCACCAGCGTACACCACCGCTCTTACCCGTGTATATAGCTAATGCTGTAATTTGTAAAATTGCAATTTATTATAGCCATATATAGGACATGACAACATTAAGACATTCATATCGTATTTTATTGGAACCCAAGATGAAATAAATTTATGTAGGTCAAGAAGCTTTATATATACTGTGTGAATGTGTGTGTAAGCCTTAAGTTTCGTTATTATGTTTCACATACAAAATAGGAAGAAGATAAGACAAAATACGTTATACATAATATTTTTGTGCTGATTTAGTTTTATGCAAAGTTTTTTTTTGTGTGTGTTTGCTATTTTGCTATCCGGATTTTGGTTGTACGTTGTAATCGATTGTGTGAACATCTATGTGGAGAAAGACAGAAAGCTTTTAAGTTATGTTTGGATATATAACATGATAAGTAGTTGAATGGGAACATTTTGTGTTTAGTACTGTAGACTATCATGAAGTTGATTAATGTGCTGATGTTCTTTTTTTTGGTTCGAGATATCACAAAAGTGTTTGCCTTGTCGTTGAACTAATTATCGAGAAATTATCACACAGTTTTAATCTTGCTAAGTAGTTTTTCATTCGTTGCGCCTTGTTTGTTGAATATGTCAAGTGTACAAAAACGATTGGCATTAATGGTAAAGTATATTGCAGATGGTATTTACGATTAGATAAATATCATTTTATGTTCACTATTATAGAAGATTTATTATAGAATTCTACGAACCTTTATATTGGTTAACTATAGAAAAGCTTTTAGTTCAAGAATTAGATGAACCAAATTAACTGATAACTTTATATCGTCCCACTAAAATTTTTATTTTGGAATTTAATTCTTTTCAGCAGAGTTTCAACGGTCCTTTTCCAAACAAAATTTATTTAATCGGGATTCGATTCTCTATTATTATTTTTTGAAGCCTCGATTCTGAAAAGAATCGAAATTTTACACAATTAAATGTTATTTTATTTAAAATGTAAGCAGTAAATTAATATGTGCAAACGATGCCAAAGCAAATATGTATAAGAAAGTTAGATTTATGTAAAAGTCAAACACTTTAAGGCTTGTTTATGGTCATACTTTATATACATATGGAAGTAGCATGACTATAGTTCCAACTTTAAGGTTCAGAGTATGTTGAGGTAACCCAGCCGGATTATTGGAATTCAGATTTTCTGCTGGAAAGTGAAGAGTATAACGTTCATCTTCTTGAAGAAGCAAAAAAAGATGTCATATGAAGTATTTGTTTTTCCAAAAGTTTCTGTCGTCAAATTATCGTCACAAATTATTTTTTTTTAGAATTTCAATAGTGTCAAGTGATAAGTTGTTCCCACAATCAAGTGTTTCAGCTACAACTGGTAACACCTAATTAGTATAATCTTGATCAACATATCTCGAGTTATCTACTAAACTCAGCTTATCAACAGTGGAATAATAGAAAATAGTTGCCTGGAGTCCCCTCCAATTAACATGATCTTTGCACCAAAAAGAATGTTTCTTTGCATATCTTCCTCCAGCAACATGTTAAATATATTAAGGATATGACTGGATAGTACACTTATCTACAATAATGAATTTTGTACGACGAATATCCTCTGCGCCATCACTTTCCTTCGTCAATCCTGAGACAGATTTTCCACCGATTGTGACAGACAGCTTAAAAATGAACAGCATGTTTGTCTATTAATTAGCAAAGTATCTAGAGCGCCGAGCCATGTTCTGTCAAATATGGTAGAATTGGAAATTTTTTGCGACCTTATGGCAAAATAAACCTTTTAAAAATGGTACGTTAATTTTTAATCACAGTGCTTGACCATGGGTGTGATTTTGGAAAATGTTAGAAGCCCAATATAACCATACATCAACTATATATATATTTCGGGTAGGCATATAACAGTATCAACAACGAAAACGTCTGGACTGCGCTCGTATGGCTTGGAATACAGGAGAATCGTAGGATCCGTATCAGACTCCATTGAAATACCATATGACGTATAGTAAGAACAAATCATTTTGTACCGCTCGATCGCTATACGCAAGAAGACTTGATTTGGAAATAAACAGCAGCAAAACTAAATTATTATCAACACCCAGGAGTATCTCCTTTTCATGTCTCGGAATAGGCGACCATAATTTTGATGAGAGTGAAAAACTTTAAATACCTCTGGTCAGTAATAACATCGTCAAATGATATGCAGGCAGAAATAAAACCGAGCTTTCTACGTACAATCAAGGTTATTGCAAATAAACATCTTTAGTAGTCATACCACTTTATGAAGCACTCATAAGACCTGTGCTGGCTTTCGGAAGGGAAGGGGACCTTGACCTCTAATGACTGTAGAAAGCATTTTTTGTCCAATTAATGTTACGAATAACGTATATCGGCCTGGTATGAACCACGACAGAAACCAATTCTCGGAAGCAGCGATATCCTCGGATTCGTCAAATTCAATCAAGATAGATGGCTGGGTCATGTTGCAAGGTACCCAACAAAAACGCCTGACAATAATGCGTTTTAACACCAACCAGCCGGTGAGCGTCGTGAGGAAGACCCCACCTGCTATGCGGCGTCGCGACAACTAGCAATGCCTCCGCACATGTTCAAAATGGAGGTCAATGGCAATGGATCGAGACGGATGGAGGAAACATGTAAATTAGCACAAACTGTGTTAGAAAACAAATTTTTCTAAAAATTAAATGAAAACTGTTTTTTTTTATCAAAAATCGTATTTTTGATTAAATTTTAATAACATGAAATGGACCAATTTTGATGCCATTTTAATTTAAAATCTTTTTGGCTTTAATAGATTTTCGGAAATCCTGTTTAATTCAAAATTATTGCAAACAACTAAAACTAAACTAACTAACTAAATATTTCCATTTTCCGAATCTGCCAATTCATCAGAAAACCTTAAGTATGCTTAAGTATGAAGTTTTATTCCGATCAGGTTTTATTAGAAATTTTATTTAGAATCCTTTTGTACTTAATCGATTTTTCGCAGATGCTCTATGCATTTGCCAAATTTCTTGTGGCCACTCCACAGTTTATGTAAAATGTTTAAGTATGCAGTTTCATCCAAATTAGTAAACCCGCCTGGACTGTAGGGAGGGCACAGATAGACAGACACCACCTCGAAAACCACCTTTTTGGACTTCGGCAATATAGCCAATGGTAAATCTGCAGAGGCATATCCAAAATTGAAATTAGATTTCCATTTTCATCATTAATCTAAGTTACATCCCCTTCGTTTGAAGTGACAAAGTAGACATATTGAGGAACAAGTGGAATCTTGAACAGCGGCTAATCCGAGGCAACTGTATACAAAATTCCTAAAATCACGATCCATTGCAATCATTCCCTGCCATTCGGAAATATTCTCTCTCAAATTTTTTAGCAAATTTTCCCGAATTGATAACTTACCACAATCGATTCTTAGCAGTCGTTCAACCCAATTAACCTCAAATTAATTTTTCCAATTTTTATCTTAATCGCTCGGGCCGAAAAAGTTAAAAAAAAAATGTCTCGTGTCCTACCGAAGAACCTCTTAAACGAATTTTCCCGAAATCAATCCATTAAAATCGATTCTTGGCATTTGATTTCTTGGCACTCCTTTCACCAATTTACCAAAATCGTGCAAGCCGACAAAAAAATTATATATAGCGACCCAGACTTTACGAGATGATGTCAAAATTGTTTGAGGCGGAACATAATGTGAAAAAGTGACCAAGGTCAAAACATTAATTATATAGAACGCTAAAAATCAACATTGTTACTCATCATAACAAGCAACATTTTGAAAAGGACGCGATTAGTGCAACCGTAACGTAATCAACATAATACGATCCTACATTGCGCATCGCGTTAACGAAAAACACAAGACACAACACGATGCAACAAAGACTAAAATTGCGCAACATCCAGGGCAATATCGAGCAAC
This sequence comes from Nephrotoma guestfalica, assembly GCA_963691935.1. NCBI lineage: Eukaryota > Metazoa > Arthropoda > Insecta > Diptera > Tipulidae > Nephrotoma > Nephrotoma guestfalica. The sequence continues at coordinate 17,888,483 of OY829914.1, forward strand.
ATCTTGCAATATGATGCAACATTAAACATGATGGTCCAACATGGATCAATTTACGCAAAATCATAGAACATCAAACTACATTGTGCAACAATCCATAACATGAGGCAACATGGCGCAAGATAGCGCATTATGGCGCGGCATGGGTTAACGTGGTGAAACATTACGCAACATAGTGAGTCCGGATGGCACATAAAATGTTTAAAGAAAGTCCCAAGACGCAACATGGTGGGGCGCAATTCCAAAAAAAAATCAGAAACCGTGGTAATCGTTTCCTTGTATTCGAAACCCCTGTTCCCCTAAATTTTATCAAAATCATCTAAGCCAAATAAAATGTTAAAAGAAGGCTCCAGGCTTAACTAATTTTCCCGGAATTCCAGCAATTTTTATAAAAACCGTATGAGGTGAAAACAATTAATGAACGGAGACTTGTGTCCAATCGACTCCTAACACTCGAAAACCCTCCCTCACCAATTTTTATACAATTCGAACGAGCCAAAGAAACATTAGAGGGACGTGGAGTAGCCGTTCGACCCTCTAAACGTATTTTCCCGAAATCTGCGATTCAATCGCAATTCCTATGATTAGTTTATGACGTGAAGTTGTGTAACCTCCTTTTAACGAAAAAAAATATTCTTGGAGAAAAAAATGTTAAAAATGTTTAAACCTCTGAAGAAAAAAAACTCGGCGAAACGAATTTGTTCTATCTATCTCCTCCACTTCTCAACGGATTATCATGAAATTTGGTCATTAGAGTTGGTTAGAGTAAGGTTTTGCCAAACTTTACCATTTCATAACCAACCTTTATGAAATTTAGCTCCTAGATTGATTTTGATACAAAGTTTTGAGATGAGTTCTTGTACCTTCTATCGATTAAAATGTATTCTAAGTTGCATTTTAACGGAAATTCTTATATTCTGCTAGAATTGTGAAATTTGATTGTAATTAATTGTAATTCTAATATGTATTTTAAACGTGGGTCTGAAATGAGTCATGGTGGGTGCGCTTCTCATCCACTTACGCACAAGTAATTATTAAAATTGTCATACAGGGTTAAATTTGAATTTTGGATTGAAATCTTCCGAAACTCAAAAAATTATTGTCAAAAATTACAACAAAAACATTTCCAAGTCTTACATATCTCCCAATATCCCATGTAGTCTCAGTATGACCTTAAACTATCAGAAAAGCAACAGTACATATTGAGGATTTGAGATATTAGCCATAATTTTGAGCTTAATTGTTTGAGCACAAAAAAACTTACTTTTCGAATTCTAAACGATAACCTCCCTTACTTTTATCATTAGATTTGCAAGTTTCCAATCCAAAATTCATAGCAACTCGGTATAACTATTTTTATAAATACCACTGCTAAATAGAATCCCGAACTTCAGCACATTTCGTTAAGAAGTGGCGGAGATAGAAGGAACATCATCCAATTTCGAAATTCATATACCGAGTTTCTTTACTTCGGAAGTTTTCTGATAGTACTGCCACTAGTGTTGTGCCTCTTCGTGTATTTGGCAATTGTCGACGTGTTGGTGTCGACAATAGCGTAGAGAATGTCGACAATTGGTAGAGTATGTTGACAATGTAGAATATTTATTTTGTATTGTTTCTGCTTGTGGTTTATTTAATTTAGAGGTTGCCATCTTATAGTATCCTGGTCCAAAATGCTGTTTTCGGAATTTTAATTTCATTTTATTGCTAGATTTTATTGTTTAATAATTCACGAAATTGCTAATATTTATATTAAAATATTTTAAAATTTTCTAATCGCCATGTCCGTGGTTTATTCATTAACAAACCATTGAGTTCAAGAAATTTTATTTTTATTTGTTGACGATTTTTTTATTTGTTTTAACATTTCTCGCATATCAGAACATATAACATCAAAAATTTACCCCTTCCCCCACCACCCCCAATCTTTATATACATATATAATTCTTCTGTACGTGTGTGTGTCACTGAACTCTTTCTAAACGGCTGGACCGATTTTGATGAAATTTTTGTGTGCGTTTCAGTGAGTCCCTGGATGGTTTAGATTCACAATTGGACTTGGTAGGTGGCGCTTCGATCGGGTTCAAGAAATTTTATTTTTATTTTTTGGCGATTTTTTTTAATTTGTTTACGATTTCGCATATCAGAACATATAAACCCAAAATTTTAACCCCACCACTTCCTAATAGTTTATAAAATGAAAAAAAAATTTAAGTTCATGAATAATTTACCGTTAAAACCTTCTGAGAACTTCATGAATAATTGATCTTCTGAAAATAATTCACAGTGTATAGGTGGCGCTGATATCGAATTCTGTGGTATTTGTCGTACAGTTCAATACATGCGCAAGTTACTTGCGTCGTAGCTTGGCGTTGTTTTGACATTTTAATTTCTGTTCGGTGTATCAGTGTTTCGATATTCCAAGTATTACATCTGCGTAAAGATTGAGTGTATTATTCATCGACAAAACATATCGAAATAACGTTTTAAATCATAAATGCAGTGTACTTAAACACATACTCTGTGAAAATGTGTAAGCTGTAGTGTTGAAGTGATTATCTTACATGACCTTCCAAGAATTTTAATTCTATAAAATTGACGAAACGTTAAACGCGGCTTATCGAAAATAAACAATATCAACGTTTTTTCAACAAATTATAACATCCATAAATTCCAATAAGCTACTTATATTTATGTGTTGTGTGTTTATTAAAGAACAATGGCACGTCTTGCCGGCTAAATAGAATGGCAGAAGATCAATTGACGGGCAATGCAAACTTAACAGACCTGGTTGCAAATAAATGTACAAATTAAACTGACGCAGCTACGAAACGAACACCGTTGAGCTATTACATTGAGACAAAGACTCGTGCGTCAACGAGCCACCGACAAACACAAAACACACAAACGAGAGCGCTTGCAAGTACATCGCGCATTGACACGTGCATCACTTCTCAGCCGTGTGTTCGAATATGAGTCGGATATCGACTATTCGTCATTCGACATTTACAAATTGTCATCGGTGATATATAGACAAAGCATGCCAACACTGCCATGCATTCAAATATAATGAAGTGTAAGTGAATTCGTCGCCAGAATCACTGAAAACACTATTGGCTGGAGTCACACCTCAATCAAAATTGTGTTAGCATAAAATTTGTAAATTCAATTCTAGCTTTCAAACGAGATCATTTGGAACAAGAAAAATTGTTCAGAATGAGGATGCTGATGCTGATTCAAAATTCATCCAAATCTGCTTTATAGGCGATGAGGAGCAACATATAAACACAACCTGCCAATACAATCACATCGAGTAGATGGAGGAGCGATGAATTGTAGTGACTTTGGTATAATTTTGGCGAAGTCACAACCAGTTGATCCAGTTGTTCAATACCGTTTCAAATAGATTGCAAAACAACAGCTATATGATCGTCATCAAAGCAGACAAAGTACCATCTGGAGAGCACGCAGGCCGATACAATGCACCAACCGATAATGAAGTTACAGTTGTTTTGGTTGACGACGCGACCAGTGCAGATAATTTAAGGAGGAGGTGGATATCGTTTCAACAACAAACAAAGAAAGTCAACGACAGCACAATCTTTCGATCGATCAGACATTTACACGGCGCAAGATAACGATAAATTACACTCAATTATTAATTTTTCTTTGGACAACAATACAATGACGAAACAAAACGATTCAAATGCCAAGCTCAAAACGTTTGCTGAACCCGTTAATCCTGCTATTAACGGCCACGAAGCCGAAGCCCACGTTTGGGCAGGGCGACGTCTGTCGGATCCGCCACCATATAAAACCTGGGTTCACATGTTTTTCACTCTTTCAAGAGATCCCATTAATCAGGCTTCAGGTAGCTGATAGGTGACAGAGGCAATCATAATTTCCACATTATCGAACTCAATTGTTTAATTGCCTACATACATTATCTTCACATGTAGAAAATTAAATAACAGCGCGGTGTAGAAAATACGGTATAACAATGACTGCCACTTTTGCCGTTAGCATTTATTCGGAATCGAACTTCAAACTTGTATAGATTGTGTACCGATTGTGGCAGCTTCCAATGAAGGTTTTCCAGTTTTTGAAATGCTGTTCAAAAGTTTGGTATTTAAAAAAACAACAAAGAATTAAAAGATTCAAATAAATTTAAAGATTAAATTTCCGACCTTGTTGGTCTTTTGAAGTTTAAGCCGGAATAATGTATTTTGTATTATAAAAGACAGTTTTACCAAAAGTCCGGTAGGTTTAATTTTTCGATTTATAGGCTGACGCATAAGTTTTCTTCTTTTTTCTTTTTTTTACGCATTTAGTAATTTACATTGCATAATAAAGTATTTGATTAGTCGGCGTAATCAAGTGATTATCCCCAGTTACGTGTCACTCCTCCTCAGTTCTCTCGCCTCAATAAGTTTACTGACCTCCTGGTCGCGATAAGTCCAGTGGTTTGGTTCTTTGCAGTCTTCTTGTTGGTGTGGTAGTCAGCATATAGCGTATGCCCAGATTTTTATGCTGGTGCAGACGTTATAGGTGTTTTGTTGCATGATGCTTGATTTCATCCGCGACAAGCTCGATCTTTAGATCTCGATGGAGGTTGTCGTTTCGAATATACCACGGTGCATTAACAATGCATCGTAGGATTTTATTTTAAACTGTTTGCATGATTTTGATATTTGTTTTCTTGACACAACCCCATAGCTGGCTACCTTATGGCCATACAAGTTTCAGGATTTGTTTGTAGAACAGCGGTTTGATATGGATCGCTAGTTCAGATTGTCTCCCTAACAGCCATTGCATTTTTCTAAATTTTATGTTTAGTTCTTCTCTCTTTTTTTATGTGTTTCTTCCATCTAAGTTTAGCATCTAAAGTCATGCCGAGGTGTTTAGCAGTGTTTGCATGCGGTGCTACTATCGAGTTTATCTTTATTGGTATATGATTAACTTTTATATTTGTAAAGTTCACTTGGATTGATTTTGCTTCATTTAATTTAATTCGCCATTTCTTTGTCCAATTACATATCAGGTTAATAGCCTTCTGTAATTTACAAGTGGAGTCATTAATGTTCTTTGCTGTTCTAAGTAGTGCCGAGTCATCGGCAAAAGTCGCCATAGTTGCTTCTGTAATTGGTATATCTCTAGTATATAGGAGATAAAGGATTGGCCCAAGAACACTCCCTTGTGGTTCTTCGGCTGTTATCCTTTTTAGTTGGGAGTATTCATTCTCATACTTTACTCGGAAGTGCCTGCTATGTCTGCTATGTAAGATTTTAGAATTTGAAAAAAATGTTCTGGAAGATCTCGATGAAGTTTGAATTCTAACCCCTTGTGCCACACTTTGTCGAATCCCTGTGCTATATCAAGGAATATAGTTGAGCATATTTGTTTGCTTTCTAGTGATTTCTCGATTACATCAGTAATTCGATGTACTTGTTGTACTTTTCAAATTGTTTCGATAATGTTGGTAGCAGAGAAATTGGCCTGTATGAAGCTTTATCATTCGGAGGTTTGTTCGGCCTAAGTATCATAATTACTTCTGCAACTTTCAATTGTCTTGGTCCAAATCTTAGTCGAAATGCTGCATTAATTATATGCACTAGTTTCCTCAACGCTTTCTCCGGTAACACTTTTATTATCTGACCCGTTATAAGATCATATCCTGGAGCCGTATACGCATTCAGATTATTCTTGATTTCCCATTTTAGTTCTTTCAATGTTACAGGTGTAATTTTCATTTCATCCTGTTTATTTATCGGAATGATATTTTCCTCTTCCGTTTGTTTGGGGTAAGGTTGGAATGTTTCTTCAAGGTGATTTGCAAACAAATCTGCTTTTTTTAGCATTTCGAGCCCAATTTTCTTTATTTTTAATTGGAGGAACATGAAGTTTGGGTCTTTTAAGATTCTTAGTTGCTTTCCATAATGAATAATCAGTATCGTTTTGCCCAGTTAGAGTGCTGAAGTAATTATTAACTGACTGATTTTTAATGTCTTTTATTAGATATTTTAACTTGTTGCACAAATGGTTAAATACCCTCTTATTTTCCGGGATTTGATGTTTTTGCCATTTCTTCCGTGCTTTTATTTTACTTTAAGAATTTCTCTCACTTCCTCTGGATAGCTAGCATTGCGCTTCATTTCCTTACTATTATTAGTGCTTTCCCACTCAGCACTTTGGATATCATGGATGAGCTTATATAGTTTGTCTTCTATTTGGGCTGGTCCCTGTATCGGGTTCTGCCGACTTATTCTTTCTGTTAAATGTGTTTGGAAGAGATCCCAATTGGTTTTGGAGTTCGTTAATTTCGAATTAAGTATCATAATAACTGGTGAATGATCTGACGATAGACTTTCACTGTTCTCTTTCACTCTTCACATGTATATAATTATCTGAAACCCCTTCCAAGAGTGAAACTGAGTGAAACTCGCATTTTAGTTGTTTGCCTGCTGCGAACAGTTATTTTCCTTTAGCAGTCGTTAACCGTGATCCCTAATAGATCCCCAGATTGTATCTTGCAGGGCAGTTTATTGCTGAGACAAGTTTTAATATTGTTTAATTGTATTTTGATTGCTGTGACTTGCATGGAGAGCTTCTCGAGTTTAAGTTCTTCGTTATGTTTTATATGATCTTTTATGAGGATAGCTGTTCCACCTCGAGCTTTGTTCTGTGGATGTAATGCATGGACGCAATTATATTCTTTTATTTTACAGAATGAATTTTCGGTGAAACGGATTTCTGATATGAGACATATGTCTATATTATGCATGTTTAAAAATATATCTAGTTCTTGAATGGGATGCAATAGCCCATTTGCATTCCAGGTTACAATTCGTATTGTTTTATTCATTTCATTCGATCACGATTTTCTTCTACTCTTTATTGAAACTCTTTTGTGACTTCATTTCTTCTAGTGTGTTCTGCAGAATCATTTCCTGCTAGATAAGTATTTTGTTGAGATTCTCTAGATTACTCAGCATGTCCTGTAAGATCCACTTTTAACTGTTTCTGCTCTGTTTGCTGAACTATTTGTGCATAAGTAACGTTTTCATTTACTCGCCCTCTTTGTATGTTGAGATTAGGAGTTGACGATTTAGGCTCCGTGGTTTTTTTATAGATTGCACATATCATCAAATCTGGTTTGCATAATTTATCTCTCATTTTCTGTAGTTGTACTGCTACTTCACACCCTCTATAGTTGGCTGGATGCTGGCCTTTACAGTTGATGCACTTCGGTGTTGTATTTCGGGGGACTGTGCAGTCGTTTCCATCGTGCTTTCCTGCACATTTAACACATCTTGCTTCGCGATGGCAGTACTAAGCAATGTTATGTCGCATAAGAAACGTTATGATTTATTTAATGAATAATTCTTTTGTTTCTGATTTTATTTAACGTTCGCTACCTCTGGCCTTAAACAATTTTCAATCATTGCCCGGTATTGAATGACATTCACATAAAACCGCAACTTGCTCGTCGTTTTCACAAAATATGATCCAATGATCCTTTTTGAAGTTATTCCACACCGCATTTGATCTTCAACAATTATTCTTGGATTTTGGGTGCCTCATATATTCTGCAATATTTTTTATTTACGTAACCATTGAGGCGAAATTATAAGTCCTCCTTTATGCCATATTTTTAATTATTGTTTTAGAACCGGTATTGTTCCTGATATTTTGAAATCAGCAATTGTGCTACCTCTTCACAAAAATGCCTACAGCCAGTCCTGTTAAAAATAATGGAAAAAATTATTCAATTTAGAATGGTTGTTTCCTAGTGAACCATAGTGTTATAAGTTGTTGTCAGCACGGTTTTCGCAATGGGTTTTCCACGGAGTCTGCATTAATTCAATTTGTAAATGGCGTACATGCATCGCTAAATAATTCTGACTCTTGCGCTGGGCTTTTTGTTGACATAAAAAAAGCCTTTGACATGGTCGATCATAACCTTCTATTGCATAAGCTTTCTAAAATTGGTTTCAGAGGAAACATTAATAATTGGTTTAAATCGTATCTTGCAAATCGTAATCATGTTATGTCTTAAACATTGGTGTCCCTCACGGTTTCGTTTTGGGGCCACTTCTATTTCTGATATACGTAAACTCAATTTTTAGTGCAAATTTGGCAGGCTCTATGGTTGCCTTTGCAGATGATATGAGCTTATGCTATCGTGGGTCCTCACAAACTGATTTTTGCCATAAAATTGCAGCCAATCTTTTAGTTTTAAGACAGTGTCAAATCTAAGTTTATGCATTTTAGTTTGGGTAGCAGTAGTTTATATTCTCCGTTAACGTATCATTCCAGTTTTTGTAATGCTGTTAATTGCTTCATCTCGTGCATTTCCATTGAAAGTGTTGAGAGCTTCAAGTACCTTGGAGTTATTTTTGATTGTAATCGGAATTGGAAGAAACATGTCGATAAAATAAAAAAGCGTTACGAACTTTATATCTATTAAGACCAGTAGCACCTAAATCGGTATTGTTAAAATTCTACTATGCTTGCATTAACTCTCGGCTTGAATATGCGTTATCGTGTTGGGGTGGTTGCTATCATTCAACTTTAAAAATTCTCATAATTGTTCAGAAATATGCTATTCGTATTATGTGTTTTAAGTCTTCACGGGTTTCTGCTTGGCCATTATTTTTGAGTTGCAAAGTTTTACCATTATTTGCGAAGTGGGCATCGATTATTGAGAGCAAATGTGCGATACAATATTAGGAACAATGCATCGTTTCTTATTTGTTGTTCCACATTTTTTAGTGTACATTTTAGAAAATATTTCCTGGTAACCGCCCCTTCCTTATTCAACCAACTTCCATTTAGCATTCGACAACAAATTAATTCGAAATCATTTCTACGAGTACTTAAAGTTTGGCTTTTTGAGCACTCTAATATCGATTTTCTATTTAGAGTTTAAGTTTGAAAAAAAAATTGGGCCTCATCGTTCATTATGAGTTTGTGAACAAACTCGTTGTTTTCTAGGCGCAATTCTTGAAAACGACTACTATATTGAATGCGTATTTGTGCGTCATATGGTTTCATCTCGTGAACCAATTGAACCTTGTATGAGGAAAGGTGTAACTTATGTAAAATTCTTTACAAGGACCACCTAGACATTACCAACTGCTGAGAATGACGTCTTGTTGAAGTTTCGGAGTTTTCTCAATACTTGCTTGCACCCGACCAATGTTCATATTATTTTGAACTGCACTGGGTTTTCCAGCACGCGGAAGATCATCATCTGTAAAGTGTTGGAGCGCTAGGTGCATTCCGAATATGACAGAAATTTCGATATGACCTTTGTGTCTGAATGAATAATCGTATGCTGACTTTCAAAATAAAATTGAACAACTTTGGTTCTTTGCTCTGTGCTGAGTCTTTCCATCATAAACTTTCCAAGTTTTTCAAAGTTAATTCTGAAAAAAATTTATTCACTAATTAAATCATAACGTTACTTATGCGCCACTCTTTAGAAATCAAGTGTTGGTTGTCGGCCACAACATATTCACCCCTCCATTTTTACGTGGTTGTTGTTATTGTAGTCAAAAAATTTTCTTTTAAACATTTTCACAATACCATTTATCAAATCAAAAATAATAAAAGGAAAATATTTTTCATGCGAAAAGCTACCAACAAAAATATGTTTTTCAAAGAATTTACATCATACCATACACATAATGTTATGTTTTATGTTTCATTTTCATTTTCTTTAACTTTGTTAAAAAATGATTAAGGGTTGGTAGCTTTGCACTTACCAAATATAGAACGCTTGCTTGATGTATGGAGGGTGTTGTGTATGTACCATATGTACATATATATATTTGTGTTTTGTGTTATCCTGGATACACGCTATTTACATACAGTTGATGTAGGTGTACCAAATTCAATATGCTCGTTATAAACATATAAACATGTTTATGATTCAACTGTACACAATCAAAAAACTCGCAGGAAAATTTTTTTGAGCATATTTTTATTGTTTGGCGTGTTGTCGATGGGGGTTTGCGTACGAATACGTATGCGAATTTACATAACCAATGTATATATGTGTACACGCATACGATATTATGAGCATGGGCATATAACACCAAAGCATAAAAATAACAACATATTATGTACACAACAATTGAATTTTATATATATTCGAGTACATATTTTTGATGGTGATAATACGTATGTTTGGTGTATGAATAAGCGTACATTATATGTGCGTGTATACGAGTCAGTCAACGTGTTAGAGTGGAAAAATTTTTAAGTGAAAATTCCAGAAATTCGCATACGTGGCTATGTTCAGCGTGTACATATTTATAAAAAAATATGTTTTGTTTGATAAGCGGAAACGTGCAGAAATATTATGCTTGGGATTTTTTTTACGAATACATAAAAATACCAAAATTAAAAGCTCACATTTAATGTTTTTCTATATACATTGGTTTTGATGAATCCAATCTCCAGAAGCCATATATACGCTCCAGATTTATATGTGAGTGAGGTTATGTTTTGGGTGTGAAAAATAAGTATAGAGATTCAAAAATGTTTTATACTTTTAATGGTCTCGCTTGCTAATAAATTACATTTAAATTGAGCTATGCTGAGTTTTTGTACAGCACAACATTTATTTTGTTGGCAGACATGAGTGTGTCAGCGTGTGTGGTGACAAACGGTTTTGATCGAAATTCAATATTCGTATAGTGATTGAAATTGATGAGGACGCTTTTATGGGAAATTAATTATCTTGACCTGAAATACGCTTTGATTGACACAATATAATTTTGTAAAATGATGATATGTCGTTAAATTAGTATTTGATGGCAATATGTTATAAGCTTTCTTCTTTCTTTAAAATTACAACCTTCCTTCTGTGTTTTTCCTTCTTAATCTCTACCTAATCTCTTAATTTCATTATACTATTCTTATATGATTATATAATAATCATTCTGAAACAAAGGATATATCGCTCTCAGTCAGAATCCACAGAACGGATGGGAATCATCCGTTTCCTCCTCAGACGAAATCTTCGAGCCTCCTTCCTTCCTTTCATATGCCCTCATGTTTCGCACATCAAATATTCCTTCAAAAGGTTTACTGGTAACTACATATCTGTCCTTATCCAAAACTTTATCTATTCTATACGGACCTTTAAACTTCCTTTTCAACTTGCTATTCACCCCAATTTGCGGATGATCCGTAATTACTACCAATTCACCCTTCTTGTATTAACCTCCCTTCTTAACTCCTTTATCGTAATATCACTTATTATAATCCTGTTATCTCTCTATAGCCGATTTAGCCTGTTCCTAAATCTCTAACGTCCTCTTGTCCGTTCCAATCTATCTCTATAGTTTTACAGTTCACTCCATGTTGAATTAACTGATTTATTTATTGTGTTGTTCATCAAATACTCCACGTCTGGTATCAATCTAGTCCATTATTTTTTCCTTTCATCTACCATCTTGGCGATTATTGGTACAACTAGCTACCTTCACGTGCGAGATGTTGCGTTCGCGAGAAAACTTGTGAAACTTTCGAGAAGTAAACGCGGATCATCTATCACTTATAATTCTGTCTGGTATGCTATAGTGCTCAAAATAACTTGTTAAGTGTTTACTCATTTCCACACCGTCCGTTGTTTTTGTTGGATACATTCTTATATATTTCTTAAAAGCATCTACCACCATAAGCAAATAAACATTTTTCTGTGTAGTCGCCTGTAAAGGTCCTAAATGCTTCTTTTTTAGCTGGCTTAGAATTGTAGGCTATACATACCATACATTCCTTCCTGTGGGTCTTAAGCCTCTCCTTCATTTGCCTTCAGCAAAATAAAATTGTCTTTTAATTACCTCACAAACCTTTTGTTCCCCTAAATGACCCATTATCATTCGTTCAGGTACCACTAATTGCAATTTATCTCTATCCTTCCTATACACTATGCCTTCTCGAAGTTCGTGTCTCTTTAACTTTTCATTTTATATCCTTAACTTTATTTCGTGTACACCTTCCTCTAGTTGACATATCGTCGTTGTAGTTCTATCTTGGTGTAAGCGACAACTTTTTATTTTCGAGATAATTCACTTTGAAGTTGTATCAAAGTATTTTTTGATCCAAATCGATGAAAATTGTTATTACGCTTTACATTTATGATTTTCTTTTTCCATTTTATAAGAACCAGTTTTCTCGGAAAACGTTATGTCACACAACTTGAAACTTAACCTGGGTTCAGTTTATACTCGACATTCATCCAAATTGGACGTGTTTTACAATTTTTTGACCAACAATATTTATTTTATAGTTGTTGTTTCATGTGTGACAAAGTACTCGGATATAACTGTGCAGCGGGAAAATCGAAAAAACATACGACCCGACCTGTCACTCGCTCACAAAGCAAATCCACTGCACAAGTGTACACCACCTACTCAACATGAACATGAAGTTGCCCAAAATAACAAACAAATGAATATTATAGATGACAAAACATCCAGTATGAGAGATCTATCGCCATCTGAATCAGGAATGTCTGTGGCTAGTTCACCAGTACCAGTACCAGTACCAATTCCAATTTCGAGCCCGACTTCTGAGGCACAATCAACACAAACCGAAACTAATGTAGAAACCATGGTAACTCTATCTCAATCGGAAAAATGTATCCAAACATGTCTCACTGTTTCGACAAATGACCTTGAAATAATTAGAGTGATGAAACCTCGAAGACGTGGAAAATAAATTTCAAATCGTAAATTTAAACGCGGTTCGAATCATTCCGAAAGTAAATGACTACGTCTCTTACCGGATCAGTGTCAATGATTTACAATTCAAAGATAAATTCTGATGTTTGGCCAAAAGGCCTTTTCATAATCAATGGAAATCGGAGCTATGATACAGTTTTTATTGATGAGTACATGATGGCGCATGCAGGATATAGGTCTCGTGGTTATCCTTAGTAAATGTTCTAAAATATATCTTCTGGGTGATAAAAACTACCCTAACATCAGTGGTTGTGGTCTTGCCCATATACCCTTTTCTAGGCCACAACTTATTCGTTTAAACGATGTCTAAGCTTTTAACTGGAACTTATCGGTAACCAGCTAGTAAAGATTCTCGGGGTTATTTTATACCGTAGGCTTACGACCGAACGATGCTCTCTCGATTCGACACAGTGTGTGTTCGGCACAGGTTGTAGGCTCCCCCTGTAACGCAAATACTTTTTCATGCTAATTAGTGATATAATTAATTATAGGTTTCTTGGTCCGTTAAGACTGTACTTCATCCTTCCAAAATAGTTTTTCGAATTTCACCAACGATATATATGCATTAGATAGACTTGTTCGGTTTTTTATTGCGTTAGCTATGATTGGGTTAATTAATGATTTGGTGAATTTGCTGATATTCGCTGGTAGGTCATACTGAAATCATTTTTTGTTGATTCAAGAATTTAAGTTCACTTTTAAAACAACCAATGCAGTGATAAATGGTGGATTTGGTCAGGTTGGTGGTATCAATGATCTAATATTTTAATTTACTTTTTGATGACATTAAATGGTTAGCGTGAATGGCGCTCGAATGCGCTGCTTGAATTCGGCGAAAAATTTCATTTCTTTCATCGAAATATTCGAAACGTTGATTTCCAAAGTTTTGATTACATTGACACTTTGCCCGCCAATTTAGGGTCTAGGTCTATCTTATGTGATGAGGAGCAACTTTTGCTTAAATGTAGCCTAACAGTCTTGAGTCATGGAAAACCAATCTGGGCCGATTACAATGGTTAAATCCGTTCAAGCAAAACGATCTTCAGTTGATGTATTCAATGTTTTCGCTACTACTAGCGAGGTATTTATCTGTGTCTTCCACTGTTCATTGGTTTCTAGCCACCGTGAAACTGAGAAATCCTGGAGATAAGAAAAACTTTACCGAAGTAGGAGCCATTGGGTTTGTGTTTCAATAGAATATATATATTAGTATATATTCATCCTAATCGATATTTACAAGCCACAAACGTTGAAAAAATATTTTTATGCGGATGCCAGCGGACGTAAAATCCTCAATGGATCAAAAATTCGACTTCTGAGAGGATTTTACAACAGGAACGTGGTGGTTCTTTAGGAAATTTGATAAAAAATAGAATTCGATCGGTTTCAGAGTTCCAGTAGGGGAATCGAGAAAAACTTATAGGGACCGATTAAAATACCGATTTTACTGGCTGTCGGTCAGCTAATTTATATTGGTTGTATTCGGCGATAAAGATACAGATTGGGTTCACATGAGCTAAAAATTCTAGATAAAATGAGGTATAACGTGTAAAGTAACAACAACCTTGGTATACCCAGCGCTGATTTGTCCGAGTCCTTGAACAGCTAATTTAACGTGACCACGCTTTAACAACAGACATTGAGCACATGACTCTAAGATAAATGAGTTTTCTGATCCCGCGTCGAGCAGAAGCTGTAGGCGAAATGGAATTTCTGTTTGGAGAATAAACTTCGGTCGACGAGAGGTTGATAAATCAAGAGGCAGAATTGTAGATTGCTGGTTGGCCTTGCCCGGAATTCGGTTTGTCCGCAGGTCCGGCATGATGTTTCTCAGTGTCATTGCATTTTTAATCGGGGTATGAAAATGCGGTTGAAATGAATGATTTGACCGATTTTGATCCGTTGGCTGAGTTGGTTGAGATAATGAAAATTGGGTGCGCCCAAATTGGTGTTGTTCTCTTAATGCATCAGCTCGCGACCCGAGGTATTTTAAAATATCGTCAAAGGCAGGAAACTCGTTAGCGATGGTTTGTCTCGCTCATTGATCGTTAGTTTCGTCGCCGAGCTTATCCATCGTTAGATAAATTAGCCAAGAATCACGGGCTTTTGCTAATAGGCTTATGACTCTCACCCCTTGCATAACTTCATCATCAATGAACATTAGTTTATGAACGCTAGCATCCATAGCTGGAACATCCAGCTGTGGATGTTCCACGACTGATAAATCATTCGATGAAATTATTCACGATAATTATTTACGATCGAAGGTTTCTTTTAGTCGATTCAAGATATCGAGATAATTATCATTCATCAGGAATCGTGGAATCTTTCAAAAGTTTCTTTAAATAACCTTTCAGATAATGAAACTTTCAGGGTTCAGCATCAAGTTATTTTAAACACTCGACACGAATCGGTCATAAAATGACTGCCATTCAGTGAAATCACCGCTAAAAGGTTGATATATTAATACGAGGCAATTGGATTTCGCCACTAGTGGATCTACTAGCACCTAGATTGTCGCTGTCGTTTCCAGCCACCAAAGTAGTTCCTTGATATATATTGATTTTGCGAATTCTTTTATTCAAATTAGCAACGATGGAGTAGTATTTGTCCTCGAAATCATTATATAGTTGGATTCCGCTCCGGGGTCGTTCAATAGAGCGATTTTCATCGGAATGCAACAGGGGAGGGGTGGTCATCAATCCTAATTGTAGTAAACAATTATCGATGTTTGTGTAAAACCCACAAAATCCTTTAAAAAAATTGTTTTCTTTTAATTCGAGTAAACAAAGTGTGAAATAATTTATTGACGGGGCGGCTTTCCGCTCATTACCTCTAGCAAAGTATCATATCTGTTAAACAACTTTTCAACAGAAAGTTAAAATTTTACTTATATTCACGTCAATCTGCACGAAAGGATTGCACAGCCGGCACGTTACTCCTATAACCATTTTATTATTTTGTGCTTATGGGCTTACCATATTTTAGTTTTTGGTAAACCATCCTTGTATATACTCGTAGCATTCATTCAATAAATCATAACCTGACCCGCAAATTAACACCAATTAATGTATCAAGAACAGATAAAAATTAATAAACCCAAAACTAAATACCCGACAAGTGAAACCTGGAAAATCACAAAACAAGCAACAATAACAGCAATCTCGTCGTGATTAATGATCACCAATTTATGGAAATATTTTATTCATTTGACCCAAATACTCTACCAAGCGCACACGAGAAACTGTATAAAGGGGGGCACACAATCATTAATTACGAAATTCTGTACTATGAAAAATTTAAAATCTAATTTATTTCTTTATTTACGCATACTCTACTTTTCAGTCTCCTTACCAAAATTCGATTTGAAATAATTATCACGTAATTTAAATATTTAAGTCAAAGAAATTAATGAAAGTAATTATTTAAGACGATCGTCCTGGTTTGGTATATACTCGCAAGTATATAAAGCGAAAAACAAGGTAAATACCCTTTTACACATTTTTAATAGAACCGAAGATTTATTTGAGGTTAACGAGAGAAAGGAAGGAGTGATATGTTCATATTGATTTTGAAAAATGGGACCGTAATTAAAGTTTTTGGGGTAAATATTTTTATCATTTAGAATTTCCAAAAAATCGATAACATCTACAATCCTAAATTCTAATATTTAACTTTAATTGATAAGTGGCTTTGGTGATTTCTGATGATTTTTGATACATTTACACAAATAATCCACAATGCGGTTCCTCGTAGTCTATGGGAATTGAAGATGATGTGATTAAAGATGGAACCGCGGGCACAATGTAGCTGTGGTTTGCAATTATACGTAATTAATTTGAATCAACTGACACGATTATCGTCAAATAAACACTCTTCAAAATCGAACAATAACTAAAATTTTTAATTGTATTTTGTCTGAATGCCGCTTTATAAAATAGGCGACAATTGTTGGTTCATTGGAGACGGGCTTCGACAAAGTATATTCATGTACGATGGTTTGATGTAACAATTTCCTATAACTGCACCGGACAAGTGGTGCTGTGGTTAAAGCTTCAGCACTTGGGTCGTGAGATACTGTGTTTGAATCCCCCCTGCGTCTATGTCAGTATAATGGGAGGTGTGTGCTTGAATGAAAACGAGGTGTTGATTAACTTTCAAAGGACATTAAATCCTGTCCAAGTTAATATTTTCCTAAAAATAACCGCGAAGAAATTTACCGAGTAAATTAGCACAAAACCGGTTTTTATTATGGTGCCACAAGTCACTAGAAATGATTGACCTAATGATGTACTCGATCTAATTTAAACCGAAATGTGTCACTTTAGGTACTAAGAGAAAAAAATGTTTCTAACAATACACGATTTAATTTTTATATTCCGATTACATTACTGGTATTTATCCCATCGAAGCCGTAGTAAAATTTTTTCACAAACACATTGAGGTTCACTGACAGAGCTATGAAGTTCGGGAATTCGAAATAAATTAAAATGAATTGAACTAACAAATTATCGTCTATTAGCAGCTCTATAATCAACAGACAATACTCAAGACATAGAATCTCAATGAACCTTACCTATTCTGCCATACTAAACAAATTGTCCATAACTACAATTTTGGAGATCAGAGCTATTAATCTCTCTACTTTAATTCCAGTAATCTGTAGATAACACACAAAAATAATGATTTAGTACCAAATCGACAAATCTTTCAACTTCAACATCGATTATCTCAAAAAATTTAAAATATGCTTATTATGGCAGTATTGATAGACGCCACGTTATACGTTTTATTCAATTCAATCAATGCCTCTTCAGACCTTTTATAATTCATTATACTCTGCCATCATTATAATAACGCAGTTCTTGGAGGACCAAGCTTCGCTCGGTCAAAATTTGTTCAATTGGAAGTTTCTTGTGCCAGCGTTTCAGTTAATAAAATAATTATGCCACATTTGGTTAAGGATTCTATTCAATTTATAGCACCTGAGATCTTGTTTTAATCAAATTGGATACTTTCTTAGTATATACCTACCCAGCTCCATCCATTCGTTTAAGAAAGATCGTCGTCCTATTCAAAATTTACTCGCTTGCAAAAATTACATTCCGAACTCATTTTGAATCGTGCGTTTAACATGCGAAGAGAGTTTTTTCTCAATCGGTTTAGAAATGGTTCACGGTTTATTTCAATTGACAATTTTTCAGAAGCATCTCCAGAATTTGTAAATTCATACTAAATTCACATTTTCATCATGTAATATGAGTCTCAATCATGTGGAACATGCCACAACACAAGTTCTAAACCGGAGGACTTTTAAAAAAATTTCCTGAAATCATACTTCGTTGCAGTCGTTTTCTGAAATTCGATAATTCCTTCTTTCAAATTTTTTATCAAAATCTTTCGAAACAATGTTTTTTTAAATAAAGGAAATCGGTTCTTAGCACTTAAATTATCTCTTGGCAATTTTTAAAAATCGCTCGACCCAAAAAATATTAAATAATTTTCCTCAAGTTTGGATTCATCGCAATTGCTTCGTGACACTCGAAAAACCTTCTCCCCTTACTAGTTTTAATCAAAGTTGTTCGAACCAATATTTTGTCAAAAATGGCATCCACTGGTCAAAGTAGGACTCATCATAATCCATTCCTGCCATTATAAAACCAAATATTTAATTTTAAAACCAACATCACAAATATCAAAGAATTTAAAAAAGGTATTCGAGCCAAACCGAAATACCTCGATATTTAATTTTTCCTAACACCCATCTTAATCGATTCCTGTCATTTGAAATCCCACTTTTAGCCCCCCCCCCTCCCCTAAATATTTTTTCCTAAAATCAGGACTCATCACAATGTATTAAAAAATGCTACTTCAGCAGTTTTTATACAAAAATGATCCTGGGCTCTACCGGACGACATCAAAATCGTTCCAGGCATTAGAAATGATGAAAAAGGGCTCAATATAAAAACATTAATTAGATACTGAAAGCTACAATTTGATATTGCTACTAACATCAACGAACATTTTCAAAAAAAGCCGTTAACGTAACCATACAGCATGTCACGGTAACCCAACCAACACAAACATATCGTCAGATATCTAATAAACACCAAATTTAAGAATCAATAAGACGCAGCATGATACAAAATTGTGCAAAAAGGTGCAACATCACGAAATATAGTGCACATGTTGCTACACTGTGCAACATCAAGTAACATCCTACAACATGATGCAATATGAAACATAGTAGAAACTCATCCAGCATCCTTCAACAAGTATTGTGGAACATATGACGCAATATAGCGCTTCATGGTGCAATGTGACGCAAAATGGTGCAGTACCAAGCAACGTCTTGCAACATGATGGCCCCTCTGAACGACTCCTGAATAAATTTTCTGGAAATCAAAACTCCTTGTAATTGTTCCTAAGCAATCGAAGACCCCGTCACACCAAATTTTATTAAAATCGGTTTCGATTTCTGACACTCAAACCTTCTCTCCTTCCTTCATCAATTTTTATCAAAATAGTTCGAGCTATGCTAGAAAACCATAATCATCGCAATTTTTTCTCAAAATCGTTCAAGAATAATTTTTTTTTAAATCGACTCGAGACTCACCGCAAGACCCTCTAAATGTAAAATGGTTTCTGGTAATTGAGAAGGTACCCTCAGTAATTTTTATCAAAATTGTGCAAACATAAAACAGTATAACGGAAGGGACCCTTAGGGCCCACCGGACGATCGAACTTTTCTGAACCGCAATTGATTCGTACCATTTCAGAGCTATTCTTCACCAATTTTTATCAGCATCGTGAGAGCAAAATGCATTATATAAAATGTAAACCGGATCGCATCGAACCCGGCCACCACCGGATGGTCCTCTAAATGAATTTTCTTGTTGCTCGAAAGCTTTTCTTGTACTCGAAAACGCAACATAACCATCTTTTATTAAAAAAAGAACCCAGGTTCCTCTGAATGACCATTTGAACAGATTTTCCCGAACTTAGTACAAATCGTAATCGCATCCTGATTTTTATAAAAATCGGGCGAGCCAAAGAGAATGGAAATAAAAGAATCCATGAACCTCGAGAGGAGTACCTGAAATTTTTTTCAAAATCAAAACCAAACTTTACTAACCGAATTTCAACAAATTAAGGATGTGGCGATAATGTTTGATGTTGGATTCCGAAGGTAAGAGATCTGCACATTGCCTTGGCTAGTGAATCTTTCTACAATTCGCATAGTGGTCCACTTGGCACATTTCTATTTACTTGATTCCTAAATGCTCTCTGTACCAAATTTATAGGCCACTCGTATTTCCAATCATTCAAACCAAATCGAACATTTTCCAGAACTAGATTCTAAACTTATATTTTTAATTCTATCTTAGTCATAAAAATGGTTTGGTGATAATCTGGTTTAGATTATCACCAAACCATTTTTATCAAATAAACTAAATTTCTCCCTGATCTGATTAAAAAGGAACTAATTCCATTCAAATTGTTCATTTTACATAACACGCGGGAATGTTCCACACTAATTCGCTATTTTGCAGAACGAAATCGGATGTGTACTCATTTTGTAACCCCAATTTCAGAACCCAATTGCCATCCACTATTCCCAATTTTATAACGATTGAATATTAAATGGCCCCGTTTCGTCCTAGTTGGCCGTATCTCAGAACTGCATCAACAATTCTTTCAGAATGTCATATCGATCCACCATTGGTACAAAATTTCGGTAAATAAACAAATCGCCTAGTTTCGACCCAGTCGACCATATTACAGAATTTTCATGAAAGTGCTCCACCGGAGGACCCTCTAAACGTTTTTTTACAAATTATCGGAAACTATCGCAATCGAATCCTAGTACTTGTAAACTAACTTTCAGTAATTTAGATTGAAACGAATTCTCCTGAAATGAGGACCCATCATAATCGATTTTTGGTATTCTAAAATCCCTTATTATTAAGACCCATCAGGAACCACCACAATCAATTGATTGTACACTAAAACCCTCTTACCGCAAATTTTATCAATGTCATTTGAGCTGAGACAAACCAATTAAACGAATTTTCTTGAAATCGTCCCAAAAATCTCATTTTTATTAATAATTACAGTAAAGTCGTTTGAACTGAGAAAAAAAATTTAAAAAGGAATTCGGACCCCAACGTAAAACGAGATTTCCAGAAAGCACGACCCATCACAATCAATTGTACTTCCAAACCCTATATCAGCAGTTTCAACCAAAGTCGATTGAGCTGAGAAAAAAATTAAAAGATCCAACCATGGTCCCCGAAAGGCCCCTAAGCGAATAATCCCAAATTTTTCACCATTTATTTTTAGCCCTTTTAAGCATAATCGAGTGAGCTAAAACTGTGATAGTAAAAATGGAACCTGAGCTCCACCATAGGACCATCAAAACAAGTTTTCCAGACATCAGAAACCATTGAAAACGATCCCTGGTACTCTAAAACTACCTTTCAGCAATTTCCGTCAAATCAGTTTGAGCTGAAAATACAAATTAAAATAAAACGGTCCCGCCAGAGGACACCTAAATGAATTTATCCGAAATCAAATCCAATCACAATTGATTTGTGGTATCAAATAATTCACCAAATTAATTTTATTGAAAAAATGTCGACTCAAACGATTTTGATAAAAGTGTATGAGGGGGTTTTCAGGTGCCAGGAATCGATTCCGATGGCTTTATATCCATAAGGGTTGTTATAGGGGGGGGGGGGGGGGGGTCTGAGGCCTTCTTTTAACATTTTATTGCGATTTGTAAGAATGCATTACAAAGAGTTCTCCCGTGCGCCTTCAGGTTTCTCCATATTGTGTTATCTCGTACCATGCTGCATGATGTTGCACCATGTTGCCAAATTTTGCTTATTGTTTAGGGACGTTATGTAAAGCTTCTCTATGTTGTGTAATGTAGCACAACGTTCCAGAATATTGAACGATATTAAGTGAAATTGCACCATGTTGCTCCATTTTTTACAATGTTACTTAGTGTTGCGCTTTGTGTTTTGCGTTGATTTCGTTATGTTCTATCATATTGCGGAATGTTGCACCATGATGGGTTCGTTGCTTTACGGTGATATATTTTTTGTCGCTTTATCTTTTTTTTTAATATGTTTTGAAATAAAATTGGTTTAGGACTCGGACAGGGGCCTGCAATGCAATGTTTGTCTCGAACGTTTTTGGCAAACATTGGTGAGAGTTGTATTTCGAGTGCCAGGAATCGATTCCGATGGGTTCTTTTCCATGAGGTTTCTGGGTGGGGCATTTTAACATTTTATGTAAAACTTATTTTGATTAAATTTAGGGAGAAAAATATTTCGATTGCAAGAAAAGAAGAAGAGTTCTCTGGAGAGGCCGTCATATTGTACCATGTACCATAATGTTGCGTTATGTTGCACTATTTTGTGGGGTATTGCTTTATGACCTTGTATGATGTGTTGCTGCAAGTTATACAATCATGTTGTACGATGTTCCTAGATAGTATATCCTACCATATTGCACGGTGTTGTCCTTGTTGAATAATGTTGCAACTTTTTGCCTAACATTTAGCGGTTTTGCGATTTTACGCCTTGTTGATTCTTGCTGAGCTTTGTGACTTTTAATCAAGAAAGGACGTTAGTCCTAAGGCCGTTTAATTGAGTCGTGTTTCATCAAGTTACGTGATGTGTGTTGTTGCACTATGTTGCAGGATGTTGTGGAATGTTGTATCATGTTGCGTGATGTTGCACCATCGTGTAATGTTTCTAGATATTACACTATGTTGCGTGGTGTTGCATCTTGCTAAATGATGTTGCAACATGTTGCTATATGTGCGTCTTATTGTTTCTTGCTGAGTTTTGTCATGAGTATCAAGGAAGCAAGTGAGTTCAGAGGTTGTGTGATGTTGCGTGGTGTTTTAATTCTCTTGTGTTTCGGGATTTTACGTTTTATTGACACTTGTTATGTTGTGAATGATGAAAAGAAGTTAGTTCTGGACATTCGGTTTAGTACTAACATATTGCAGGATGTTGAACCTAGCAGGATAACATTTCATCATGTATTTCTGTTAATAGATATCTGTCGTTATTTTGCGTCATGCTTTACCATGTTTCTTTGGTTGCGTTTCGGCAAGATAATCGCCGAGATGCAGCTTCCGTGCTGTTTGATGTTTGTGCGTGATATCATCAATTGTATTCTGTTACTAGCACGTACCAACTTGTACGCCATACCATGTGAAACCATCGAGAGTAATAAAAATTTGAAACATTGTTGAGTGTGACATATAAATACAGTGAGCTCTGAATGTAAGTTAGTCATAAAGTTTAGTGGAAAATTTATCATCAACAAATTTCTAGAAATAGAAGTAACACAATATTGGTTAGTATACTTAAATTAATGTTTAAATGCAAAGGCGAATTTTAAAAGCACCGCACCTATTTTATGAAAATGAGATTTTCATATAATAATCCATATTAAAGTTATACTGAAAGCTTACTGACCGTAAAAGATATTTCAAGTGAATAAAATTGCTGGTTTATTCTACTACGGGAAACGGTCGTAATGATACTAAAACTGTGAGTATGGACAATTTTCTTCCAACTGTAAAAATCATATATGGCATAGATCGGTACTAAAAGAAAAGTAGAATTATGTGATACACTTTAAAACAGTCGTATCAAATAAATTATGTCGAGTTTCTTGCAATTTTACCAAGTAGCGGATAATAAAGTGCATTTACAAAAAAATCATAATCGCAAAGTATATACATATTCACTATTATACACTATCTTTGGTTTTATGGGCGGCAATTAAATCACTATTTTCACCAAAAGTAAAATTTATTACCGCAGATACAAAAAAATTTTAATTTTCTCCAAGTCTTGGTATATAATGGTTAATAATATGAAGCTGGAAAAAGCAATCTCCCGTCAATATTATATGTGTGTAAAATTATACTGCCAGAAATAAACGTATATTACGGTCATAAAAGAACCGTGCATGTATCCGCATGAACAGTAAAAGCTTGTGTAAAGCCGCCCACACACCAAAATATTTATTGATTTAATTTCATGTTGTTTTATGTTGCGTCTTGCTCTGCACAATATTCGATATCGTACCCTCAAACATTGTTGTTGTATCCGATTTTCTTTACCATTATTTTGCCAATTGTAATTGTTGTGTATAAATATATGTGCTTTCTACTATACAAGCTTTTTGGTAATAGAAAAAGAAAATAATAATCAAATCATATTGGCTTGGAAGTTGCGTTGAACCAATTCGTCGAAATCCATATAACGAATTTGTTGTTATTGGTATATTGATCTAAATGACGTCATTAGTTTAGATAAAAACGTTTATCGTTATGTTGTACTTGTTTTGGTTCGGTTGCGGATTTATGTTTTTAATGGGTGCAATTAGTTACGTAACAAGGCGGGCGGTTCTAAAGCGGGCGCTTTCAACACAATCAAATGGTTTTGAAATGTGAGGTTTGATAATCTAAAACCAATGTTTGATACTTTATCAAATCCGATGAATGTTTCATTTGAATCAATAAAATTAATTTTTATTTCGTTGAACTCGTATAAATTTTGGTGTATAAATAAGTACCTGTGTATACCAAGCCGAAAACGTTATTTTTATTGTTATTATAAATAATACAAAATATATAAATATTATGACATTAGTCGATCGAACTTGGGTAATCATTTCTAATCCGATATTTATTTATTGTCACCGTAAAATAAAATATAAATACGAGAAATAATATTACCGCACCACCTGTAATAAATTTCCAAATCATAAAAATAATAAGGTTTGTTCGGTTTTTTATTTATTTTTGGATGGCAAAAATTTGTCCTCTGCCTGCCCGCACCAGCCAAATAAAAGTAAACATGATGTTATACACAGAAATCCTATTTTTTTTATTATCGTCCTCCAGTTGAAATATTGAGCCTTTTATTATTAAGAGGAGTTAGTGAGGCGTAATTTTATTTTTCGAATGTTTGATAACGGTAATCTTAGTTTACGTATACACCAAAAAGAGTTGCCTGCCCTTAAAAAGCTTATTGAAATAGTTTTGAGGTAAATTTTAGCGTATAGACGGTAGGCACGACAGTAATCACGTGAGAAGATCAAATCTTCACGTAGCACCATATCTAGATTTGAAAAAAACATTCAGGTGTTACTAGGCCATCTTTCATTCTTTAATCTCACGGTTTCCTTTTAAGGTAAGTTCTACCCTAACCGAGTGGCGCGTCTGCTTCAGTTCCCCGTAATATTGTAATGAGCTGACATCGTCAGGATCTTTGAACCAACCGTATAGAAATTAATACTTTCATGGTAGAGAACTTCTTTCTTCACCCAGTCGCCTCTATTGGATATTTCAATTATATTCCTTCCCTCAAAGGATGGTGGAATGGCCACCATTCATTAACCAACGAAATTTAACGTTGAATGTATTGTTTGATGTTTAAACGAAGGAACTAACGCAAGACCCATCTTCTGTGCTATAGTTGTACTCTGGTTCAACAATTGGGCTCCTAGCTTCCACATTTCGTTTGTGCCCAAAGCTCATAAAGCCGATCGAAACCAATTATACTGTTACGAATTTCGGGTGTTCACACCCTTCATTGGTTATATTACAACTGCCTGCGTCTCAAATT